>JAPJBO010000448.1:0-181728 GCA_030068145.1 Diplonema papillatum | reverse complement strand
TTGTGCGCAGTTAAAGAAACTGCCTTGGGACTCGTGGGGTTCGAGGCTTCCGACGATACAGATGGCAACACCATCTTCTTGAAGTCTCGTGCGATGCTTGCAGATTTCGGCGTTGCGGCACAGCAGATAACGGCAACCTGCAGTGATTCGGGATCGAATCTAGCGGGGCACATCACAGGGGTATACGGTTTGTTGAAGAAAGATTTCAACCCTCAGTGTGCCCGTGTTCCGGACTTTTCGCACCGACTGGAGACCGAACTTGAGCGAGCCTTCGATTCATCCGTTGTTGAAGAAATCACGGAAGCAATTCTTACGATGGAGGCGAACTTGCGGAATCCGGAAAGCTTTATCGCCGACTCAGGCGTTTCGCTAAGCTGCAAGGCTTTGCTGCGGGTCCCAAACCATCCCTCCATTGCTCTATTCGGTGGTTGCCAAAAACCTTTCGTCTGTGGGAGAAGGCCGCTGCATTGTGGCCACTCTGGAAGATGTTTCTGGAACAGCGCTCGCGGGACTGGCACTCCGCGGATGCCAAGAAGGGTAAGGATAACCTCGCAGCGAAGCGAAAGGAGCTGCTTGGCGTTTTTGGGAAGGAGCGCAGGGCTCAGCAGTTCCAGCAGTGGTACCCTGTACTAAGGATGTTGCGCAATATCTCGCTGGCCTCGCAGCATCAAGAGCCCACCGTTCTGCATTTGCAGTTTCGGTTGAGCCGAGCTCGTATGGCCATCGAAGGGATGACCGATGGCAACGAAAACAAACGTCGCTTGGCGAAGGTCGCGAAGGCGCTCGAAGCCGTCGAGGAAAAGATAAAGAAGGATGACCACGCCGTAGCTCTCTCTCTCATTCTTGACGTACAAAAAATGCAGGTGCTCTCCGGAGCCGACTTGAAGGCGTACGGTAACGAAGAGTACGCCTATTTGGCTGCTTTCGTCGGGAGGTTTGAAGCGAGCTCCGTACAGAAGGACTGGCAAGACATAAAAATTCTTGCCGTTCAGTTCAAGGACTTGGGGTGGAACGCCTGGACCGGAGTATTCGCAACCCTAAAAGAACAAGGCAACCAGAGAGCCATTGACGTGTTGGCGCTGGTCCACACACATAGTCGCTACAACAGCAACGTAGCTGAGTCGTTTTTCAGCAAGGCCAAACAACGCGTGGGTTGCAATCGGCCCCATTTGGTGGTGGAGACTCTGAGCAACGAACTCATTCTCGCTGAACAGGGTAAAGGAATGACCGATGAAGAAGTAAGCGAAACCTGCACTCTCGGCGCCAAGATATGGCACTCTCGGAAGAATCGTCGTCATGGGGGGAAGACTGGTGGAAAGAAGAAGACGGATAGAGCCGACGCATTCGAGCAGGTTAACGGGGATATGCGCACTGAGTACTCGGGGTGTAGCGTTGTACCGTCTTTCGCGCCGTGGTCAGGGAACGAAACGTGGTCGGCGATGTCCTTCGCGAATGCATCCGAGTCTTCGGATTCACCGAATGCATCACTGCCTTCATCTTCGGTGTCGTCGCAGTCGTCCTCCTCTTCACGGTCCTCCTCTTCTGGCTCGACGACATCTTCAGCTTCCAGTTCAACATCCACGGAGGCAAGTGTAGAGCGCCAGGTCCCATCTCGACCATCGGAGCCGGGGGCTAAACTGCCGTTACCCGTGCGCTTGAAGCCAGCAGCAAAGGTTTCTGCCCGCCTGCTTGACAGCATGCACGAACCGGCACCAAAACGCGCACGGAAGTAGGCACTCACGAAGGCTTCGCATGAAGGAACAACCGGCCTTTTGATGATTTGGTATGCCAAAGTGGAAATCCCCCTCCTGTTCCGTGAAGACCTCTCCGGTCCACTGCACGTGCTGTGGCAGCTTGCTGGTACCTACGCGAGTATCCCATCCTTCCTTGTGTCCACTGCGGCAGATCGTCGTCCGTTGAAGCCTGCCTCCGCAACGTCGGCATGCCCAAGCTGCCGTCCTCCGTAACTCCTTTGTCGTGCCCAACACAGAATTTCACTCCTTCGTTGTGTGGAGCTAATTCCAAGTTTGGGTTGCTTGCGGCAGCAAGCTCAGCCTGAAAGGCTTGCGCGTCCTGTGTTTGTGAACCACGCAAGTCGCGGATACGAGCAAGCACCTTTCCTCACTCCATTCAACGCACTCTCCAAACGTGCCGTCTGCAACAGCTTCAATGAAGAAGGCGGCTCCGTTGTGTTTGTTGTTGTGTATTTACTGTATCTCAGGCTCCCTGCCGGAATAAATAGCTACCGAGAGCAGAGATGATTAATCCTTGTTTTAGTGTACATACTAAATACCGAAGGTTTCCTCGGCCCTCGACTCTTGTTTTTTTAGCCCGTTTCTGGACAGCGCTCGCGGGACGGGCACTCCGCGGATGCCAAGATTAGGGTAAGGATAACTCGCAGCGAAGCGAAAAGGAGCTGCTTGGCGTTTTTGGGAGGAGAGGCAGGGCTCAGCTCCTTGTGTCCACTGCGACAGATCGTCGTCCGTTGAATGCCTCCGCAAAGTCGGGGTGCCCAAGCTGCCGCCCTCCGTAACTCCTTCGTGCCAGCCTGACCTGGCCAGCGTGTGGGTGTGGTGTGCTGTCGGCTTGAAAGGCGGACCATCATCAGCGTGGGGTGTTAGGGGGGGGGGGGGGGGGGTCCCCCCCCCCCCCCCACCACCGCACTTGTTACATGTTACGGGTTAGGCAAATCTTAATAAACACCTGACCCCCCCGTTCGCTGCGCTCCTTTTGCCCCCCCCCCCCCCCCTCCTCTCACAGTGCAGTTGCCTTGGAGGCTGAGTGGTCAAATTCTCTAAGGGTGAAATGGTCAAGATTGCCCTGCCAAAAGTGGGCCCACAAAAACTTTCCAAAGGGTGTGGTATTGGGTATTTGCGGGCAAAAAAATTTTTTTTTTTCTGACCGCCCACCGTGGTGACCACCTTAGAGTGTGACAGGTAGCGTCTCCCCCCTCCACAGTGAAAATAGCCTGAGGGGGGGGGGGGGGGTGGGGTCAGGTGAGATTCTGCCAACGACTCCGGATGGTGGTTCTTAACAAGATGCCTGGGGGGGGGTACAAATAGTCTTGAATACAAATCTGTCTACGTCACCACCTACGTTACCAATAGGAAATGAGAAGCCGCGCATGTGGCGATTGACCGAGGACTGCGGCGTGATCAACCGATACGGGTTCAACAGCGAAGGAATGGCGGAAGTCAGCCGCCGCCTGGAGAAGGTGGCCGAGAAGGACCGCCCGATCGGCGTCAACGTCGGGAAGAACAAACTCACCCCGGAGGACGAAGCCGCGGAAGACTACTCAAAGGGTATCCGGAAACTGGGCTCGAAGGCAGACTACATCGTCATCAACGTGTCGTCTCCGAACACCCCCGGCCTTCGCAACTTGCAGAAAAAGGACCTGCTGCAAGCTCTGTTGAAGAAGGTTGTAACGGTATGCCTCGCAAAGAAGATAACCAAGCGCAGCTCGCTCACCTTCTTTCCCAACTCTCAAAAAGCGACTTTCTGAGTCGAAACTCTACGAATGGCTGAGGCCAAGCTCTGGGGTGACGAATACTAGTGCGAACGACGAAGAGCTATCCGCGTTTTCCGGGTTTTCAGATGCTGATCGCTGTATCGGTAGTACCACTCCAGCGTTCGGCAGTTCGATGGAGCTGACCGCATGGGGTTGCGAATCCCTCTGTTCAGCTGCATCTGCCTACGTACACCCGTAGTGGCGCCTATATCCTGTCTAACTCCTGTAGGGTGCTGTGTATGTGGTAACGCACAGCTCCAAGACGATATTAGGCGCCCCCTTTGTGACCTTGAACCGCGCTCCGTCTGGACCTGTGCGGGTTGTCTCAGTCCGTTTGATATGTGGATCGAATGGTTTGTACTCAAGCTGCGTGTACGTGTCACAGAGCTCAAGGTACTTAACCTCAATTCCCGTGCTGCGTCCTCAAAGATTGGCACATCTCCTTTCAGTGCGGCTTGAGGGTTTGACACCCTAAGCCTCGCACACGTGTTAGACTTCAAGACGGGTAGTAGAAGATCGCTGTGTCTGAGTAGGAAGTCGACGTGTATCCGTGGAAAACATGCCGGTCCCCAGAGTTCTCAAAGCGGGTCACAGGCTCACCGAGGTTGGTATCCTGGTATCTACGTGGATACACGGCGGTGGCCTTTGCCCGCGAGTTGTTAAACCCGCGTGACTGCTTCGATCCCCCCTGTAACAAGTCTGTTCAACCTTTCACGCAAATAGGTGCGTAACGAGCTCGGCCACCGGCCGCCCCTGCTGGTGAAAACATGCCGGTCCCCAGAGTTCTCAAAGCGGGTCACAGACCCACCGATCTTGGTATCTACGCGGACACACGGCGGTCGCCTTTGCCCGCGAGTTGTTAAACACTCGTGACGATTTCGATCCCCTCTGTAACAAGTCTGTTCAACCTTTCCACGCAAAATAGGTGCGTAACGAGCTCGGCCACCGGCCGCCGCTGCTGGTGAAAGTGGCCCCGGACCTGGATGCCCAGGAGCTGAAGGACGTGGCCGAAGCGTCGCTCGCAGCGGCCGTGGACGGCATCATCGTGAGCAACACGACGATCGCCCGCCCCGAGACGCTGCGGTCGGAGAACAAAGCGATGCAGGGCGGCTTGAGCGGGCGGCCGCTCCGGGCGCGCGCCACGAAGGCGGTGCACGACATGTCGCTGGCGACCGACCAGAAGCTGCCGATTGTGGGAGTCGGCGGCATCGCCAACGGGCAGGATGCCTTCGACAAGATCGTCGTCGGCGCGAGTCTCGTGCAGCTGTACAGCATGTATGCCTTCATTTTCAACCTGGGCGACCAAACCTCACAAAAACACAAACAATCAGACTGCCGCCAGGGCAACGACTACCAGGACGCTAGGCCGATACGGGCTACATGGCAACCCCTGCTAAACATTGCACCTTAAAGAACTCAATGCTATACATGTATGCACCCTAGATCGCTTTCCTCGCGAACATGAACTCGGTGTCGGTCACAAGAGCCATGGACTTGGCAAAGCACATAGGAAAAAAGAGCGCGCGCTAACATAAGTCGAATAGTCGGCAATAGGCAGCAAATATATACACACAAACATACTATACCTTAAAGGAACCTTTACGACTACGGTCACCCGGAGACTATAAAACCCCGGATCCCTAAGCGAACGTGCACTCTAAAAATATCACCATAACCCACAACGAAAGCGTGCACCCAAATATACAACCCGTAACCACATAGCCCTTCTTGCGCTAAGAGAACCCATTTAACAACGGTCACACGGAGACCCTAAAACCCCGAAATTTCAAGCGAACTTTTAAGCTCTAAAAAGTCGAAACATTCCGAGAATCAAGCATGCCTTCGTCATCGGCGTCATTGCGTGTCGCCTTTGCTGTTCTGTTTGAAAATTGCCTGGAGAAGCCCCAAATTGTTCTTGAGACTGAAAAAGACGAAGAAGGACGAAAAAAGACATCATGCGAGAATCTGACAGGCACTCTGAGGGACCCATAAATACCGTGGCTGTAGCTAGTTATTCGGGTTGGTCTTGTTTCGTCTTTTTTACACAGTTAGTTATGCGGGTTGGTCTTCTTTTGTCTTTTTTTTCCGCATTGACGAAAAAGAGACGAAACAACAACGCCGTGCACTTGCACTCTGAAAAAGATCAAAAGATTTTATTTGTCGTAGAAGATCGCAGATCTTAGAAGGTTAATATATCCGACGAATACCTAACACTCGTTACAAGGTTAAATAACGTAACTTCACCCCTCGCTTGCCCCCCCACCCTTGCCCCCTTTTTTCTCAAGCCGTGTCCTGAGGCGTCACGACGATTGTGACAAACACACTTTTTTAGCATTTGCAAAGGAAGAACATCAAGAGAAATAATTGGGCTGTCCATCAGAGGAAAACAGCAGTTCAGAGGGTTTGGGAATTTTGGGAAGACACGCGTGTGTCGATCCTATAATGTGCACGGGATCACCCCCCTCCCGTAGCGGTCAGCAGCACAGCGGGCTGCTTGCGGAGTTGTAGCACTGCGGGCTGCCAACTCAGCACTGCGGGCTGAAGCTCTGTTTTTTGTGCGAGAAAATAAAATGAGAGAGCAGGCCTGGTTGTTTGGACAATAAAACCATCTCACAAAAAGCTCGCTACGCTCGGTTTTTGCTATCTCACGAAAAAAAGACAGGCGCTTCGTTTTGTTTGTGCGTGCCGGTTGATCGTTTTCCCACTTGTATTTACCCTGTGTATATTCAGGTAAGAAATTCTGATCAACCACCAAAACACGCTGCCTACGTCTTTTTAGCCTGCACAATACATTGAAGGGCAACCCACACCCACAAGATTGTTAGTCCTAAAAAGACTGCTAATCCCCCCCTTGCACACCGGGATGTATCCTCGTCCCCACTCGTCCACAAAAACATGGCTAGCCATAAACCCATAATGAAAGTGTACACCAAATATACAACTCGCAACCATATAGCCCTTTCTTGCGCGCTTAGAGAACCCACTTATCAACGGTCACACAGAGACCCTGCACCCCCCCCGGAATTTCAAGCGAACTTTAACTCTAAAATCCACAGGATGGCGTTCGAAGGCCCATCGATCGGCCACCGCGTGAACACCGAACTCGCAGACCTGCTCCGGCTGCATGGGTTCAAGTCCGTGAAGGAAGCTGTTGGCGCCGCCCACCGGAACCCAGAGCTGATGCCAAGTGACCTGCGGGGGGCCTAGGCGACGGATAGGTTGCTGGTTCGGGCAGCACACGGTGTAAATCTGTTGCATTAGTGTGATTGTCAGGCCTTCGACTACCCTGAGCAACGCACTATGCACACTCCGTGTCTACGTCACAGCAGATGGAACGCGTCTGTTGCGCCGCCGCGGAGGCGGCCTACGAGTGGATGTCATTGTGGCCTCCCGGCCGGAGCCATCGTTGGATGACCCTTCGCTCGTTTCCTCGCGTTTGCGTCGGTTCGCGCGTCGGATGGACGCAGCCGGGGGCTGCGCATTGGGCGGCGTTCGTCGGGCGGGGAGTCGGCCCGGAGTTGCGGCGTTGGCAGTTCGTACCTATGACTCTCTTAAGGTAGCCAGATGCCTCGTCTTCTAATTAAAGACGCGCATGAATGGACCAATGAGATTCCTTCTGTCCCTACCTACTATCTGGCGAAACAGCAGTCAAGGGAACGGACTTGAAACTGTCAGCGGGGAAAGAAGACCCTGTTGAGTTTGACTCTAGTCTGACTTTGTGCAGTGACACGAGAGGTGTAGAATACGTGGGAGGCCGCAACAATAAAATACCCCTACTCTTATCGTCGCTTTACTTATCCAATGATGGGAAGACGGCAGCTGCTCCCTTGTGGGGTTAGGGTCTTCGGATCCGTAGCTTATCCGTTTCCAGCGACAAACGGGTCCTCCGCAGCACGCCGCCGCAGCGGCGCCGCGCGATCGATCGTTGGTGAGTCTCCCTGGCCGGAGCCGGAGGATTCTTCGCGCGTCTCCCCGCGTTTACGCCGAGCCCGCGTCGGGGCGCTGCCGGTGCCCGTTGCGGTCCACACGGGTTGATGCACATTGGGCGTGCCCGGAATGCTGGCGGGTGTTCGTCGTGCCCAGTGGAATTCCGGCAATGAACCGCAAGAGACAGTCCCAACATTTAGGACGCTCCGGGGTCGTCGGTGAAGAGTTAACGTCAGCGTGTCTTCGGACAACGTCCTTTTGCAGCCCCTGCTTGGCCCCACACGGCTGCCGCTTGAATAGTGGTCATCAGAAGGTTGCTTGTCTACCATCTTATTGTTCCCTTTTTTCTGGCTCGCGCTTGAATGAAACGTTGAAGAAACCCCAGGATCGTGCTGAGTAAGGGTAAGTGTGGCTGGCACGTCGACTTTGCTTTGTTGAGTTTCTCCGTTAGCTCTGGTCGTGTGTGTGCGAAGGACCTGTTTGTATCTTTACGTGACAGGTTCCAATGCTGCCCACTTTCTCAAAAAAAGTTTCAGGTTTGCGTAGTGTCCGCGTACCTTCTACCGTTACGTTTTGCAGTAAGATCCCGCCTCACAAGTCAAACAGAGACTTCACAAAAACCGATAGCACAAGAAACAGTCTCGCAATACACGACGTATTGAGCTGAGCGCCCTCACAACAACAAGAAGCAGAGCCGAACACGCACCGAACCGCGTCGCCAGGACACCCCCCCCCGAAGAAAACACATACCCCCCTCCCTCAAGCAAGAATAATGTTGTGAAGGGCGGAGACAGCTGCAGAGCCTGGCGAACACCAAAGTGTCCGAGCGCCAGCGCCGGGTCTTACCCTGTGCTCTGTGGACGGTGGTAAAAGGCGAAGTGGACCCCGAAAACACTTGCCCACACAACAACAAGAAGTTGTGCCGAGCATGCACCGAAACGTTTTCGCCAGGACTCCCCCCAAAGTAAACACCTAACACCACTCTCAAACAAAAAAGAATGTTGGCGTTCTTGGACGAAAACCGGTCGCCTAAGAACGTCGACGCCGGCGATCCCCGCGTGAAGGTGCGGAAGCAGCTGCAGAGCCTGGCGAACACCAAAGTCTCCGAGCGCCAGCGTCAGGTCCTGCCGGAGGGCTACCGGTGCGCGCTGTGGTCGTTCCAAGTCCCGTGGGCGCCGTTCGAGTACTACGTGAGCAGCCCGTGCCCGGAGACGAAGCCGTTCATATGGACGGCCCCCTTCACCGTCTCGAACACGGAGTGGATGCTCTTCATCGGCGCGGAGCCGATGGAAGCCGAAAACCGAACCTCCCTGTGGGTCGCCGTCTGCAACAACCTCACGCAGCCCGTCACCGCCTACACGAAGCTCGACCTCCTCGTTCCGACGCACTCCTCCCACTGCGGCGAGACCGTGCACATCGGAGACGCAGTGGACACACTCAACTCCTGCGGGCAAGTCCATCAACAGAACAAGTTCGGCCGATTCTGGTGGCACAAGTCACCGGAGGACTTCAAAAGGTGCCTCTTTAAAGGCGCCGGAGACACCGGCCCCGACCGGTCCTTCGAGCTGATCCTGACGCTGAACCTCGACGTGAGGTACCCCGCCGAGCGCAGCCCAGCGCCGGAGGAAGACCCGAAGCTCTGGGAGACATCTTGTAAGTACCTCCGGCCCTGGATCGCTTCGCGGGCGGCGTGCATGACGGCGCCGCTCGAAGACAAGCTGCGGCACGCGGAAGAAGCCCTGGCCTCCGCGCAGAAAAAAGCACGCGACGCCCAAGCCAAGGAGCAGGCGGCCCTAAAGCGGGAAGACGCCGCAATCGCCCGGGCGGCGAAGCTAGAGGGGTCCCTGTCCGAAGCGCACCAGAGAGAGGAGCAGAGCAAAAAGCAACTCGCCGGCCTCGAGGGAAAGTTGAAGGAGGCGAAGACCCGGGAGGACCAGCTGCGCGTGAAGCTCGGGAACATGGAAGCAAAGCTCAAGGAAGCCGGCGTGCGCGAAGCCGAGCTCCGCAAGTGGGGCAAGTCCCTACAGCAGCAGGTCAAGGAATCGAAGGACCGAGAGGACAAATTGGTAAAGGACAACCAACGGCTCGAAGAGCACGTATGTAGCCCTACCGAACAGTTGCTTGGATGGACTGAATAAATCATGTTATTAAACAGAAGTTCTCCTTGCGTTCCAGACTGAAGGTTCGCTTGAACGGACTGAATAAGCCCCTGTTCTTAGACAGAAGTTCTACTTGCGTTCCAGACTGAAGGTTCGCTTGACGGGCTGAATAAGCCATGTTCTCAGACAGAAGTTCTACTTGCGTTCCAGACTGAAGGTTCGCTTGACGGGCTGAATAAGCCATGTTCTCAGACAGAAGTTCTACTTGCGTTCCAGACTGAAGGTTCGCTTGACGGGCTGAATAAGCCATGTTCTCAGACAGAAGTTCTACTTGCGTTCCAGACTGAAGGTTCGCTTGACGGGCTGAATAAGCCATGTTCTCAGACAGAAGTTCTACTTGCGTTCCAGACTGAAGGTTCGCTTGACGGGCTGAATAAGCCCTGTTCTCAGACAGAAGTTCTACTTGCGTTCCAGACTGAAGGTTTGCTTGTACGGACTCAATAAGCCATGTTATTGAACAGAAGTTCTACCTCAATACGCCATGTTCTTAGACAGTTTTAGTTGTTCCAGACTGAAGGTTCGCTTGAATGGACTGAATAAACCCTGATCTCTAGACAGGAATTCTACTTGCGCTGAGCACTCAACCCTTTATCCATTCTTATGCATACTCTGCTTCTTCCTTGGACACCCGTTCTTTGTTTAGGTTTCTTGGTCTTGCTATGTCGCGATGGGAGGACAGGGCCACTCCGACACCGCAGCTGGGTCTTTTGTAGGGATGGAAATAAAGGAGGTCTTCATTTTCCCACACTAACTGTTACAGCAAGTGAAAAGAAAATGAAGGTTCTTTTATTATCGATTAGTCAACCTCTACGACCGCTCAGGAACACCTTCGCAAAGAAGACTTGTACTCACGTACAAAGAGTTCCTGGTTCTGGAGGCTAATCGCCGCAGCTGGGTCGTACACGGCTGCACTCCCCACTGACAACACGGCTCACTGGCACACCGATTGAACCTTCTGATGGGTCCAAATACGGCTACGCCGAACGCTACCCCCCCCCAAAAAGGGGTTTTACCCGTGGCTGGTTACCCAGTCAGTGGCCGTCAGTGTGAACCACTGTAACCACTGTCATCAAATTCAGATGATCAATGTAACGGGCCAAATTTGACGGAAACCCCCCGTTACATCAATGTAATGGGCCTCAAGAATCAGTTTCACGCGACACTTTGCAGGTCTTCGGAAACTCTAGGTACAAATGGTCACCCACACACTGGAAAACTCCTTGAAAAATAACTTCCACTCTAAAATAGCCTGACACCGGACGCCGGGCCCGGATCTGTTTAGACCCATGCTCCCGGTCTGCTGACCCCCCTCGGGCTCTCCTCTCCGGTAAGGTCAGCGCGGTAGCGATGACCACGAGAACACATACAGGTGGGTGGAGGCCCTGGGGACTGTTGAGGCCCCTCCCAGGGAGAATCTAGCTTGGTCCACCTGGCGGTGGGGGCCCACACCCTTTGACTTGTTTTGATGTGTTCTCTCTCTTTTCTCCGCATGTGTTACGAAGAAGCTAGGTTCTTCACGGCAGCCATGTCAGAGCAGAGAGACGGGAAATCAAGTCAGCAAGCCTTCGGAAGCCCTCCACTCGTGAGACACACCCACACAGATTAAGAACACGGCGATCCGCGAAGAGCGGCTGCAGAGCGCGATCAGGAAGCTCGAGGCCGACTTGAAGAATGGCAAGCTCGCAGAAGGCTACCTGCTGAACACAGTCCAGAAGCTGCGATACAACGTATGCCGCCAGCCATTCTGCCTCACGTTTCCGGCCATGGTGCTCGGGATCAGCCCGTTTGGTAACCCTACCTAGGTCTTGCGCGGGCTGTTTCTTCCATCCCTGAAGTTTCAATCGAACCAAGTGGCACACCAATAGGGCGAAGCAACCACAGGTCGGAGTTGAGCGTCGAAGCACCCTGGCTTTTCACGCGGGGACGATCATCACTTCGAAGAAGACTTGATGCTAGTATCAAACATGCATGAGAGGCTGAACATTAAACTAAGATTTCTCCCCACGGAAGCCTACGGCCGACCGGAGGTTTCAAAACACCGACCTTATAAACCACAAACGACGCTAAGTACGCCGCTCTTTGTGTGTACTCTTTCGTTGTTGAAGAAAGAAACTACCGCTTGTATATTTTCCGATTTCGGGATGCCTCTCGGCTCCGGCGGGCAGCGCACGGCTACCGATGTACGCCAGGTTGTCGGGATCAGTCACGTTATACACCAGCAACGCCCCGCGCGTCGTCGGCGCGAAGACGAGGCCGCTGGAGTAGTCCAGGCCGGTGATAGGCGCCGTCGTGGGGACGTCGCTGCAGCACGTGGAGAGCCTGACGAGGTTGCCTACAAACCGGAAGACTTCTACTCACCCACACAGGTAACGGACTGTCAAGAGCGCGAAGAGATGCTACGCCAAAGCAATGGCCGCCTCTATCAAGCGTGCACGGACGAGCGGGTATGTTGAACGCTCATTTTCGTTGCACGACATGCGGTGTCGCAGAGTTTCTCACAAGAGTTCGTAGTATTTGGGCAACAACCAGGAACACACTGGTAGGTGAGCAGCGACACCTCCCGAAGTGAGCCAAGGGCTAAGGATACGATCTTCGGCTGCTGCGGCAGTTGCCCCACACGCAGAACGCGGGGAAGGGGAACGTGTTTTCCCAACTACATTGAAGCCCCGACCGTAGCATCCGAGGAAGGTGCAAACATGGAGGGTGCTACGGTAGCCATGCACGGGTCTTGGGCGCGTGCCTCGTGCAGGGCGGGTGCTTTGTGATCCGCCGCGAAGCTCTCTCCTGTTGCAATCCGGAGAGACCGGCGTCGAGTTTCGGCTCACAGCCGGTTCCCTCGGGCGGCAACCCTAAGGGAGAGAGAGCGCCAGACACAATCCATCTCAAAAAGGACCACGCACTCAGAAGAGTTCGTAGTATCCGAGATGCTTCCGCCGTGAGCATGTTCACAGAGTTGCTCGCCACAGCTCTGGACTGGCGAAGCACCTGGTGATGACGAACGAGAAACGCCGCACAACCCCACAACCAACCAGGTACGGTCGTCTGCAATTAGCACGTCGCCACAGAATCCGCAGTCTCCAGCCCGAGTGAGGTCTCTAGCGAGCCCGTCGAAGTACCACGTGCCAGAACCGACAAGTCCAACGCCCGTTCGTTGACCGACATCGCAGAAACGCGGGTTGCATGCAGCTTCGTAAACGAGCCGGGTTGGGACCTGGAATCGACAAGTCGCCCCTGAATCGTCCAACCGCCCTCCGCGCAGACTCGTCAGCCGATGACCTCGTGGCAGGTTTCGTGGTTCTTCCAGCAGACTCGTCAGCCGATGACCTCGTGGCAGGTTTCGTGGTTCTTCCAGCAGACTCGTCAGCCGATGACCTCGTGGCAGGTTTCGTGGTTCTTCCAGCAGACTCGTCAGCCGATGACCTCGTGGCAGGTTTCGTGGTTCTTCCAGCAGACTCGTCAGCCGTTGCATCTCGCCGGCGGGTTTCTAACCCGAGTCTGAGGAACGACTGCGGTGCTCGAGGTTGTTTTCCACGCTTTGTTCTTTTCTTTAGTCGCACGAACGATCTTGCGGGTTGCCCTACAATGTATTGTGAAGGCTACAACGACGTAGGCAGTGTGTTTTGTGAAAGTGAATCAAGAACGCCAAATCACGCACCCTGCTTCGTAGGAAATCCTCGAGGAGTCCACCAGTTGCGATGCTACGACAAGAAATAGTGCGGTAGCACCTGTATGCGTTCAGGTCAAACCGCTGCTAACGTTCCGTTTTAGCTGTAACAAGTATGCTCTCTACGGAGGCAGCTACTGGTTATCACAAGACGCCGATGGCAGACTCCCTTACTCAACAACAGTCCGTTTTGACCTGTACGCGTTCAGGTTAAACCGCCGCCAACGCTCCCTTTCAGCTGTAACGAGTATGCCCTCTGAGGCAGCTACTGGTACTGGTAGGCAGCTACTGGTACTGGTACGCAGCTACTGGTACTGGTAGGCAGCTACTGGTCATCGCGAAAAAAGGAGGAACCCCAACCTGGGTGTAGTGGGCCGGGGAAGGCGTTCCGAAAGCAAACTCCATTGTAATTGTATTGTTCTCTCCCTCTTCGAGCTGTCGAAGTCACCGGGGCGGTGCCACCCTGTGTCTGCCCCAGTGCTCCAACGAAAGCCGCGTCAAGAATGCTGTCCCAAGTTCAGGTTCCTGCGGCGTGTTTTGTTGCGCTGAGATCCCTTCAACAAAAAAGCCGCACGCTCGCCCTCGCAACAACGAAGGCTGTGTTCTGTGTAAACAGTAAACTAAGAATTCCCCCCCGTTTCCTGGACATCCTTCCACAAATCCGCGGTTTAAAAGCATGTCCAGTGGTGCAAGCACCACGCGCTCTTTACCGATTAAAAGAAACAAACTCCCCTGTCCCCACCTCGCCTATGTTGGTAGTCTCAAGCAACTACAGAAGGAAAAACGGAAAAAAGGATGAAGATGGATTGTCGGCAACACAAAGGGACAGTCAGCCGCCCTCAGCGCCAACGGTCAACCAGCTTGCAAAGCTTGTGTCTACTACTGAACATATAGTGCGTTAGTCGAAGGCCTGACAATCACACTAATGCAACAAATTGATGACGAAGGCCGGGGGCAGTGAAGTAACGAAGCCCGCGAACGGTGGGTGGTGACCCCTCCGAACAGCCTCCCTGGCCCTGGCCCACGCCTGATGCCGCAACCCCTTAACCCGGGCGGCGGCGCTTTGGCATGAGCCAGGAACCTCAAGGGGAGCAGCACGAGAGGCATCATCCACGCTTCAAAGGCCCACACACCAATGCAACAAATTCGGTGGGTGGTGACCCCTCCGAACAGCCTCCCTGGCCCTGGCCCACGCCTGATGCCGCAACCCCTTAACCCCGGGCGGCGGCGCTTTGGCATGAGCCAGGAACCTCAAGGGGAGCAGCGTGAGAGGCATCATCCACGCTTCAAAGACCCACACACTAATGCAACGAATTTACAGCTTGTGTCGGGATGAGCTCTCGTGGTTGTCCGTTTCTAGCGCCAAGCCCCAAAAGGCACACCACGCCTCGATGCTTTGTTCCGGAATCTGAAGCCACTAGACCCGTAGACCGCTGAACACGTGACGGTTGACTCCCGTGTTGAGCAGGGTTTCCCCGGCACACTGTGCCTTGGGCAATATAAAACAACGTGCTTGCAAGAAAATAAACAGGGAGGCGAGGTAAACCTCACCTGTGCAAGTTCGGTTCCGAACGGATCCAGTTGTCGCCGGAAGAACCCTCCCTCCCGAAGAAAAAAGAAAAAAAAGGCCGCTCCGGGTTCAGAAACGTGACGGTCAACCACAGCTTGCAAAGCTTGAGGAGGCAGCACAGTGCTGCAACCCCGTCCGCTCTGCCCTGTGGCTGACCGTCTCGACGGGCTTGTGTGAAGCGCGAGCGCCAAGCCCGCCTTGATGCTTTAGTACGGGAAATCGGTAGCCACTTGACCCGTAGGCCCGTGGCGCTGCAGTACCGGCGCGAACACGTGAAGCAGGCTTCTCCTGGTACCAAAGCGAAGAAAAACGAGCTGCATGGCAACCCCCTGCTCAACATGCATGCGCGTGGGGGGCCCAAGACTAAATCCAAAGCGAATTTCTTCTTGGTGTCGGTCGCAACACTTACAAACATGGTTAGCCGTATTTAAGCATACCTACTACCCACATACCACCCGCCTCACAGCCTCAATGGTCAACCGGAGACCCTAAAACACCGAACCTCTAAACCACAATAAACGCTAAAAAATCCAATGTATGATACCACAAACGATTCCTTTCGATGGTAGTTACCCGGAGAAGAACTTTAAAACCTGGATCCTCAAGCGAACTTTCACCTCTAAAAAAGGGAGACGAGGAGCATAGCTCGCTGAAACGCATGTAGACAGAAACCGAAAGCCCTTTGCGGACACAAGGAAAAGCCCAACTGCTGAGAGTCAGCTGGAGACTTCAAAACCCCCTGAGTATCGGGCGGCCAGAGAAAAAGACAGGCGCTTCGTGCCGGGTGATCGCTTTCCCACGTGTATTTACCCTGTGTATATTCCGGTAAGGAATTCTGATCAATCACCAAAACACGCCGCCTACGTCTTTTTAGCCCGCACAATACATTGAAGGGCAACCCGCAAGATTGCTAGTACTAAAAATAAACGCTTAAAAGGGAACCGTGTTGGCTGACAGCAGGTTCTGTCTCGCAATGGAGCACGCTCTGCACTCAATCCAAACAACCTCAAAGCAAGGAACGAAGGACCTGCAGCCAACAGCCCGGCACTCTTACCGTGTGAGAGATGCGTAGTAGTTTTTGCTGCAAAGGCCACGTGTCTTACTTAGGTCACCGATACAAACCGCGCAAATCGGCCGCATTGGAATGTGGCGAATGTGGTGGTATGATACACATGCACGGCTCTAGTGCAAGGGATTTCAGCCATTTTATAAGCCTGCGTACCTGCGGAGCTGGCGGGACTCACCTGAATAACAAAATACTCAAGGGGCTACCTAGTGCTTATGTCGAAGGAGGCTAGAGGGTGAGATACAAGACAATTACAAAGCGGGTCTTTTTTTTTTTTTTGCTGAACGCTTACGCCCGCCTTCAGACCCAAATTTACCTGTGTTTAGTGTGGGCTACAGCACACATACCTCCTTTGATATTGGAGAGTCATCGGCATGCTGATGAGTACCACGCTTTGATATTTCGCAACTGGCAGCCTCCTCAGTACAAAGCAGGCTTATACAAAATAATTATTCGGCAAGATCTCGCTTGTAGCTGGGAGTTGCAAACCCCCGCAGGCCTCGGGACTGACACCGACACCTCGGCGAAATAGCCGGAAATTACCCTGCCGAAGAAATGCTTCTGATGGGTACATTTTGGGATCGTTTCCGGGTTGCACTTGAAAGGTTATAGAAAAAGGGTTATTCCAGGCAGGCCCTGCTCTCTTTCTCTCTCTTTTTTTTTTTTTTTACATAAGCGCCAGCTTGGAAGGAAATGCTCGACAACAGCTGCTAAACAAAGAACCGAAGGGATCCCAGTGCTGTAACTACCGAACCATGTGTTGAACGGACGTGAGGTCATGCGGGTCTACCCCAACACGACAAATCACAGAAACACAACAGGTCAATAGTCCTGAGTAGAAAACAACACACGGTGGTGTACGCGAAGGACAAAAGGTGATGAAGCAGGGAGTTTCCCCTCTGCCTATATTTCCTCCCTTCCACTCGGAGTCAACGCAGCTACGTCGAGTATTTTTAGTAGTACATCTGTACTGACGGGAACATTTCCGGAACAACGGTTGCACATGAAAGAGAAAACGAAGCTAGCGAAAAAGTGCGAATACAGAAAACCCAGTTTTATACCCTGTACACGCGAAGAACAGAATCGTTTATCAGTGCAAGCCCCAGCTCCGGAAATGTTCTTCTTCGATCCACGATTCTGAGGTGGAGGAACCTGTTTGGTGAACTCGGCACAAATGCAGCATTTGAGATCATCGGATAGCCGACCCTCTCTCAAACAACACTTCAAAGAAAGCAACACAAAGCAAGCAGCCAACCCCACGGTATTTTCTCAATGGCGTCTGCCAAGCGATCGCGGCTACGACTGCCGCCTGTTCTCCCGAGGTGCTCCTCCCTCGGGGCCGTCGCCCGTTTGGTTGAACTTCTCGCCGGTATGATGCGGTGGTGCTGATCGCAGAGCTTTTGCAGCCAAACGACCAGCCAGGATTCCGTCTGTGATCTCAGTTTGCTTTCGTTGGTACTGACCACTGTGCACATGGCTCTCAGTTCAGGCGTACAGCACACGTGCAGAGATGTCCTGTATCACTGCTGAACCAATCTCCACGTGTTAACCGGTCCACCCTTATCACCTCGAAAGTGTTGACCGCTCTGCCTGCCACGGTCTATCACCTGGGTGGCTAATGCAGGCTTTCGACACAGCTTCTTCGCATGCTAGCACGGCACGGTCCATCAGAACTACCCCTACGGCCTGGAGCAGCATACGGCGGTCGTCAGGCATTGCCACTCACACCCTCATGTGTATCCGCTTGCACTTACCAGGCCGCACGTGGAACGTAGTACGAGCCCAGTGGCGGTTGAGAGCGCTGCGCAAAGGGAACCCTCGTTTCTCGCCACACGATCTATTTTCTTCGAACAACTGTGGAGGGGGGGAGAGCATGCTCCTGAGGTCAAAACCCCCAAATGATAACGAGCTCGTCACTCGCACAACCGCTGCGAATCCCTTCGGATTCATGTTCGATTCGCAACCTCGCCATTTCCATGGTTCTTGCGACCGACACCGAGTTCACGTTCGCGAGGAAAGCGATCTCGGGCCCCCCGCGTTCTACATGTAGTTAGTTGTTAAGCGCGGTGTCGGATCGTTGAAACGTTGAGCTAGATTCCGGACGCAGGTGAAAAACGCGGTTTGCGGTGACGAGCTTCTCATTTCTTCCAAGGTTTCACGTTGAGTAAAAAGGAAAAGCAAGACGAAAACGCTAGCCCAAGCAACTCCGGCTGGCAGATGAACCCTGCCAAAAAGGAAACAACTGTCTCCGGTTGTGGCACTTGCCTTTGTTTGGGAGAGGAAGCAATCAATAACACAGTGTCGTCAGACACAAGAACGACGTAAGTCGACAACCGTACAAATGCAGGCTATAAGGCCCCGTGTCATTTTCTTCAGTGAAAGTATGCAAATGCCGCAGGTAATAGTTGACTTGACCTCTACTTTGTGCTGCTCACGATTGCGGGGTTCGTGAACCCAAACGTATCTGCAAGCAGGTTTCATGAGGAAAAACGAATAATGCTCCCTCTTTTTTTCACCTTTTGCCCAGAGTAGCTATCCCCCCACGCAATATCAAGGGCTTACGATTCTTTTGAGCCCTTGATAGGAGGAGAGTCAGTTATAATCTTGGCCATTGACCCGAGGAACCAAGTACTGCTGCAGTCAAAGTCAGACACAACCGCGGCAGTTCAGCGGGGGGGTGTGAATTCTGAGAGACTGTGATATACTGCAGTATGCAGCACCAGGCTATTCTTTAGAGAGTGCTGCCCGTAAGGCCAAAGGTTTGCAGAATGGGTGACTTCGCTGTTGACCGCAGCTGGTCTCTGTCAAGCCTTAAGGGAGCCGAAGCCTCAGGTGTTCAAACAAACAAGCCGCTGCAGCACGTTGTATTTCAGGTGGCTCACGCACGTGACCCGGCGATGTGATTGGTTCCGGTGTTTTTTAGTATCTTTTTTGCAAACCCCTAAGGAACGAATCCAAGAGATTCACCTACACTCTGCTTGAACACCACTATCAAGAGGCGCCAAAAAAAGTCGACGTGACAAACCAGCAAGGGCTTCCCACTTGCTGCCATCTCTCATGCAGAATAGGGTTAAAGTGGATTTCAGATTTCAGCGGTGGATTTCAGGCGGCCTCACCAGGCCAGGGCTTCCCACTTGCTGCCATCTCTAAGGCAGAAGAGGGGTGAAGTGGATTTCATGAGAAGATTTCTGGTCAATTTCAGGAGAACTTTTTCCCTTGAAACTATTTTGTTCAGAAGAAAGCCAAGGCTACCCAAAGGTAGCTCACATCGCTATCGTGTCAGCAGACTCAGGTCCCGCGCTGATGATGGTCCGCCTTGTGTGTCCGTGTCTTCAAGGGCCGAAACACGGCGCAGACGAGACCAGTGCGGTGCTGAGCGCCAACCTTTCCGAGTAACTCCAAACCATTAGGAAAAAAAAAAAAAAAGGAATCTAATCGAAATTAATCTACACACGGAGAGCACTTCGACCAAAGGCCAAGTCGGATCTCCAGAGCACAAATCGAACCCGACATGGACGTTGGCTGACCCCCCACGAAGACGTTGGTGAACTGACGGGCAGAGCTTTCCCAAACCGGTTCAACAACAATTCCGTCTCAAGCCGACCGGCTGACTCGGTTCAAGGTAAACGCAGCCCAGGACTGTTCGTCGCCGCCGTTTACCCGTGCCCAACGACGACACTTATTAGCGAATTGGCTCCACGAACTGAACAATCAGCGGGGCGCGACGCGTCGTGGGGGTGATAGGAGTGGTGCTTTTCGATGCCGCGTGAGAGGCTGGGCGCTGCCTTCTGCCCTCGATTAACCATCAAAGACGTGCTGCTGGCACTTCTCCTCATCTACTTCGAGCCGTTGAAAGTGCACGGGCTGTCGAACTCGACGATGACCGGCACCCGATCGCTTACTGTCCCGACGAAAACGTCCACGTTCTCGTCCACCCCTACAATCACAGCGAGCATGACAGTCCCGACGCAGACCGAGTCAGCCTCAGCGACAGTACCATCAAGGACAGGCACATTCACGTCCACACCAACGGGCTCAGTTACGTTTACGATTCCAACCCAGACTGGAACATTGAGTGACACACTCACCGCGACGCCTTCCTTCAGTTTCACTTCGACAGTCTCTTTCCCTACTGCGACGCAGACCTCGACCCAAACTCTGACAGTTCCCACTGCCACGCTTACCTTCACCCGCACTGAGACGAGATCAGCTTCTGGCACGCTCAGCGCTTCGCGTACCTTCTCTCTCCCGACAGCAACCGCGTCTCTGACTGAGTCTTTAACGGTTCCAACAGCTACTCTGACGTCGACCTTGTCGTCGTCTACCACCGGCACAGCCACGGCCACCCGCTCCGCCACGCAATCCCTTACCGAATCGCGCAGCGGGACGCTCTCCTTCACCTTGCCAACCGCAACCGAGTCGTCGACTCTCACGCTAACAGTTCCCACTACGACGGGCTCGCTCACTATCACCCACTCAGCCACCGTTTCCCTTAGCTTACCCACAGCGACAGAGTCTTCAACTCAGTCACTCACCGTGCCGACAGCGACAGAGTCTTCGACTATGTCGATTACGGTTCCCACGGCGACAGAAACGCAGACTGTGTCGTTGACAGTTCCCACAGCAACGGAAAGTTTTAGTCTCACGAAGTCCGCTACTGTCTCTTTGACTATGCCAACTGCGACAGAGTCGCACACGATCTCGCAGACCGTGCCCACAACAACGGAGTCTTCGACAGTGTCGATGACAGTTCCCACGGCGACAGAAACGCAGACTGTGTCGTTGACAGTTCCGACGGCAACGGACAGTTTGAGTCTCACGAAGTCCGCTACTGTCTCCTCGACTATACCAACTGCAACAGAGTCGCACACGATCTCGCAGACCATGCCCACAGCGACGGAGTCTTCGACTGAGTCAATCACAGTTCCGACGGCGACAGAAACACAGACTGTGTCGTTGACAGTTCCCACAGCAACGGAAAGTTTGAGTCTCACGAAGTCCACTACTGTCTCTTTGACGATGCCAACTGCGACAGAGACTCACACGATCTCGCAGACCATGCCTACGGCGACGGAGTCTTCGACGGTGTCAATCACAGTTCCGACGGCGACAGAAACGCAGACTGTGTCGTTGACAGTTCCGACTGCTACGGAAAGTTTGAGTCTCACGAAGTCCGCTACTGTCTCCTTGACTATACCAACTGCGACAGAGACACACACGATCTCGCAGACGGTGCCGACAGCGACGGAGTCTTCGACTGTGTCGATCACAATTCCGACGGCGACAGAAACGCAGACTGTGTCGTTGACAGTTCCGACTGCAACGGACAGTTTGAGTCTCACGAAGTCCGCTACTGTCTCTTTGACTATACCAACTGCGACAGAGTCGCACACGATCTCGCAGACCGTGCCCACAGCAACGGAGTCTTCGACTGTATCGATCACAGTTCCCACGGCGACAGAAACGCAGACTGTGTCGTTGACAGTTCCCACAGCGACGCACAGTTTGAGTCTAACTCAGTCTGCTACTGTCTCTTTGACGATACCAACTGCGACGGAGTCGCACACGATCTCGCAGACCGTGCCGACAGCGACGGAGTCTTCGACGGTGTCAATCACAGTTCCCACGGCGACAGAAACGCAGACTGTATCGTTCACAGTTCCCACAGCTACGGAAAGTTTGAGTCTAACTCAGTCCGCTACTGTCTCTTTGACTATACCAACTGCGACAGAGTCGCACACGATCTCGCAGACCGTGCCCACAGCGACAGAGTCTTCGACTGTATCGATCACAGTTCCGACGGCGACAGAAACGCAGACTGTGTCGTTGACAGTTCCGACAGCAACGGACAGTTTGAGTCTCACGAAGTCCGCTACTGTCTCTTTGACGATACCAACGGCGACAGAGTCGCACACGATCTCGCAGACCGTGCCGACAGCGACAGAGTCTTCGACTGTGTCAATAACAGTTCCCACGGAGACAGAGACGCAGACTGTGTCGTTGACAGTTCCGACAGCAACGGAAAGTTTGAGTCTCACGAAGTCCGCTACTGTCTCCTTGACTATACCAACTGCGACAGAGACACACACGATCTCGCAGACCGTGCCCACAGCGACAGAGTCTTCGACTGTATCGATCACAGTTCCCACGGAGACAGAGACGCAGACTGTGTCGTTGACAGTTCCGACAGCAACGGAAAGTTTGAGTCTCACGAAGTCCGCTACTGTCTCTTTGACAATGCCAACTGCGACAGAGTCGCACACGATCTCGCAGACCGTGCCGACAGCGACGGAGTCTTCAACTGTATCAATCACAGTTCCTACGGCGACAGAAACGCAGACTGTGTCGTTGACAGTTCCGACAGCAACTGACAGTTTGAGTCTCACGAAGTCCGCTACTGTCTCTTTGACAATGCCAACTGCGACAGAGTCGCACACGATCTCGCAGACCGTGCCCACAGCGACGGAGTCGTCAACTGTATCAATCACAGTGCCCACGGCGACAGAAACGCAGACTGTGTCGTTGACAGTTCCCACGGCGACGGAGTCTTCGACAGTGTCGATGACAGTTCCCACAGCGACAGAAACGGAGACTGTGTCGTTGACAGTTCCCACAGCGACGGACAGTTTGAGTCTCACGAAGTCCGGTACTGTCTCTTTGACTATACCAACTGCGACTGAGACGCACACGATCTCGCAGACCGTGCCCACAGCAACGGAGTCTTCGACTGTATCAATCACAGTTCCGACGGCGACAGAAACGCAGACTGTGTCGTTGACAGTTCCGACAGCAACGGACAGTTTGAGTCTCACACAATCTGCTACTGTCTCTTTGACGATGCCAACTGCGACAGAAACGCACACGATCTCGCAGACGGTGCCGACAGCGACGGAGTCTTCGACTGTATCGATTACAGTTCCGACGGCGACAGAAACGGAGACTGTGTCGTTGACAGTTCCAACAGCAACGGACAGTTTAAGTCTCACGAAGTCTACTACTGTCTCTTTGACGATACCAACGGCGACAGAGTCGCACACAATCTCGCAGACCGTGCCGACAGCGACAGAGTCTTCGACTGTGTCAATTACAGTGCCCACGGCGACAGAAACGCAGACTGTGTCGTTTACAGTTCCCACGGCGACGGAGTCTTCGACAGTGTCGATGACAGTTCCCACAGCGACAGAAACGGAGACTGTGTCGTTGACAGTTCCCACAGCAACGGACAGTTTGAGTCTCACGAAGTCCGCTACCGTCTCTTTGACGATACCAACTGCGACTGAGACGCATACAATCTCGCAGACGGTGCCGACAGCAACGGAGTCTTCGACTGTGTCAATTACAGTTCCGACGGCGACAGAAACACAGACTGTGTCGTTGACAGTTCCCACAGCAACGGAGTCTTCGACTGTGTCGATCACAGTTCCCACGGCGACAGAAACGCAGACTGTGTCGTTGACAGTTCCCACAGCGACGGACAGTTTGAGTCTCACGAAGTCCGGTACTATCTCTTTGACGATGCCAACTGCGACAGAGTCGCACACGATCTCGCAGACCGTGCCGACAGCGACGGAGTCTTCAACTGTATCAATCACAGTTCCTACGGCGACAGAAACGCAGACTGTGTCGTTGACAGTTCCCACAGCAACGGAGTCTTCGACTGTGTCGATCACAGTTCCCACGGCGACAGAAACGCAGACTGTGTCGTTGACAGTTCCCACAGCGACGAACAGTTTGAGTCTCACGAAGTCCGGTACTGTCTCTTTGACTATACCAACTGCGACTGAGACGCACACGATCTCGCAGACCGTGCCCACAGCAACGGAGTCTTCGACTGTATCAATCACAGTTCCGACGGCGACAGAAACGCAGACTGTGTCATTGACAGTTCCGACAGCAACGGACAGTTTGAGTCTCACAAAATCTGTTACCGTCTCTTTGACGATGCCAACTGCGACAGAAACGCACACGATCTCGCAGACCGTGCCCACAGCGACGGAGTCTTCGACTGTGTCAATTACAGTTCCGACGGCGACAGAAACGCAGACTGTGTCGTTGACAGTTCCAACAGCAACGGACAGTTTGAGTCTCACGAAGTCTATTACTGTCTCTTTGACGATACCAACTGCGACAGAGTCGCACACGATGTCGCAGACGGTGCCGACAGCGACGGAGTCTTCGACTGTGTCAATTACAGTGCCCACGGCGACAGAAACGCAGACTGTGTCGTTGACAGTACCCACGGCGACGGAGTCTTCGACAGTGTCGATGACAGTTCCCACAGCGACAGAAACGGAGACTGTGTCGTTAACAGTTCCCACAGCAACGGACAGTTTAAGTCTCACGAAGTCCGCTACCGTCTCTTTGACGATACCAACTGCGACTGAGACACACACAATCTCGCAGACGGTGCCGACAGCAACGGAGTCTTCGACTGTGTCAATTACAGTTCCGACGGCGACAGAAACGCAGACTGTGTCGTTGACAGTTCCCACAGCAACGGACAGTTTAAGTCTCACGAAGTCCGCTACTGTCTCTTTGACAATGCCAACTGCGACAGAGTCGCACACGATCTCGCAGACCGTGCCGACAGCGACGGAGTCTTCAACTGTATCAATCACAGTTCCTACGGCGACAGAAACGCAGACTGTGTCGTTGACAGTTCCCACAGCAACGGACAGTTTGAGTCTCACACAATCTGCTACTGTCTCTTTGACGATGCCAACTGCGACAGAGTCGCACACGATCTCGCAGACCGTGCCCACAGCGACGGAGTCTTCGACTGTATCAATCACAGTTCCGACGGCGACAGAAACGCAGACTGTGTCGTTGACAGTTCCCACAGCAACGGACAGTTTAAGTCTCACGAAGTCTACTACTGTCTCTTTGACGATACCAACGGCGACAGAGTCGCACACGATCTCGCAGACCGTGCCGACAGCGACAGAGTCTTCGACTGTGTCAATTACAGTGCCCACGGCGACAGAAACGCAGACTGTGTCGTTTACAGTTCCCACGGCGACGGAGTCTTCGACAGTGTCGATGACAGTTCCCACAGCGACAGAAACGGAGACTGTGTCGTTGACAGTTCCCACAGCAACGGACAGTTTGAGTCTCACGAAGTCCGCTACCGTCTCTTTGACGATACCAACTGCGACTGAGACGCACACAATCTCGCAGACGGTGCCGACAGCAACGGAGTCTTCGACTGTGTCAATTACAGTTCCGACGGCGACAGAAACGCAGACTGTGTCGTTGACAGTTCCCACAGCAACGGACAGTTTAAGTCTCACGAAGTCTGCTACTGTCTCTTTGACGATACCAACTGCAACAGAGTCGCACACGATCTCGCAGACTGTGCCCACAGCGACGGAGTCTTCGACTGTGTCGATCACGGTTCCCACGGCGACAGAAACGCAGACTGTGTCGTTGACAGTTCCGACGGCAACTGACAGTTTGAGTCTCACGAAGTCCGCTACTGTCTCCTTGACTATGCCAACTGCGACTGAGACGCACACGATCTCGCAGACCGTGCCGACAGCAACGGAGTCTTCGACTGTGTCGATCACAGTTCCGACGGCGACAGAGACGCAGACTGTGTCGTTGACCGTTCCCACAGCAACTGACAGTTTGAGTCTCACGATGTCCGCTACTGTCTCTTTGACTATACCAACTGCGACAGAGTCGCACACGATCTCGCAGACCGTGCCCACAGCAACGGAGTCTTCGACTGTGTCAATAACAGTTCCCACGGCGACAGAAACGCAGACTGTGTCGTTGACAGTTCCGACGGCAACTGACAGTTTGAGTCTCACGAAGTCCGCTACTGTCTCCTTGACTATGCCAACTGCGACTGAGACGCACACGATCTCGCAGACCGTGCCCACAGCGACGGAGTCTTCGACTGAGTCAATAACAGTTCCCACGGCGACAGAAACGCAGACTGTGTCGTTGACAGTTCCGACAGCAACGGACAGTTTGAGTCTCACGAAGTCCGCTACTGTCTCTTTGACGATACCAACTGCGACAGAGACACACACGATCTCGCAGACGGTGCCGACAGCGACACAATCTTCGACTGTGTCGATCACAGTTCCGACGGCGACAGAAACGCACAGTGTAACTCTCACGGTGCCGACAGCTACGGAGACATTTACTCACTCTACAACGTTGACTCAGACGCAATCGATGACACATTCTTTTACCGAAACGCAGTCCTTGACACACACACTCTCGACCTCTCTGAGTGCAACGATCTCGCTGACGGTTCCGACTGGCACCGAATCCTTGTCGGAAACCTTGACGTTGCCCACGGCTACTAGCTCGTTTACGCTGACGCAGTCGTTGACCGTGTCTCTGACGATTCCAACGGCGACCGAAAGTTTTACTCAAAGTCTTACCGTTCCCACAGCGACGGAGTCGCATACTGTGTCGCTGACTGTTCCTACTGCGACAGAGTCGATGTCCATTTCAGCAACGGTGCCGACGGCTACAGAAACATTCACGTCGACTCACTCCTTCACGCATACGCTGTCGAAGTCTCTCACGCAGTCTCTTTCGCGCACGGTATCGGAGTCTCTGTCGTTGTCGCAGTCCGACACGATTTCGATGACTCTTCCCACGGCTACGGAATCGCTCACGACCACGTTGACGGTTCCCACCGCAACCGAAACGTTTTCGATGACGCACACGTTGTCCGTGTCCCTGACAGTACCGACGGCGACGGAGTCGCTGACAACGACGCTGACTGTTCCAACTGCTACAGACTCGCTTACGGTTTCGTTGACAGTGCCCACAGCGACTGAGTCGTCAACCGTCTCCCTGACGCTGCCAACCGCTACCGAGACGCTGACGTCGTCACTGTCGTTGTCAGCTACGCACACAGTCTCGCTGTCGCACTCTGAGACAGTCTCGTTGACCGTTCCCACGGCCACGGAATCGATGAGCATAACTTTCACGTTGCCGACCGGTACAAGCACGTTTACCGAGACACTTTCCCTTACGACTTCTCTGACGGTCCCTACTGCGACCGAATCGCTTACGCAGTCTCTCACCGTGCCCACGGCCACTGAGTCGCTCACCATATCCCTCACCTTGCCGACAGCAACCGAGAGTCTCACCCTGTCGCTCACGGTCCCGACCGCCACCGAGACATTCACGCAGTCTTTGACCCACACTGAAACTTTAACGCAGTCGTTGACCCACACCGAAAGTTTAACGCGGTCTTTGACCCACACAGAAAGTTTAACGCAGTCTTTGACGCACACTGAAAGTCTAACGCGGTCTTTGACCCACACCGAAAGTTTAACGCAGTCATTGACGCTGTCTTTGACCCACACTGCAACTTTAACGCAGTCTTTGACCCATACCGAAAGTTTAACGCGGTCTTTGACCCACACCGAAAGTTTAACGCAGTCTTTGACGCTGTCTTTGACCCACACGATATCACACTCTCTCACGCTGTCTGAGACGTTATCGCTGACCGAAACAGCCTCCTTCACGCTCGTTCCGAGCCTGCGGTACGCCGCCGTCCACAACACCACCCTCGGGCCTGCAGGCGTGGTTTTGCTGTACAAAGGCGTCGACACCTGGGTTGAGCTCCGGGGCCTGAACCTGGCGGCCGGGTACCGGGTGTCGCTGCAGAACGAGAACCCCAGCCGGCCGGACAGGGGCTGCTCGGCGGCGGCTGACACGACCGGGTGGCACGCGCCGCTGCCGCTGGTCAACGTGACGGCGCGGCCGCAGCCCGAGCTGTCGACTGCGTTCGTTTTCTTCCCGGGGACGCAGTTCCGGGAGGACATGCCGGTCCGGTCGGTCGTTTGCATCTCGCGAGTGAGCGTGGGAGACGACTTCTCGTTCGGGAGCGACATCCACTTCCAAGTGCTCGCCATCCACGAGGTCGACGGCCACTCGAATAGAGTGGAGTGGGCGTATGGGTCCGTCGGATACCACACAGTCCAAGGCGTCGGCCTGACGGAGGACATGCAAGTGAAGTTCTCGTGGGATTGCGCTGCCACCGGGCCGGACGCCACGGCCGACGGGCTGAACGTGACAGATGTGTATAACGCCACCGTCGCCGGGGTTCTGGCAACGGTCGGCTCGTCGGGCGGCACGTCCGCGCGGTTCTACGTCCCGGGATCGCACACGCAGCGCCACGCGCGGGACCTGAAGCTGTGCGTCTCGCCGTACCGCGGGTCTGTTTTCGTCGAAACGCCGTTCCGCGTCGACGTCCTCATCGTGGTCGCCTGGGCGTCGTCCCTGGACGGCCCGCCGCTTCAAACGTCGACGTACCGAGAACGCCGCACCGACGAGTTTCGCCTCACCGCGTACAACACAACGCTGCGGGTGTACCGCGGAAGAAGTGCGAACATCACGCTGCTTGGAGAAGGCCTGTTCCCATGGCACCGCGCAGGCGTGTTCAGGGACTGCGTGTTGACCGGCATCCCGGAGCCTGGGAACAATGGATGGGCGGTTGGGACGGATGCTAGGTACGGCATGGACGGGAGCCTCCTCCCCGTGTCGCTCGTCGTCGTGCAGGAGAACACGGCCGCCGTCGCCGAGTTCGACGGATACCGGACGGCCATCGACACTTCCCTTTCGGACCCGCAGAAGCTGTGTCTTTCGGAAGACGCGACGGGTTGGAACTTCGTCGTCGACTGGGGGATCAACGTTCTGGCCGTCAACGTGTCTGCCCTTGACGGCCGCGTCGCCGTCGAGTATCCCTACGGAGATACCTCGTTCCACTACCTGACCGGAACAGGGTTGACCACGGGTATGCAGCTTCAGCTCGTGTTGGAAACGGAGGCGTGCGGCTTTCCGTTTACGGGGTTCCGCGAGCCTTTCAACCTGAGCGGGTCCGGTGACCCTTGGGTCGAGCAGGATGCGTATTGGAACACGCCGAGTGTGGGCGGGTATATGGAGGGGGAGGTCTCCGTCTTGCGGTGGTCGCACGCGCAGTCGAAGCGGCATGTGTCGAACCTGAAGCTGTGCCTCGCCGTGTGGGACGCGCCGTCGAAGGCGTTCTTCGACACGGGGGTCCGCGTGTCGTTCGCCGTCCGCATCGCGTCCGCCACCATCTACGAGCACACCCACGCCGCCGGTGACACCCTGTTCATATACAGGGGGCAGACGCCGTCCGTTTACTTGAACGGCACCGGGTTCTTCGACCACCTGCGCGTCTCCTTCCAGGACGCCGCCTGCGGCCCAGACGCGAACGTCACCGGCCCCCACGAGCCGCTCTTTCTGTACCCGGAGCCGCTGACTGCTTTTTTGGCAGACGACCCCCCGGACCTGCAGGCCATCCGCGCCAACGAGTCGGCGAGTGGGGCGCTGCTGCGTCTGCGGAAGGTGCACACGGACTTGGCGTTCGTGAGGTGGCGGGGTGTGTGTCGGAGTACCGGACGGGCGGCGACTTCTCAGCGACCGCAGACGCGTACTACGTGACCGTGTTGGAGCTCGCGGCCGTCGACGACGCGAGGCCGTATTTCGTGGTCGGCTGGGGGACGCGCACGAACCACTCGTTGACGGGGCTCGGGCTGAAGAGCGCGATGCAGCTCCGCTTCGCGGAGCGCTGCGAAGGCACCGGCGACACGCAGAACTGGCCGGACTCCCCGCTGTGGGGCCGCCCGCACAACGGGGTGTTCGGCGCGGGGTACCAAGGGCTCCCCACCGCGAACAACACCCCCGCGGGCCCGGGGTCCTACAGCGAAATCCATGGCCTCGACGACCTTTCCGGGTATCCGAGCACCCATTGGGTTGTCCTCCGCGAGGATCAGACTTCCCGCCAAGCGATCGAGCTACGAGTCTGCATCGGGGTGTACCCATACCCAAACCCGTGGTTTTTTGAGACCGGTATCCGGTTCACATCGGGCGTCGCCGTGCACCGTTTGACGTCGGAGCAAAGCGTGGTGAAGCGTGGCGAGACGATCTACGCCTACGAGTCGACGACGCCGGTTTTGTCCCTGCACGGGATCGGGTTCCGCTCGACGATGTCGGCTTCCCTGCAGGAAACGTGCGCGGCCGGCGCGCCGACGCACGGGCGCAGCCTGCCCATGGCGGTGCGCGCCTCGAACCACTCGCTCGGCTCCGCCGGCGCCGAGGGCCCTACCTCCGACACGACGCGGGCCGAGCTGCACGTCGAGCCGTGGCATACCGCGGCGGCGGACGGCGCCGCCCTTGTGCTGTGCTTCTCCGCGGGCGACCCGGCCGACGGAGCGTTCGGCATCGCGGCCGCCGAGTTCCACCTCGACTTCGGCGGCAGCGGCGAGGAGGACGACCTGAGCGTCGGCGGGTCTCCAGCGGGCGACGTGACCGGGAGACGCGCTGTTTTTTCGGCCAATTTCATCGGGTTCGCGGTGGTCGCGCTGCGTGCGTTGTCGAACGTGACGCACCTTGAGCTTCCTTATGGAACCACCGAGCGTCTGGAGCTGTCGGGTGTGTTTCTGCGGGACGCCGTCCAGGTGAAATTCGCCTTCGAGTGCAACGACACAACCGCGCACTTGGAGGCCCCGTTGAACGCGACGCTGGAGGGGCCTCGGGGCTACGTGCTGCACCCGCTGCCCACGCAGACGTTCCGGCACGCGGAGTACCTGAAAGTGTGCCTCTGCGTCTGGCCGGCGCCGAACGCCAACTTCCACGACACGAACGCGACCGTCTCGTTCGTCATCCGCCTCGACGCAGTCGTCTCCTACGACTCTCGCGAGACCCCGGCTGTCACACCGATCGGACAGCGGCTCTCCCCTTCCACCAAAGCATTCGACTTCCCCGAGCACCCCGGGGGCAACGGGATCGTACGGCTGCTGGCAGGTTACCCGACTGTCCTGGACATACAAGGCGAAGGGCTGTTTCCTTGGCAGCGGGTCTCGTTCCGAGAGTCCGCGTGCTCGGAGTCGGCCGTCGACCGCACCCGGGCCGCCGCGGAAATGTTCCTCGACCCGGTGCGGAAGCAGGCGGCGGACACCCTCTACTCCCAGTGGTACATCGACGTCGGCGGAAGCTGGCAGCAAGACCCCGCCTACGGGTACTTCAGCACGTGGGCAACGCTCAACGTCACGGATGAGCAGGTCGCCGAGCCGTTCCACCAGCGGTACCTGTGTGTGAGTCAGCGAGCCGCCGGTGACGACTTCAGCATCTGGTTCAGTCGGCTGCTGGTTTCGGTGACTGAGCTGGCTTCGGTAGCTGCCCACCGCACGGTTTACGATCTGGAAGACGGGCTTGGGATGCAGTGGACGACCTCCTTTCACTTGGCGTATGGATCGGCTCCGTACATCGTCGCCAACGGCACGGCGTTGTACAACGGCATGCAACTGAAGTTCTCCGAGAACTGCGACGCGAACGTCACGGGGCCGCACTCTCCCGTGAACGTCACCTCGCACAGGGAGGACCTTTCCTTCGAGGAAGCCGGCTTCACGGTGACTCGGCAGAGCACCTGGAGGCACGTGGACCGGTTGAAAGTCTGCCTGAACCCGCATCCAAGCCCTTCCGTATCGTTCTTGGACACAGGGTTGACCGTCAGCGTGGGGGTCCACATCCGCTCGGCTTCGACGTACGGCGTCTGGGCGCAGGATCAGGAGGAGGTCTTCGTGTACGTGCAGGATACGCCCTCCATCCTTCTCAACGGTTCGGGCTTCGAGTCGCACCACCGCGTGTCGTTGCGGTTTGATGGGTGCGGGAACCAGAGGGCGGATGGCTCGAATGACGGCGTCGGATTGCCGATGGACTTCGCGGGTCCCGTGTACGAGTTTTTGGCGTGGGACGCGGACGGTGGGTACCGGAGCGCTGAGCTCAACCTCACCTTGGCGCACACGAACGCTTCCTTCGAAAGAGCTTCGATGTGCGTGTCCGTCCACGACCCCCGTTTCCCGCACGCCCACGACGACGCGGAGCGCGACGTCGAGTGGAATTTCCCGATTTTCACCGACCGCTTCTTCGTGACCGTCGTCGAGCTCGCGACCATCGACGGGCGCAGGCCGCTGGCGGTGTTCACGGAGGACGCCAGGAGCTACCTGTCAGTTCCGTTTCGGGCGACGTCGAACCATTCCTTCGAAGGCGTCGGCCTCCGACACGGGATGCGGGTCAAGTTCGCGCGGGGCTGCGCGTCCGGTAACGTGAGCAACTTCGACACGCCGGTCCAGCTCCTCGGAGGTAACGGGCACACTCTTTACGCGGTTTTGACCCACGTGCAGACCGAGCAGCAAGCCGTCGAGCTTGACGTGTGCATCGCGGTCTGGCCGCACCCGTCGACCGTCTTTTTCGCGACCGGGCACCGGTTTTCCGTGGGGGTCATCCTCGCCGCCGTCGGGTACGAGGCCCTCCCGAAGAACCGGGGCATGGACCTCCTCATCTACAAGGGCCACGCGCCCGAGTTGGAGGTCTGGGGCTGGGGCTTGTACGACAGTTTGTCGATCGCGTTTTTGGAGGCTTGCGAGGTCGTGAGCTGGGACGAGACGGCGAATTTGACCGGCAGTGGGGATCCGATGGGCGTCGAGCCGGTGGCGGGCAGCACGACGAAGGCGGTGGTGCAGGTTTCCCACGGTGCGGTGGCGACCGCGTTCTGGAGGAGAGAGATCTGCGTCAGTTTGGGCGTGACGGATTCGGCGTCGAGGGGTTGGCTGGACTACAGGATCCACGCGCATGAGTTTGATTTCGCGACGGGAGAACCGGTGGCACCGTGGTCGGTCGGGGTGTCCGTAGTGGAGCTGCTGGCGGTGGACGGGAATCGGACCGTCCTGGCGGTACCCTACGGGGCGACTTCGAACCACTCCCTCTTCGGCACCGGCTTGCGCGACGCGATGCAGATCAAGTTCTCCTCCGACTGCAACCGCACGGTCACCGGCCTCGAAACGCCGCTGAACCTCACGGGGGCGACGGGGTTCGTCGGGTCTCTCCCGGCGACCGTCACCGCGTATCTGACCCAGACTCAGACTTTCCAGCACACGCGCGTGGTCGATGCTGCGACCACAGCCCCGAAACCCGTGATGAAGTTGTGTCTTGCGGTGGAGCCGACGCCGGCCACGTACTTCGCGGACACAGGGATCGAGGTGGACATCGCCGTCGAAGTTGAGCAGGCTTCGTCGTACGGGCAGAGGACCGACCGCAACGGGGAACGGGTCTTCCTGTACATCCACAAGCCCCACAGCGTCGTGCTTTACGGCACCGGGTTTTACAGCTGGCACCGCGCTATGCTGAGGGTGCAGCCCGACCGGACACAGGACGACCTGTGGTGCTCCGACGACGTCCCGGAAACACTCACGGGCCGGTCGACTCCCGTGTACTTGAACACGGTCCCGTTGACCGCATCTATCCGCGACACGACGGGCGAGTTCGACTTCGAATATGATCGGGTCGGGCTGCCCTACGTGGCTGATTCTTCAGCCCATCGAGCGGAGGTCAACTTCACGGAGCTGCACCTCGCCGAGTCTGTCAAGCGCATGCGGCTTTGCCTGTCCGCCTTCACCGCGGGCAACGACTTCTCGATAGACACGCGGATCGACGTGGCGGTCGTGGAGCTGCGGATGATCGACAACGCCACCGCGATATGGCTCCCGTACGGAGACACGGCGGTGCACTTTGCAGACGGTGCCGTGCTGCGGAACGGAATGCAGCTGAAGTTCGGCGAATCCTGCGACGAAAACGTCACGTTCAGCGCGACGCCGGTGCAGCTGTACTCGGCGGACCCGGAGGAGAACACGGGCGCGTCTTTCGCTTTGACGCGGGCGCAGAGCAACCGGCATCAAAGCGCGCTGAAGGTCTGCCTTTCGGTGTGGCCTCCGCCGATCGCCGTGTTCGAGGACACCGGGCTGCGCGTCGCCTTTGAGATCAAGCTCGAAAAGATCGGGACCTACGGCCATTTCGTGGGGAAGGGTGGAACCGTCAGGATCTACCAAGGCAACGCGACCGAGTTGGACGTCGTCGGACACGGCTTGGACACGTTCCACCGAATCGCCTTCCTCCCCAACTGCACCGCCGGATACCCGAACGTCTCGGTAAGCGACGGTGACGTGTTCACACCGATGTACATCAACCCTGTGTCTTCGGACCGAACGACGGCCAACGTGTGGACCACGGAGGACCACGTCAGCGAGGCCAGAGCCGGGCTGAAAATCTGCATCAGCGAGTTCGACACCGGCGTCGATTTCAGCGTGGATTCCGGGTTCTTCGTGGACGTGGTCGCCTTGCACGCGGTCAACGGCAACACGACGCTCACGATCCCGTACGGCTCGCTCCCCGTGCTGCGGCTCCAAGGCGTCGGGCTGGACGACGACATGCAGGTTTACTTCGATGCCCACTGCGACGACTTGGGTTGGCGACAAAACACGAGGGAGGAGCCGGTGAACGTGTCGTGGGTGGGTCCGAGATGGCAGTGGGGGGTCGGGCCGCCGTATGCGCTGAACACGGGGCAATCCGGTGCGAGCCAGCACGCCCGCGGGGTCATGACACCCGCCGCGCACGGCGCGTTCATCCAGCTCACCGAGGCGCAGACCTACCGGCACTCGATCAACCCGTTGAAAGTTTGCCTCGCCGTGTACTCAGCGCCGTTTGCTCTGTTCTTCGACACGGGTGTATCCATCCACATCCAGATCCTCTTCGACAAGGCGCGGGCATGGGGCGCCTGGTCAGACAACCTCAGCCCGCACGCACCTGACACCCTGGTCCGAACCTACGTCAACTACCCCCCGACGATAGGCATCGTCGGGATGGGTCTGTTCCCTTGGCACCGTGCTTCCGTCCTCAAAACCTGCAGCTCCCCTGCTGGAACAGTCCCTTGGTCCCCTACAGCGCCCGTGTCCTTGCACAACATCACCGGCTGGGGCTTCGGCTCGTCCGACGTCGACTGGCAGTATGCAGAAGTCATCATGGAGCAGCACCATGTGACCACCGCGCTCGGCGGGCTGTACGGAGACGAGCGGTGGCTCTGCTTTTCGGAATACCCGTCCGGTGATGATTTCCGGATCCGGACCGGGTTTCGATTCGCGGTGGTTGCGTTGAACACCATCTCGGTGGAGACTGAAAATCTGTACAGAACGCCGATTCACGCGACGCGGTTGCCCATGCCGTATGGGGGTACCTCTCGGCATGTCTTGACGGGCGTGAATATTGGGTCGGGAATGAGGGTCAAGCTTGAGAAGCAGACGTTCGTCCCGGGCATGGGCTGCGACAGCGCGAATACGACCGGGCGGTCGACGCCGATGGACGTCTTCGGGGACTGGAACACGACGGGCAATTTCACGTTCACCGAAATGGCGACCAACCGGCACGCGTGGCCGGACGTGGTCGTGCTGTGCCTCGCGGTCTACCCGCCGCCGAGCGCGGTGTTTTTTGCGACGAACATCACCGTCGACCCGTTCATCGACATCGTGACCGCCGTGTCCTATTCCCCGACCAACCGACCGGCCCGCGCACACTACCTAGACTACCAATACGCCCGCGGACCGTCCGGCGTGTCCGACGCTGCGAACCAGTATCTGCACCAGCGCGCGTACAGCACCGTTTTCTTCTACTGGGGAAACACGACGACGGTCGCGATCACCGGGCAGGGGCTGTACGCGCACCAGAGGGTGGCCTTCTTGCCGAACTGCTCGCGCGAAGCCGGGGGGGGCGGCGTGCTGTCCGGAGCCGGGGCGCCCGTGTTTCTGACCGGCATCCGGCACGCGTCGGGGGTGCCGCAGGGCGCGGCAGCAGCGGGGGCCGGGTACCTGCGGCCGGCGCTGCTCGACGCCGCCGGCAACCGCGTGTCGGATCCGTATCCGTTCGTCAACGACGGGACCGGGTTCACGTACGCCGAGGTGAGAGTGACCCCGGAGCAGGTGGACGTGCCGTACGACACTCGGATGCTCTGTGTGTCGGAGTACGCGGGTGGGTCCGACTTCCGGATCTGGACCGGGCTGTACGCGGCGGTCGTGCGCCTGCGGTCCATCGACAACGCGCTGAGCATCCAGCTGGACTACGGGGAGACCGGGTGGCACTACTTGTACGGCGAAGGGCTGGTAGACGGGATGCAGATCAAGTTCGACGATTCCGCCGCCTGCGACGATGACGCGAGCGGGCTGGAGCTCCCGATGAACGTCACGGGCTCCCGGTCGCCGGCCAAGTTCCTGCTGACGACCGAGCAGTCGTTCACGCACGCCGTCCGGTACGTGTGCGTCGGGTTGTGGCCCGCTCCGAGCACCGACTACTTTTACTCGGGGCTGTTCGTCGACGTCGGCATCCGCGTCCACCACGTCGAAGCCGAAGGCGGCGACGCCTGGCCCGACGTGAGGGTCCACCCCGGGGAAGAGCTCCGGGTGTACGTGGGCGACACGCAGCTGATCGGCGTCAGCGGCCTCGGGTTCCACAGCTGGCACCGCGCCTCCCTGCAGGACTACTGCCAGCCGAACGCCAACATCTCCGGCTCCGCGAGCCGGCCGATGCCCATCACGAACTACCAAGGAAAGCACCAAGCGAACTTCACGCTGATCTCCGTCAACGTTCGGGACCCGTTCGATCGAAAACGGCTTTGCATCAGCGAGTATGCGACTGGCAACGACTTCAGCGTGGACACGTTCATCGACGTCGTCGTCGTTGAGTTGCAGTTTGTTGATGAGAAGACGCATGTGCACACGCCGTACGGCGCAGAGTCGGAGCATATTTTATCAGGTGTTGGCCTACGGCCGGACATGCAGGTGAAGTTGGAGCGCGGCGGCTGTTCGTCGGGCGTCGACGGCCGCGACACGCCGATGAACGTGACGCGGGTCGACACGAACCACACCACTGGATACGTCAACGCAACCGCGGCCCAGACCTACCGCCACAACCACAACCTCTTCATCTGCCTCTGCGTCTGGTCGTTCCCGTCGGTGAGGTTCGTCAACACGGGGTTGACGTGGTCCAGCTTGCTGCAGGCGCTCACCGTGCAGTCGTGGGGGGTCACCGTCCGCACCGAGCTGATGGACGCCCCGAGAGAAGGCACGGGGCAGTACGATGCCGGGTACCCGGAGGACCCTTGGAGGCACAACCCGTGGTACCCAAGCCACGCCGGCGAGCCGGTGACGCGGCCGAACCGCACGATGGTTTTTATGGCGAAGGACAACCCCGGGGAGATCCGAATCTGGGGCTGGGGTCTACACGGGACGCACCGGGCGGCGATCCTTTCGTCTTGTTCGTCGGCGGTTGCGTATTACCCGTACGGAGAGCCGGTTGCGTTGACGGGCGTAGGGGGCGAAAGCGTCTGGAACCGCTTCGGGTACTTGAACCTGACGCAGCAGCACGTCGCGACGAGCTTCGACGAGAAGTTCATTTGCCTGTCGGAGTATCCCTCTGGTAACGACTTCAGCGTCTTCGAGGCGATGATCACGATTTCGGTCGTCGAAGTGTCGGCCGTGGAAGCGGGTTGTTGCACCGTTGTGAACCGATGGGGCGCGCGGCAGCTGCTGGAGGTGCCGTTTGGTGCGGAGTCGAACCACACGCTGTTCGGCGTCGGCATCCGAGACGGCATGCAGCTCAAGTTCGCGGCCACGTGCGAAGGCGACACGCAAGGGTTCAACACACCGGTCAACGTGTCCTCCGGCATCGGCGAGACCACCCGGGGGCTGTTCACGTTCACGCAGACGCAAACCTACCGGCACGTGGTCCGCCTGCACTTGTGCCTCGCGGTCTGGCCGTTCGCGAACACGCACTTTTTCCCGACGGGCATCTTGGTCAGCTTCACCATCAAGTTCTACGCGGTGAAATCGTTCGGCGAATGGGTGCGGACGGAGGAAGTAGCTCGGTTGTACAAGGGGAAACTGCAGAACCTGGAAGTCCGTGGCTCGGGCCTGTACGAAGGGCAGAGGGTGCAGCTCGCTGAAAATTGCACGGTCGGGGCGGGCGTAGTAGGCGGTCAGTCACCGATAGATGTGCTTCCTCGGGAAGGCTCGTGGCTGTTGCACGAGAACGGCAGGATCGTGAACGACAGCACGACGGCGGCGACGATCCAACTTCGTCCGGAACACGTTGCGACGCCGGCGGCGAGGCTTCAATTGTGCATATCCCAGTACGCGTCGGGGAACGACTTTTCAATCGAATCCCGGGTGTTCGTGTCGACGACAGAACTCGTCACCATCCTCGGTCTCGCCAACCACAGCCACCCGTACAACACTTCGTCGGAAGTCAGCTACGGGGCCGAGACGTACCACAATCTCGTTGGATTCCAGTTGTTCGAAAGCATGCAGATCAAGTTCGAACCCGTAGCGGAGTCGCTTTTCGAAACCGACCGGTACTCGGCCGCGTGCACCGCGGCCAACCGAGGGCTGCAGACGCCCGTTCTGATCGAGGGCGCGGCCGAGAGCCACGGGCTGCCGCCGTACTGGGGTCCGTACCTCCGGTTCACGACGAACCAGACGAACCAGCACACGGTCAACCTGCGCGTGTGCATCGCTGTATGGCCACCGCCGAGCACCGTTTTCGTGGACACCGGCCTCGATCTGGACGTCGTCGTGACCCCCACGCAGCTCGGATCGTACGGGAAGCTCGTCGGCGGCACCGGAATCGCCCGCGAAGACACGGTGCTGGTCCACTGGGACACCGTCCCGTCCGTTGTCGTGCGGGGCCGGGGCTTGCGGTCGTGGCACCGTGCCGTCATCCACGACGCGTGCCGCTCGAATATGTCGGTGGGCAGCGACGTGCTTGAGCAAAGCCAGGCCCCGCCGTTTCTGTACAGCTCGAAGTACGCGAGCACGTTCCCTTTCGGCGGCCCCGTGCGCCTGTCGGTCAACGACTCTACCGGCTCTTACGCAGTCCTAGAGCTGGGCATCGAGCACACGGCGGCACCGTTCTTCCAGAAAAAAGTCTGCTTCTCGGAGTTCGCTGCGGGGGTGAACTTCGGGATTGACCCGTTGCTGTTCGTCGGCGTCGTGAAGCTGGCAGCGATCCTGTCGACGAAGGCGTTCCTCTTCCCGTACAACACGACGGCTGAGATCGCCTACGGCTCGACGGTGCTCCTCCCCGTTAACGGGACCGGGCTTCGCAACCAGATGCAGCTGAAGCTCGTCGACGCCGAGAGCCCTTGCTACAATTACTGGTCGCCCGAATCTCTCGGACTGAACACGCCAGCCACCCTCAACCTCGACCCGCCACCCAGTGCCGTGTCGCTGTATGCAAATGACCCGCAGTCCAGGGGCGCTCACTTCCCGGCCTTCGACGATTACACAGCGGCGGTGCTCTTCACCCCCACGCAGACGAACCGACACAGCCTGCGGGTCAAGGTGTGCCTGAACGTCTGGCCCAGCCCGAACCATCTTTTCCTTGACACGACGCTCACGCTGGACGTCGTGATCACCATCGAATACGCGGTGGCGTGGGGGGAGTGGGTGCGCAGCTGGGGGGTGCCCGGACAATGGGAGATGGAGAAGCACGAGTGGTACCGGCACGACGGCCAGTGGCGGCAGCACGACGGGGGCGGGTACCCCATGGGGGCGTATCCGCGGGCGAGGCTTGACGGGCCGTCGCGGATTGTGACGTATTTGGGGGCCCCTCCTGCGATATCGATATACGGAAGGGGGTTCCAGCCCCACCAGAGGATCAGCCTGCAGGAGGCGTGTGCCGCCTCCGTTGACTTGTCCTGCTGGCACTGCGAGCCGGTTTCCCTCACGAACCTGTCGCACTGGCACGACACGTCCGCGTACCAGTCGGCGGTCGTCCACCTCCGCGGCGCGCACGCGGCGCAGTCGCACAGGGGCCTGCGGGTCTGCCTGTCGGAGTTCGGCAGCGGGTCTGACTTCTCGATCGACACCGGGTTTTTTTACGGCGTCGTGCAGCTCCGGTCGTTCGGCGGAAACGGCACGGCGGTGCTCCGGTACGGGGAGGCGAGCGCCTGGGAGGTGACCGGCGAAGGGTTGACCGAGGGCATGCAGGTGAAGTTCTCGAACAGTTGCGCGACGGGGATGCCGAGCAGCAATGCATCACGGGACACTCCGGTCGAAATCTTGCAGGCAAGTCCGCAGGGCGACCGCGGGATGATCAACGTGACCCAGACGCAGACCAACCGGCACGCGCTGGGGGTCAAGCTGTGCCTCGCTGTGTGGCCGGCGCCCAACGCGGTCTTTTTCGACACCGGGTTAGCCGCCGACTTCGTGATCGACCTCTCTCATGCGAGCTCCCACGGGGTGTACAGCTGGGGGGGCTGGCAAAACGGCCGCCCCGTTTACCCGTACTACGCGGGCGGCCACCTTACGAATCTCGGCGTCGTGAAGTCGAAATACACCAACGCGCAAATTCTGGGCGAACGGGTCCTGGTGTACGAAGGGTACCCGACGACGTTGACTGTGGTCGGAAGGGGGCTGTACGCGCACCACCGAGTGTCCTTCTTGCCGGAGTGCGGGCGGTTCTTGTTCAGCGCGGCCTCGGCTGTGCTCCCGCAGGGGGACCCCGTCTTCATCACGGGCCTGCGGGGGGACGAGTATGGAGAGTTGCGCGTGGGTTGGCAGCACGTCCAGGCGCCGGTCGAAGAGCTGGCGGTCTGCGTGTCCGAGTACGCGGCCGGCGCGAACTTCGAGATCCAAACGGGGCTGCGCTTCGGGGTGGTAGCGCTGACCGCCATCTCCGGGTTGACCGCGCGGGTCCTCCCGTTCAACACCACGGGGGAAGTCCCGTACGGGTCGATAACAACGCATTGGCTGTCCGGGACCGGGTTGCGACCGCGAATGCGGCTCAAATTCGCGGAATCGGGCTCCTCCTACGGGAACTGCACGGGTCGCGTCGACGGCGTCGCCGCGCCGCTGAACATCACGAGCAACGTTTCGGTGCAGCTGACCACCGAGCAGACTCACCGCCATGAGCTGCGGGTGGCGGTTTGCCTCAGTTTGTACCCGGAGCCGTCGACGGTCTTTTTCGACACCGGGCTGACGGTTGATTTCGTGGTCAATTTCCTGCATGTTCAAGCCTACGAGACCGTCGATTCGTACGCGTTCGACACCGTCCTGCTCTACGTTTCGACCACTCCGGAGCTGCTGGTTTACGGTAGCGGGTTGGCTGCGCACCAAAGGGTGTCGTTCCAGCACGAGTGGTGCTCTCCTGCGGCGAACACCACGATGCACCACGCGCCGGTGTTTCTGACGCACTTGGACGGCCGCCCGCACCTGTCGGACTTCTCGCAGACCGACCAAGGGTGGACGAAGGCGTTCGTGGAGATCCGGCGGGAGCACACGGCGTATCCTTTGCACGCGAAGTTCTGCCTGTCGGAGTACGCGACAGGCAGCTCGTTTCCCATCGATCCGCTGATCTCCTTCGACGTCGTCGAGCTGCGGACGGTGGACGACCTGCGGCACGTGGTGATCCCGTACGGCTCGTTTTCCTCCCACCGGCTGTCCGGGTCCCTGTTGAGGAACGGCATGCTCGTGCGGATTGCGGCGTACTGCAACAATTCGCTCGCGGCGGGCGACGCGCACGAACAGGCGACGAACGCTTCGTTCATCAACTTCGACGACACTCTCGGCCTCGCCGCGTCCGGGTACTTCAACCTCACCGACGCGATCACCAGGTACCACCGCCTGGGTGCCCGGGTGTGCCTCAACGTGCACGGGACCGAGAACGCACCGTTTTTCGACACGGGGATCACGTTCGACGTTGCCATCAGCGTGGCGGCGGTCGAGCTCACAGGGGAGACGGTCCCAAGGGCGGATCTCGCGTTCCCAACGTACCGGTCGACGGCGCCGCCAGGGACGCTGCTCGTGTACAAGGGCACGGAGGTAACGCTGAGGTTGAAAGGGTACGGTTTGTTCCCGCACCTCAGAACAGCACTGTTGTGGCAGTGCGCGGCCCCCGGGGAAATCAACGTCCGACAGGCTTCGCCTGTGTACCTTACCGGCGTCGACGCCGATGGTGAGACGGCGGAAGTTTCTCTCGATACCCGGCACACCGACGACGCGAGCGAAGGCTTGCGGCTGTGCTTTTCGCAGTTCGGTTCCGGTTCGGACTTCAGCATCCACGACTTCCAGTACAACGCCTTCGACGTTGCCGTCGTCCACCTGACGGCCGTCGACGGCGGGAGCCACCTCGGGGTGCCGTACGGGTCGGTGACGCGGCATTTCCTGAACGGAACCGCGCTCAAACCGGCGATGCAGATCAAGTTCGCGACCGAGTCCGAAGGCTGCCTGAGCAGCCCCGTCTCGGGTAGGAACGCCCCGATCAATGTGTCGTCCATCGGTGCCGACGGCGGGTGGGACGCGGCTGGGAACGTGCTGTTCTCGGACGCGTATTGTGCGGGCGGGCTTGGGGGTGACTTGGTTGCGTTGGAGTCGACCCGCGATGTGGAGCAGTGCGCGGCGTTCGTCGCGCGGAACGCAAGCGCGTGCGAAGGTGTGTTCCACCACTCGGCCGTCGACGGGGCGTGCGTCTGCGTGGCACTAGGGCAGATATGCCGCAACGCGTCCGCGCCGATGGCAAGCGGCTTCCACGTGTACACAACGTCCCCCGGGGCTTCGTTCACGCTGACCCGCTCGCAGACTTTTCGGCACGACCGGAACTTGCTCATTTGCGTGTCCGTGTGGCCCTGGCCGTCGGTGTACTTCGTCCCTTCGGGGCTCAACGTGTCGGTCACCATTCGCGTGCGGACGATGTCCGCCTACGACCGCCCGGTGGCTGCGCTCGACAAAATCCGGGTGTACTACAACTTGCCGACGACCGTCCTGATCAGGGGAGACGGCCTTTGGCCGCACCACCGGGTGTCCATCCAGGACGACTGCGGGGCGGGTGCGAACTACACGGTGGGCAGGGGCACGGCAATGCCGCTGCTCTCGGTGGAAGGCCGCACGGAGGGGAAGACCGAGGCGTGGCTGAAGGCGAACGTGGCGTGGGGGTACTCGGAGTGGTATAACCACCTGGGCGTCGGCATGCAAGCGGTCATCGGACTCAACGAGTCGCACGTCTCGACGGCATTCTGGGGCGCCCGGCTCTGCCTGAGTGAGTACTCTGAAGGTGGCGACTTCTCTATCAGCGATTACGCGCCAACTTCGTGGATCGAAATCGGCGTCGTTCGCTTGAAAGAACTCTCCCGCTCGTTGAACCACCACCCGCTCTTGTGGTTCCCCGGGATGGCGACAGTGTCGCTTCCATATGGGTCCACGACGACCCACCTGGCTAAAGGCACGCTTCTGCTGTCCGACATGCAAGTTCGGGTCGAAAAACGGTGCACTTACGGGTACAACCAGACCGGGTACACCACGGCGGCGAATCTGACGGAAACGTATCCTTCGCACGACGGGGCGGAGCCCCACACAGTCCCGCTGGCCTCGCGCGGCGGGCACAACGTGCAGGCGAAGTTCACGTTCGGGCGCGAGCAGAGCGACCGGCACGACACCGACCTCCGGCTTTGCCTGTCCCTGTGGAACGGGAGCCCGCACTTTTTCGACGTCGGCATCTCTGTAGAGTTCGTCATCGACGTCCAGTCCGTTTCGCTGCTCGACGTGCACAGGCTGCCCGGCGAGAAGGTGCTGGTGTACAAAGGATACCCGACCACGTTGACGCTGTACGGCCGCGGGTTCTACTCGGATCTAGCCACCTCCATCCCGCCGGGGGGAGTGTACGGGAGTAGGCAGCCGGAGGACGGCACGTTTTCGAGCGGATTCGGCGTCGGGAACGTGGCTCCGAGCGTCAGGCAGCACAGAGTCGCGTTTCTGAGGGCGTGCGAAAGCGACGCGGCGTTCGAGGGGGAGTGGAACCTTCCGGTCGCGCTCTCGCACGCGAGAGGGTACATGGGCGGTCGCTATGAGCTCGCTTCCGACCCGGCCAACGCCGCGAACACCACCGTAGCCGACGTCGAGTTGTCGCTGGTGCATGTGAACCGGTCGACCTTCGGGCTTCTCCTTTGCGTGTCGCAGTACCCGTCGGGGCCCGACTTCAGTATACACTACCGGAACTGGGAGTTGGGGGTGGTGGAGTTGAGTCGGATCGACGGGAAAGTCGACCTTTGGACGTCGTACGGGGAGACCGAGACCCACACGTTGTCGGGGGTCCTCCTCGGCCACGCGATGCAGATCAAGTTCTCGCGGTCCGGCTGCAACGACACCGACGACCTCGCCGTCTCGTTCACGCGGACGCCGCTGAACATATCCGCGGCTCTGCACATCGACGAGTACGGCATGGGGTCCGTGCACTCCACGATCCCGTCCCGATACGCCATGCCCATGGGAGACATCGACGGCGCTCTGATCGGCTACAACGGGTCCTTCACCTTCACCCCCGAGCAAACGCAGCAGCACGGTTCGATGTTGTCGGTTTGCTTCGCGCCGTATACGTACGCTTCGCGGGCGTTTTTCGACACGGGGTTGACCGTCTCGATCCAAGTCAAAGTCAACCGTGCGGAGACGTACGGCGTGTGGCACTCCGCTGGGGACGAGGTCTTCATGTACACGGGGTACCCGGCGGAGCTGACGCTGAAGGGCGTCGGATTCTTCGACTGGATGCGGGCCGCGATCCTGCCGGACTGCGGGGCGGCGTTCCCGCACAGCGCCGCGCCGCGGGGGCACGACGGCGGCGCGCTGTGGGGCAGGGACGTCAGCGTGGTCCCGATGCCGCTGCAGACCAACGGCACGACCTGCGGGCGGCTCAACGTCACGGCCGAGCACGTGTGGAGGGGGTACGACAAGCGGCGGATATGCATCTCGGAGTACCCTGGCGTCGGCCAGTTTCCGTCCGTTCCGGCTACCGGGCACGCCCTGCCGCGCGTATTCGAGTGGACGGCCCGCGGGTACGACCGCACGAGTTTGTTCTGGGATTTTTCGATCGATTCCGGGGTGGCGGCGACGGTCGTGCAGTTGAAAATGATCGACAACACCACGTTCCTGACCGTCCCGTACGCCGCGACGTCCAGCCACAGACTCGAAGGCGTCGGTCTCCGAACGGGGACGAGAATGAAGTTCGTCGCCGGCGATGAGCCTTGCGATGAAGACACGACTCTTTTCGACACCCCGTCGAACGTGACGCGGTGGGTCTCTGTCCACGGGGAAGGCAACGACAGGCTGCACGCGACGGTAACGTTCCAACCCCAGCAGACGTTGCGGCAGGTGGTGACGGTGTCGAACGATCTTTACCTGAAGGTGTGCCTGTCCCTTTACCCTTGGCCGCACGTCAAGTTCTTCGACACCGGGCTGGAGGTCGACGTGCAGATCGCGTTCGACAAGGTCTCGTCGTACGGGACGCCGGCGCGGTGGGGAGAGCGGGTCAGGGTGTACCGGGGCGAGCCGACCACTCTGGCCATCGAGGGCCACGGGCTGAAGAAGTGGGTCCGGGTGAGCATCCTGCCGGCGTGCACGCGCAACGCGACGCTCGACATGGTCGACGGGGGCCCGGGGGGACGCGGTGACTGGTCGCGGCCGATCACGCTGCGCGGGCTCGAGGACCTGAGGGACAACTACTGGCAGGCGGCGAACCTCACGCTCGAGTGGTACCACGTCGCGCGGCCGTTTTCGGCGATGAAAATCTGCGTGTCGGAGCACGCGACGGGCGACGACTTCGGGATCGACTCCGGGATCGAGCTGTCCGTCGTGGAAGTGGAGTACATCTGTTTTTCAGACTGCCGACTGTCGGAACCAGTCAAATACTTGGAGATCCCATACGGCGACATGCGCGCGCGGGAGATCCTCGGCACCGGTCTCCTCGAAGACATGCAGTTAAAACTCGCGTTCGACTGCATGAACGTCACGCAGTACGGGGAGGCGTACGAGTTCGCGGCGGCGATGAACGTCACGAACGTAACGGACCGAACCTGGGTCCAATTCACCGCGGAGCAGACGTACCAGCACGCGCTCGGCTTGAAGCTCTGCATCTCCCTGTGGCCGGAGGGCTCGCCGTACGCGTGGATCGACACGGGGATCGCGGTCGACGTCACCATCCGCATCGACGCCGTCGAGGTTTTCGGCGTGTTCCGGTACATATCGGACGACGTCCGCCTCTACAGGAACCAACCCGCGGTTCTAAAGCTGCACGGGCACGGGCTCATGCCGTGGCACCGGGTGTCGATCCAGGACACCTGCGGGGCAGACCGGTCTCTGGCGGGGAGCTCTGCGCCGGTGTATATGACGAACACGGCGAACGGGACGTACGCGGAGCTCAACTTCACCGCCGCGCAGACCGGCGAGGCGTTTGAGTTCCGGAAGCTTTGCGTGTCGGAGGGGGACGGGAGGGCCGGATTCCGGTTCCTCACGACGATGTACCGCGAGGAAGCCGCGGCGGCTTGCGGCGCGACACACCCGCTCGTCCTGGGCACCGCGTACGAGTGCGCGGCCGCTGCGAAGCAGCTGGGCCTGCTCGCGGGTGAGGCGGGGTTCGGGTACGGCGCGCCAGCCGCGGCCGTACCGGCGTCGGAGGCGGGCGGCGGTGGCCCGAAGGGTTGCTACACCCTGGGCGGGGTGCTTTACTTCAACCCGGACGGAACCGACGGGTCGACCGACGCCACGCGGCGCGTGATCTGCAGGAGGACGGCGGTGCCGTGGGAGGCCGTCGCCTGCGGCGGCTGGGACGGGGGGAGCGGGGCGTCGCGCTGCGACGACTTCCCGGTGTTCTACACCCGGAACTACATGACGGTTGCGTTCGCCGAAACGGTCACCGGCGTTTCCGGGCAGCCGACCGAGTACTTGAGCCTCCCGTACGGCTCCACCACGAACCACACGCTGCGTGGCACCGGGCTGTTTGAAGACGAGGCGCAAGTCAAGTTCTCCACCGACTGCGAAGGCGGCGGCGTCGCCGGTTTGGAAGCGCCGTTGAACCTCACGAGCGGGTCCGAAGGGGCCCTCGGGTTTTACTGGGAGGACGGCGGGAACGAAGGGAGGGGCCGAGACGGGACGGGGGGGTCCGTGGGGCCTCGGTACAAGCGCAAGGTGTACCACAGGGAAGTGTCGAGAGACGTGGTGTTCGAGCTTACCCACCGGCAGACTCTGACGCACGCAGTCGACGTCGACCTGTGCGTGTCGTTGTACCCGTATCCTTCGACCGTCTTCGTGCGGTCGGGGATCGTGGCTTCTTTCGAGGTTATTGTGCAAACCGTGTACAATAACGACAACTTGAAATGGAGTCACGGGCCGTCGATTATCGACCCGACCCCGGAGGCCCTGCCGTCGCACCCTCCGCCGGCGACCGAAGCATGGCGGGCGCCCGGGTTCAGGGGCGGCTGCACCGGGGCGCCGCACTGCGGGCGGATCTTTTTGTACAAGGCCCAGAACGCGAGTCTGCAGATCTTTGGGCGCGGGCTGTTCGCGCACATGCGGGTCGGGTTCTTCGCCGGGACGGCGTGCCCGCGCAACGCGAGCGGCGCCGCGCTCGGCGGGCAGGTGGGCCCGGTGGCTTTAGAGTCGGTCGCCGACGCGAGGGACGGGTACTTCACGAATGCCACGATTTTCTTCGGAGCTCAACTCGTAGCGGCGCCTTACGCGGAGCGCATTGTGTGCCTGTCGGAGTATCCGGACTCCCAGGGGGAGTACGTCGGCGCGGCCGACCATCCCTACTGGGGCGGAGACGGCGGCCGCGGGGACTTCAAAGTGCACACGAACCTGCGGGTCACCGTCCTCGAGCTCAAAAGCGTGCAGATCACGTACCACCGGCTCTACGGGGACGTGTCGCGGTGGGTCCGAAACTTGACGCTCGCGCAGGGGTACGAGTACCACCTGCCGCTCGACCACGTCGGGCTGCAGGAAAACGTGCAGTTCAAGTTCGACGACGACTGCAACCGTATGAACCACCACGGGGTGATCCGGAACTGGGACGCCTGGACGCCCATGAACGCGACGTGGTCCCCCGAGCAGGGAAACTACTCGAGTCTGGCCCTGCACATGCCCGTGGCCGCGTTGCAAACCAACAGCACGCTGCACGCGCGGCTGTGCATCAACCCGGAACCGTATCCCAACTCGAAGTTCTGGTGGGACACGGGGGTGAAGGTCGACGTGGTGCACCCCGCCATCACGTCGGTTTTCCCCCGGCAGGTGCACGCGGAGGGGATGTACTCTTTGGAGGAAGGGTTCGGCGCGGAGCTGGCGCTGCACGGCGCTTGGCTGTCGACCTTCGACTTCGTCATGTTCGTCCCGAAGGGGACCGCGTGCCGAGAGGAGGAGTCGGACCACAACGCCCTCGGCGTCCTGCACTACCCGAACTACCTCCTATCCCTGCCGGACTCTCTCCGTGCCGCATCCGACGTTCCGCCTCGCAACCTGTCGCAGCCGGTTGAGGTGCAGCTTTTGGGGTTCAACCCGCCTGACTTGTGGGGGTTCCGGTACGAAAGCAGGGTGTCGCTCAACTACACCGTGAAGGGGCTTGTGGATATCTGCTACCACCACGCGTTGTGGGGTGAGTGGCGCCGGTTGGACGGGCTCGACGTCACGGTGACCCACGAGGGCGCGTACAACTTCTCGTGTGCGTCGACGGACGAGTACCAGCCGGGGTACGTCTGCGTGGACGTCGACGGGTCGGGTTTGGAGGAGTTCGAAGCCGGGCTGCTGGCGGTGCCGATGAAGTGGTACAGGGACCGGATCGTGGCGTCCGGGCTCGCGGGTGCGATCCCCGATCCGGGGCTGACGAGCGCGCAAGCCTGGTCGTCGGCGGCGGCCTCGGACGAGCAAGAAGTTGCGTTCGCGGCAGCGGACTTCGACGGCAGCGGCCGCGTCGACCTGTGGGAGGTCGTCCTGGGGTCGCCCGACGTGTTCACCCTCGCTGACGTCAACAGGGACGCGAAGCTAGACGCAGACGAGGTTGAGCAGCTGTTCGGCCGCCTCGTTTCCGCGGCGGAAAATTTGCGCGGGGCGCCGATTGCGATCTTGGAGGCTTCTCTCGAAGCGGGGGTGAACGCGACGAACGTGACGCTCGAACACCTTCCGGCCCCGGAGCACGTGGTTTACACGCTCGACCGCGACCGGTCGGGGCACGTCGAATTGTGGGAGTGCATGCCCGTCGCGTATGTGGACTACGAGGTGCTCGAGCGAGTCCGCATGTGGTTTTACCACGCGGACTTCGACCGGAACGGGGAGATCGAACGCGACGAGGCGGTGCTGATCCTGGGGCCCGACGCGAGCACGCAGAACGCGTCCGCCTTCGCGGCGGAATATGACTGGTTCAACGACGGGCGGGTTTCGCTGACGGACGCGTTGCTGGTTCACGGAGAGCAGCTGACCGCGAACGAGGCGTCGGGGGTTGTCGTGCTGGGGTTCGAGATGGGAGCGCTGCAGAGGTTCCGGCCGATGACGCTCGGCTCCGTGCAGCGGTGGCACGCGAGGCTCGCCGGCGGCGAGCACGACGGGTTTGCCGGCCGGTTTCCGGGGAACGCGTCGTTCGCGCGGTTCCTGAACTTCTCGTCGTTCTACCTGCCTCGCTCGGTTCCGCTGCCCCCGGCGGCGTTTGCTGCCGTGGACTGGGCGGGCGTATTCTTCCTGCACGACCTCGACGGGTCGGCCGACCTCTCGCTCCTGGAGGTCCTGCTGGCCACGCCTGACGTCCTCGCCGCCTATGACCGGAACCCGCGGGACACGAAGCTGTCCCGAAGCGAGCTCGGCCCTTTGATCCAAGCTTCCGGCTGTTGCGCGGCGGCGTCGTCGCTGTCCGACGACGACCCGTACGAATCCTGGGCATCTCCGCTTCCGCGGGGTGTGCTGACAGGCCCCGTGGATGACGGCGTCGTGCAGCTGTGCATCCGAGCGTTGGACGCAAACGGGGATGGTCACGTCGGTTTGGCCGAGATCCTCGCCCGCCACGACCCCGGGCGGCCGGCGTCCGCGAACGCGTCGTACCACGCGAGGCTGCAAGAATTCGTGGACCTGTTCACGCTGGCCGACGAGGACGCCGACGGGCACCTGACGCTCGCCGAGGCGCGGGCGACGTGGCTGGCGGCGAAGTGGGACGGGTTCCCGCGCGGTGCGCCCGGCGGCGCGGCCGCGGCGCAGTTCTCGCACTACGACCGGAACGACGACGGCCTGGTCAGCTTCTCCGAAGCGGCGCACGCAGAGCGGGCGCGGCTCTTCGCGGGGAGGGTGCCGCGGCCGGCGTCGGCGCCGCCGCTGTATTTCGGCCGCCCGACGGTCGATCCCCTGGTCGTGTCCTCGATCGCCGCGGGGCCCCAGTCCCACGAGTACCGCGGCGGGTACGGGTACACGTGCGGGAGCCTGCCAACGGGCAACGTGCCGGCCCGGTGGGACGCGGCGGGGAGCGGTGACGGAACGTCGAACTTCGGCTTCGCCTGGCCCGTCGACGACCGCGCCGCCAAGGCGTGCATGTACCTCCCGCGCGATGGGTATTTCGACCTGTGCTACCAGGTGGGCCCGCACGCTTGGTCCTTCGTCGGGATCGCGTCCCCCAGGACGATCACCGTCGGCCCCGGCGTCGCCGAATTCTCCGCTTCCACGCCCCACCCCGAAACCGGGGAGACCGTGCGTTTCACGGTGTTCGGCGCCGGGTTTGCGAGCGGCCAGAGGGCCGCGTTGGTGCGCGAAGACGCGGCTCCGTTTCCGTGTGAGTCGTTGGGTCTGGGGGATGCCAACGGCACGGTGCTGTACGCTCCGCTGAGCGTGTCCGGAGGAGGAGCAACAACCGCGAGGGAAGCCGAGTTCTCGGTAGTTTTCGAGCACGCCGGGCTGTACCACCTCTGCCACGAGCCGAACGGGGAGGGGAGCTGGCGGCCGGTGAAGAACTGCGGCGCGGCCGCGGTGCCTGACGTGCGCGTGTTCGGGCGCCCGGGCAACGCGGCCGCGACGCCCGAATACCTGCCGGCGGGGGTAGCAACCCGTGTGACCGTGCTGGGGGGCGCCGGCCTCGACGACTTCTCGGAAAATGACCCGTCCGAGCACGGGTTCGGCTGGGCGCCTGCGGGCGGGTGCCAAGACGACGTTTCGAGGTGGCGCGGCGCTATCCACTTCGTGTCCGCCTCCCGCGTCACCGCGGTGGTCACCGTCCCCGAGAATTCCGCCGCGCTCGTCGACTACTGCTTCAGCCCGTTTTCCCGCGCGTGGGTGAAGGTGGGCTCGGCGGTGGTGTCGCCCGCCGGCGCCGTTTCATACTCCATCGCGCCCAGCCCGCCGCGGGCCGGAGAAGCCGTCCTCCTCGAATTTTCCGGTTCGGGGTTCGCCTACGGCGACGAAGTCGCCTACGTGCCGTACCTCGGATCCTGCAACGCATCCGACTTTCTCGACACGATGCGGAGCGGCGTGGCGCACGTGGCCGACGGGGGCGCGCGGGCCTTCGCTCTGATTGTCGTCGACCCCCGCTTCGCGGGCGCCGTCCAGGTGTGCTACAGGAGGGCCGCGGAGCCGGAGTTCCGCGAGGTCATGGGCCGGCTCCCGGTGCAGCCGGTCCCCGGCTCGTACGCGACCGACCCGCCGACGCCGGCCGCCCGGCGGCCGACCGAGGTCCAGTTCTTCAGCGGGGGGCGGCGGCCTGAAGCCACCGACGTGTTCGGCTGGACCTTCGCGAATTCGACGTGCGGCGCCGCGGCGTTGGCCCGCGTTGCATTCGTGAACGGGTCGGTCTCCGGCGGCGTGCTGCCCGAAATCCCCGAAGCGGGATACTACCGGATGTGCTACGGCAGGTGGGTGGGCGCGGTGCACCAGGTGTTCCCGTTGATTTACGTTGGCGAGCTCCCGCGGCGCACGTTTCCGGACCGGGCGGCGCGGCACAACGCGCAGGACGTCGTGTTTTCGCAAGGCTCCGGGCTCAGCGCGCAGCTCGACGCGTTCGGGTGGGCGGAAGCCGGACAGTGCCCTTTGGGGGCCGGGGCTGTGGTCGAGACCACTGCGTGGAGGCCCGGCGACGCCACCTCCGACGGATCGACCCTCACCGGCGTTCTCTCCGTCTCCTCCCCTCTGCCGTCTGTCGACCTTTGCTACCGGTACCGCCTCGGTCGCTGGGAGACCGTCGGCAGCCTCCTCCTCACCCCCGGACTGGTCACATCCTTCACGACGACACCCGAAGTCGCTCTCCCCGGTGAAACGTTCACGATAACCCTCCAAGGAAAAGGCTTCCGAACGAAAGAAAGCCACGACGTTTTTGCGTACTCCGCGGAAGGGGTTTCGGATGCCCGGGAAGTGTGCACAGGCACGGCCGTGGCCTACGGCGAGACGACACCGACGACACCGGAGTTGATGTACGCCAGCCTGCGGTTGGAGGACGAGGGTGTGTACGGAATTTGCGTCGAATTCAACGGAACGGTGCAGCCATTGGAGAGCAGGTGGATGCGCGCAGCGCCACGGGCCGTTGGTTGGTTCTCCGAACCTGAGGACCCCGCTGACGGTGTGGCCGTGCGTTTGTACTTTACGGGAGCAGGGCTTTCCCTGGCGAAGGCGAAGGATCGGTTTGCGTTGGTGTCTTCGTCTGCGGAGACCGGCTGCGAGGGGTTGGAAGGGCTTGGGGAGAACAGCACGCAGACGCATCCGATCGACGTGGTCACATCCAACCTGCAGTCGAGCGGGTTCATCCTATTGAACGTCCCCGGAACCTTCGTGGTCTGCTACCGTATCCACCAAAGGGAATGGCACTCCGTCGGCCAACCCCTTGTTGTCGCCCGCTTGCCTTCTTCCAGTCAACCGCCCAGCGTCGTGTCCTCGGGAACCATCCCGCTGACCTTCTCTGGTGGGTTCTCCCTGTCCACCGCCGACCGTTGGTCAATCATCACCTTGGAGGATGACTGCTCCGTGGCGACGACCTACACAGGTGGGTTCACCGCGTTCGACCCACCCCTGGCAGCCGTTTACGTAGACCTCTCCCCGGGAACGTACTTCACGTGCTACAAGTACAAAGACACAACGTGGGAGCGCATCGGAACCTTGACCGTGCTGCCGACAGGTACGCCTCTGTGCTTCTTCTCTTTTTGTTACTCTGTTTGTCGGCACTCAATCTCAATCCGTCACAATTTTGCGGGTTGCCCTAAACAAAGGAAAGAACCTGGTAAAAGCCAGTGGTTGATATACGGCACGCACAAACAAATTGAAGCGCCTGCCTTCTTAGGTAAAAAGACAACGCTCATGCGAACTCTCGTTGTGCTACATAAAGGGTGCAACGGCGTGGAATAATACCGGACGCTTTTGACTCGAGGCAACAGGAGTGGTGTACCGAAGACGTACAACAACGCAACAGGGCCGACGAGCTACGCGATCGAGACCCTGCCGTTGATGGGAGCCGCGCTGCCTGTGGTGTTCTCGGGCGTGGCCTTCGCCGGGAGCGGCGAAGCCGGCGTCGTTTTGCGCGACGAACCGTGCGTCCCGGGCAGTACCGTGGCGGTGGAGTGGGCCGGCGTGTGCCCGCTGTGCACGGCGACGGCTGCGTTGACGATGCCGCGGGCGGACGTGCCTATGGTCGAGATCGACGTCTGCATGGCCCTCGCGGACCCCGTCAACGCGAAGTCCCCGGAGTGGATCCGCGTGGGCTCGCCGCTTAGCGTGCACCGAAGTGGCGGGCACAACTTCACGTACACGCCGAACCCTGCCGGCCAAGGAACGCCGATCGCCATCGAAATCTACGGACACGGCCTCTCAGACCTCGACACAGTTGCCTTGGTACCGTTCGCCGGGACCTGCGAGCAGAACGTTACCGACATTAATGTATACAGTGTGCACGCTGTCAGCAGTTCTTACGCCACCGTGAACATCGAGGAACTGACCAGCATCGCTCCGGTGAAGCTGTGTTACAACTCGTCGCACCTGTGGTACGAAATGCCGACGGTGATCCAGCCTATCTCTTACCTGGTGTCCCCGCGGCATCCGCTCGTCACGGATGCCGTCGAAATAATAGTTTCGGGGTCGGGGCTTTCCCTTTGGAACTACCTTGTCCTGTCGTCCGTCGCCGCCGGGGGGTGCGGCGGCGTGTCGCACTCCCACGCGTTCGCGCCCCTGTTTTCCGGGAACGCGTCGATGTTGCTGTTCTCGGTCCGGTTGCCCCGGCCGGGCGACTGGTGCCTGTGCCTGCGGTTGAACGAGACGTGGGCCCCGCAAATCGGTGTTCCGCTGCGGGTGTCCGAAGTCCCGGTCGCCTTCGAGCCGCGCGCGGTGGTCGATAACGCGACGACGGAGTTCATCTTTTCTTCGTCGTCTTCGGCGCTTTCCGTCGGTTTGCACGACTCCGTCGCTTTCGCCGATCTCGGCGTGCCTTGCGCGTTGGCCGCGTACGCGGGCGCGGGTGAGTTCCTCGGTCTCACGCCGGAGAACAGCACCGCCTTCTCGCTGAGCATTCGGTCCCTGCACGACCGAGTCAATTTGTGCTACAAACACGCCGACCGCGCGTGGGCCGTCGTCGGGGACGTTGCAGTCCTGCCAACCGGGCCTTCTTCCATCGCGTTCACCTCCGAACCCGTCAAGACTGCCCAGTCCTTCACCGCGGCCGTGGCCGGCACTTTTTTGGCGGTGAACTCGACGGCGGTTCAGTTCACCTTCGTGCGGCGAGGCCGGACGTGCCCGGGACCCCACGACGCGTTCGCATCGACGTCTTCGTCGTCCACGTCCCAAAGCTTTTCCGCTCTGCTGCCGTCTCCGGGGCACTTCGACTTCTGCTACTACCACAGCACCGCGTGGGTCAAGCTTCGACACTTGGAAGCCCGTGTGCCCGGCGTGCAGTCCTTCGCGTTTGCCGCGGCGCCGACGCTGGGGTCTACCACCACCGTCACGCTCGTCGGCGCCTTCTTCACCCCTTCGGACACCGCCGGCTGGAGCTTGTACGGGCAGCCCTGCGTTGCTTCTTCCTCCACCACGTACGTGAACGCCACCGCCATCACCTTCGAGGCCTACGGGTTCAACACGTCCGGTGATCACCAGTTGTGCCATCTTGGTGACGATGGAGAGACACTACTGAACGAGCCGTTTTTTGTCAGGAAGCACCCGTCCAGTGCAGTGCCAGGGTTACCGTATGTCCTGCCAAGGTCGGTGGACGTGCAATTGGATGTCATTGAAGGGGCTGGGTTGAGCTTGATGGATGCCGTGGGATACGTGGAGGGTGCGGATTGCGGCGTTGGGGTTAAAGTTCCTGCCGTGCTCGTGAGTGTGGACGCGGGGAGGTCGGCGGTCGTGTCGGTGAACACGAGAAGCGCCGGCAGTTTTGTAACGCTGTGCTACAGAGTGGCAGAAACCTCGTTTTGGGTGAACGTCACTGCGTACAGTGTGGCGCACGATGCCGGAGCTGCGACTTGGGATTGTACAGGCGACCTGCCGTCGGGGTCGGTTGGGGCGTACACGACCGGTTACGATACGTCGTCGGGGGTGTTTGTGGGTCGATCGGTTGCACTTACTTTTGAAGGCGCGGGGCTTTCGCCGGTGGATACTGTGTTGCTCCTTGAAGTCCCATTTGAGGCGGACTACGGGTGCGACGGCGCAGCGAACGGTGCGATCGGCGTGATTCTGACGAACAGCAACAAGACAGCGACGTTGTGGACGCCTGCGTCCGTTGGCCGCTACCGGGTGTGCTACGCCGTTTCCGGCTGCGGTGTGTACACCCCCGTCGGGGGTGTCCTCGACGTCGTCCCGTCCGCGAGCAGCTACCAACTGCTCTACCCAGACCCCGTCGTGAACCAGGCCATGACGATCTCGTTCTTCGGTAGCGCCTTCAGCCAGTCCGCACCCGAAACCCATCTCTTCGCGTGGATCCCCTCCTCCGAGCCGTGCACGGTCACCACGACCCAGTACACGGCCACGGAGATAGCGCGGATCGCGTCGAACAGTTCGGTGGCGTACGGAGTGTTCACGTTCTTCAACCCCGGCGAATACGTCATCTGCTTCAAGAAGGGCGATTCCCCGTGGCACCCGGTAGGCTCGAAGTCGGTCACGGTGGTGAAGTTGCCGACTGACTTCGACCCGAAAGACGCCGTGCCGGGTTTGACCCGCGTCGTGTTCACGGGAGGCGAACAGTTATCGACGACTGCGGAAGACAGGGTGGCCATGGTTCTCGACGGCGGCACGTGTGAAGGTGGAAGGGCGTTGTTCGTCGAAGCGTCGGCGACGAGACCGGTTGCCGCCTTGTGGATCCCGTCCACGACCGGGACGTACCGACTGTGCTACCGATACAAGTCCTTCCCTTGGAAGCTCCTCGATTCCACGTTCGAAGTGCACACCTCCGGGCCTTCCGAGTACCACGTTCCCGAAGGCAACCCGTTTGCGAACAACCCGTTCACCCTTTCCCTCCCAGTCCCAACCACCAGCTCCGAGACCACCGTTTCCTGGGTCCCGACGCTAACCCCTTGCAACGCCCAGAACGCGCGGGCGGCGACCGTCATAAACTCGACTTACATCTCGGTTGAGCTGACCGTGGCGCTCGCAGCGTACGTCGACGTCTGCTACAAGCGCGACGCCGCCTCGCCGTGGATCAAGGTCGGCTCGCCGCTGAATGTGATCGCGCCGAAGGCGCTCGGTTACAAAACGGACGGCATCGTCATCCTCGGGTCGACAGTCACGCTCGAAATCACGGGCCAGGGCCTGTCGCACGTGGGGGAGCCCGGTGTTGAGTACGCGAGCAGCGACATTTGCCTGCTCGTCGCTCAGTACGAGGACTGCGAGGCGGAGTACCAAGCGCTGCAGTCTGCCGCGGGAGAGGAGTTCCCCCGCGTCGGGGCACCGGTGCTGGTGAACAGCACGTGGGGGACCTGCTCGCTGTTCGCGAATCGAGCGCCGAAGATGAACTTGTGCTACAGGGTGCGGAGAGAGGCCCCGGAGGTGTTCGAAGGGTCGTGGTTCAAGGTAGGATCTGCTTTGCAGGTGGTCGACGGGATAAAAGGCGAGACCGGGCTGCTTGATTTGCTGGCGGGTTCGCTGGCGGAGGCGGTGCTGTTGAGCGACTCCCTGGGCGACGAACCGTGGCGGCACATGATCGCGGTCATCGCGGGCACCGAGTCGTGTTCCGGTTCGTCGCCTTTCGACAACTGGCAGGCGTCCGCGGTTGCTATCGGGAGCAAGGTCAACGAAACGCAGCTGCACGTCACGGTGTTCGTCTCGACGGCGCAGCAAATCCGGATTTGCCTCCGCCTCTCCGGCCCAGCGACCATCTGGCACCAGGTCGGTCCCACCCTCAACGTGACCCAGATCCCGACCGCCGTGCTCCCGACGAACGCCATTCTGAAGTCCACGGCTCGCATTCTCTTCTTGCAAGGCGAGTACCTTTCCACGGGCTACGGAGACGACCTCATCGGATACGTGCCCGCCTACAAAAACTGCACAGCCGCGGACATCATCGACGCTGCGCCTGTGCTCGAACCTTCAGATACTCTCCCGGTTGCCAGCGTGGTCGTTCCTTCTGAGGACATCCTCGTTTGCTACAAGTTCAGGAGCCGGCCGTGGCGCGGGGTGGACACCGTGTTCATCATTTCGAACGGGATCTCGTCGTACACCGTCGAAGGGGTCGACGAGCCCCTCGCCAACACGCCGGTCACAGTCAGTTTCGCAGGGACCGACCTGACCACCGCCGACCGCGTCACGTACTCGTTGGACAACCTGTGCCCGGGTTCGGTCGCCGGGATCCCTGAATTCGTTGTGGGGGATGTCGTGAGCCTCGCGTCGGGGCTCATGGCCGGGACGACGACGCTCGAGGTGGATGGTCTGCTCTTCGACAAAATGTACGCGGACGTCACGTTGTGCTACCTGCGGGCGTCCGTCGGCGCGGCTGGGAACGCGACCGTGTGGCAGCAGGTGCCGCCGTTTCTCCGGATCAACCGGAGGAGGGCGAAGGTCTTCCGCTACTTCCCCACGGACATCGTCACGTCCGAGCCGATCACGTTCATGGTCGCCGGCGTGGGGTTCATGCAGAAGGGGCTGCCCGCCGGTCCCGAGGACCGAATCAGCTACGTCCCCTCGTCGCTGGCGTGCGAGGGCAACTCCGAGGAAAACGCGGTTTTCGTCGAAGAAATCCGGTCCGACTCTTGGTCGCGCGCAGTCACCCCGTTCCGCACGACGATGACCGCTCAGATGTGCTACTCCGTCGGGGGGGAAACCTGGCACCCGTTCGGGGACGCGTTCGACGTGGTCACGTACCCTGTCTCTTTTTACCCCACGGCGATCGTGCGCGGGTCGCATGCCGTCAGCATCGAGTTCATAGGGGGCGAAGCCCTTGGCGGCGAAGGCAGGATTGACTTCATCAACGTTGTGCCCTACGGCCAAGCGTGCACAGACCAGCCCGACACCGTTGCACAATTCACGATGCCCGCAGCTTCCATCACGGCCCCGTCGACCACAGGGCTGTACAGCGTGTGCTACCGGCACGGCGACAACTCGTGGAAGCGCTACAACTCATCCCTGCTGACCGTCCTCGACAACGGCGCCACCGACTACTCGATCCTGCCGCCCGAACCGATCGCCGGCGAGCTCATCCAAGTGACGCTCACGTCGTTGTGGGACGGGTTGTCCCCGACAGACGGCGAACTTCAACTGCAATGGGTCTCCGCGTACACCCCCTGCGGCTTCGGCACGGCCGTCGCCATCGAAAAGCCCGCCGACGAGCCTGCAGGGGTGGCCATCGGGTTTTTGTCGGTGTTCCAGGCCGGCAGGGTCGAGATCTGCGCGAAGACAGCGACCGGTTGGCACCACGTCGGCCTGCCGTTGGTCATGAAGGGCGGCATACAGAGGGTGGCCACTGTGCCGGACCCGCCGTTGCTTGGGACAGCGCTGACGATCGTGTTGTATGGGGCCGCGCTGAGTTCAACGGACCGCGTGTTCGTGACAAATGACAACTCCTCGGCTCCTTGCGCGGTGACGAATTTGTACGAACGACAGCTCACATCCGTTTCGGCCGCCGCGGACGTTGCCACGGTGGAGTACAACAACGAGATCACCTCGGGGTATCGGTACGCCGTCTGCTACGTCGCGGACAACCCGACCGCCAGCTATTTGCACGTCGCGTCGTTCACGGCGGTGTCGAAAGCGGAGCTCACGATTTCAGTTTCATCCGACAGCAGCCTCCCGGTCGGCGGTGTTTCGCTGTTCGAAGTCACGATCAGCAGCATCGGTGGGTACAAGGCCGCTGCGACGGTTCTTTACATCGTCGTCTCCGGCGCTCTAACGGACCCGCACCAATCGTGCGTTGCAGGCGATCCGTCGGTGTTCCCAGACCAAACCGTCACGCTCAGCGACCGTGTGTCGGTGCTGGAGTGCTCCGTTGGAGATGTGCTCCCCGGTGAGAAAGAAGTCGTCTCGGTTCCCGTGCGTGTGCCACTGGAGGGCACTTTCATGCCGGCCGTCAACTTCACGGCAGCGGTCACCACGGCCTCCGCAGAGCAAACCCCCGGCGACAACACCGTGTCGCTCATGCTCCCGACCCGAGTGCCTCTCGTGCAGATGGCCATTGACGGCCCCGCCACCGTCCACGCGGGAACGCGGAACGTCTACACCTACACCGTGACCAACAGCCAAGAAAACTCGTTCGCCTACCAAGCGAACGCTACGTTTTCCTTCGGAGACCTTTCCGTCGCGAACCTAGGCCCCCACGATTGCGTCCCCGATGTCCTGGGCTCGAACGTCTGGACATGCTACCTGGGGACGATCCAACCCGACCAACCTCAGGTGGGTAGGTTGGAGGCGAATGTGTCGAACAGGGCGACGACTGTGCGGCAGGTCACCGCAGACCTCGTCGTGCTGGGCACGGCGGTGGTGAAGGTGGCAGAGGTGCCGGCACTGGTCTTGGCCCCGGGGGAGGTCTCGGTGGATGTGCAAGGCGCGGGGACGTGCCCCAGGGGGGGCAGCTGTTCGTGGGGGGTCACCGTGAAGAACGAGCACGGCTCGTCGTGGGCGGCGGGCGTCGAAGTCGCCGTGTCGGTGGAGACCGCGACGTTTGCGGTGTGGCCGGACGAGTGCGCTACCGCGGCGGACGCGTCGTCCACAGTGTGCCTGCTGGCCTCAATGCCCCCTAACTCCGCGAAGACGTGGACGCTCGTCTCGAACGCAGTCCCGTCCGCGCAAAAACTGGTCCAGGCTTCGGCCGTGTTGACGGCGGAAGTCACCGCCGACACACTCGACACGTCGTCCTCGAACAACGTCGCCGAGGCGTTGGTTGTGTACGACGGGGACCTGATCATCAAAGCGGAGAACACCAGCGTTTTGCAGCCGAACACCGCGCAAAACGTGAACGTATCCGTCGCGACGCTGTCCGAGACTTCTTCCTACGCCGAGCTGCTGCTGGACATCGCGTTCGACGGTGCTGTGCTCGCGACCTCGCCGCCGTTGAACCGCTGGTGCACGCAGCAGACCGCGTCAAGCGTCGTGTGCAACGCGCAGTCGTACGAAGGCGTCGCCAACATGTCCCTCGTGATCCCGCTGGTCATCACGGCGTCCGTCTCCGTCGAGGTGTCGATCGTGAGCTACGAGCTGTACACCCCCGCGGTCACCGCGGTCTCCACGACCACCGCGCTGCGCGTCGTGCCGACCGACGTCTCCGGGACCGTCTCGTTCCCGGTTCCTTTCACGGAAGTGCAGCCGGGCGTCCGGCGGCTGGCCGTCGGCCGGTTGGCCAACCTCGGCGCGTACACCGGGGGGGCCCCGAGGCTCCGGTTCGAAGCCGACCCGGGCACGTTCGACCAACTGCCCGACGGATGCTATTTGGCGGGCACCGCCGCCGCCGTCTGCGAGCTGGACGACGTGCCGGCGGGCGGCACCGCGGAGCGGACTGTTGCGTTCGCCCCCTCGCGGGCTGCGCGGGGGCAGTTCACGCTCCGGGTGACCGCGAGCGTCGGCAACGCTGGGAACGTGACGTTCAACGAGGAAACCGTCGCCTTCCCGGTCGGGGCGTCGGAGACCCGGCTCTCGCTCGTCGAGACCCGGGTTCTGTCCGCCGGTTTCGCGACACCATTTTCGTTCTCCCTCCACAACGACGGCGCCGGCTGGGTCTCGCAGGCGAACGCCAGCATCCAAGTCTCGTCGGGTGGCGCCCTGTCGCCGCCGCTGCCCGAAGGGTGCGCCCTGCACCCGCTGCTGCCCAACGCGTTGTTCTGCTGGTTCGGCGACGTCGCGCCGGGGGCGGAGTCGACCCGGGTGTTCAGCGTGCTGGTCAACAGCACCTTCCGGGGGTCCCTCGCGATGTCGGCCAACGGCAGCACCGCGAATCTGCCTCCCGGCGAGTTCCTGCCGAGCCTGGAGCGGAGCTTCAGCGTGCAGCTTGGCGACGTCGCCGTGCAGACGGTCACGCGGAGCTACGCCGCGGCCGACCACCTCTTCCCCTTTTCGATCCAGGTCGTCAACTACGGGCCGAGCTACGTGTCGATGTACACGTCCGTCAAGCTGCTGGGTGACTTCCCTCGCGGTTCGATCGCCGCCCGCGAGGCCCTCCCCGCCGCCGCGGCGCCGGCCTCCGCCGACGACGCGATCTGGAGCGGGATCGGGGTCGAGACGTGGCAAGGGACCGAGACCGGCATCCAGCTCTCCCGTGACTCGCTCCCGGGGTACTCCCTGCCGAAGGAGTGCTACGCGACGTCTTTCGAGGTCACGTGCAGGTCAATCGACGTGCCTCCCGACGGCGTTCCCCTGACGTATCAAGGGGTGGCGTACGTTGCCGTCTCACCAACTCGAGACCTAACCGTCATCACCGACACGTACGTCGTCGACAAGACGGCGGAACTGCAAATCGGGCAAGTCCCGCCCCCTGGGAACAACCGAGCCGTCAAAACGGTCACGATCGAACCGAGCCTGTTCAACGCGTCGCTGCACGCCGAAGAACAGTCCGCGTACGGGACCGTCCAGCGGTACACGTTGAACATCCGGAACGTCGCGATGGACGTCGTCACCGTGCTGTTGGAGGCGACCGAAGGGTCCGTGTTCTACGACGCACCGCCCGGCTGCGAGCGGCGCGCTGCGGGCGCGGGGCTGCGCTGCCGGTGGCGGATGCTGCCCGCCGGCGTGCTCAACGACTATCCGTTTACTGTGTTCGTCGACTCCCCGGCCGACGATCGGGTCGTGGTGACGGGGCGGGTGCAGCACGGGACGGCGGGGAACGCGAGCGACTCGCAGTACCCCGACGTCACGGTGGACGCGTGCGCCGAGACGCCCGCGTACTGCACCGCACTTCGGACGGAGGCGGTCGTCCGTTTGGTGTCCCCGCGGCAGCTGCTTCAGAGCCTTCCGACGGGCCGGAACTACTCGTTCTCCGTTGTCATCGCGAACCTCGGCCCGGTGCCGGCGCGGGTCGAGTACCTGCGCGTCCTCGTCGGCAACGCGGCGGTCGCGGCCGCGCCGGCGGGCGGCGGCTGCGACGGCGAGTCGCAGCTCTTCTCCTCCCCGCCCGGCCGCGAAAAGGCGCGATCGTCGATCAACTGCACGGGCCTGCCGCCCGCCACGAACCAAAGCGAAACGACGATCCGGTTCGACGTTTTCGTGCCGCGGGGCGCCGCGCACAACATCTCCGTACGCGGATCCGCCTTCATCCCGTACAACCGCGGCGCAGACCACCGCAGCTTCGCCGCTGTCCTCCCGGTCCTGTCGCCCGAGCTGTGGCACACCGTCGCACACAATTCGTCGGTCGAAGTGTACACCGCTTTGCGGGAGTACGAAGTGCACGTGTACAATTCGGGCCCGTCGTGGGCTGGCGGCGTTGTGCTGGAAGCCCACCTGACGGGCGCGTACTACACCCGGTTGCCCTTCGCGTGGTGCGTCGCGGTGTCCGCAACCGTGGTCCGGTGCATCGACGCGGATGTGCCACCGGGGTCGCACTTCGAGCTGTCGTTCGGCGTCGCGCACAACAAGACGGCCGCCGGCGCCGTGTCGTTCGCCGCGGCGCTGACCTGCGGCAACCTCCCGCCGCAGACCGCCGCCGCGCACTACCACGTCTCGACCCCGGTCCTCACCATTTCCGTCGCGAACCCGAACGGGACGTACTCACAGCTGGGCGGCACGTTCTCGGTCTTGCTCCGCGCGACCGAACCCCGGAGCGTCGTGATTTCCCCGTTCGTCGAGGTCACCCTCACGTCGGAAGGGAAAAACGGGTTCATTTCGTGGCCGGACGGCGTGTGTCACGCAGTGCAGGCAGACTACATTTTGAAGGTGACGTGCGTCGTGGCGGACGTCACGTCCGAGGATCCGGTCGAGCTGCTTTTCGGCGTCGGCGTGCACAAGGCGTACGAGGCGAACCTCACCGTTTCCGCCGAAGCCTCCTCCGAAAGCACGTCGCTCGCGCCGGTTTCCGACTCGCTCACCGTGTTGGCCGACGCATCCCGCGTGCACAACGGACCGACCTTCGTCATGGCTGCCACCGGCGATTATTTGACGGCGACTTTCGTGCGGCCGACGGACAAAGGCGCAGGGGCGGTCGAAGGGGACCTCCGCACGGTGTGTGAGAGCTATTTCGTGGCGGCAGATGCCTTCGGGCGGGGCGCCGCCTGTTCTTGGACCAGTGCCTCCGCGATGAAGGTGGAGCTAGCCGCGTACGCAGCGGTGAGGATCGGGGACCTGCTTGCGGTCAAGCCGGGCGCGGTGGCGGACCGAGCCTGCGAGGACGCGAAGCGCCCGGACTGCGGGCGAGGCGACCACAGCGCGGCATCCGCGTTGAAAGGACGCGTAACGGCGCTGCCCGTCCCGAAGCTGTCCGCACCGGTCGTGGTCGGCAGCTGCGAAGACGTGGTGCTCGACGGGCTGGCGTCGCGGCACACCGTACCGACCCCCCCTGCATACGCTTGGACCCTCCGTAGCACGAGTGCCGACGTGTCCGCTCTCGCGGAACTGTCGTCGCGGCTGGCGAATGCGACGTCGCTGAGGATGACGTTGGAGGCAGGTTCGGTGCCGGAAGGTAGGACCACCTTCGTGCTCGTCGCGACGGACATCTTCGACCGCCAGGCCAGCGCATCGGCGACTGTATTCGTCACCGATCTGCCGTACCCCAGGGTCGAGGTGGTCGGTTCGTTATATAGAACCGCCCGGCGGTCGTTGACGACGACCCTCCACGTGCTCGCCGGCCCGTCGCGCTGCAGCAGCGAGGGCAACCTCACGGCCGCGGCGCCGGCGGAGCGCGCCGCGATGCGGTACCGGTGGGCCTGCAACGACACGGCTGTCGAGCTGGGGGCCTCTGCGGCGACGCCAAGCCTTTTTGTGCCACCGGGCGTGTTGGAGCCCGGGAAGGGGTACGCGTTCACCTTGGCGACCACGTCGGCGCTCCGCCCGGAAAACCTGGTCGAAACGACGATCGTCGTGTTCTGCAAGGTCGAGCCTCTCGTCGCCGTCATCACCGGCGGCGAACGGATCGTCCCTTCGCTGCCGGGAGCTTCCGGCTGCCAGCTGTGCGTCGACGCCCGTTCGTCAGTGGACCCAAACGGGTTTGCCGAGCCTTTCGTGTTCGCGTGGACGGTGTGCCAGCTCGATGTCCTCGGCGAGTGCCCGCTCAGGGCCCTTCACCCGTTCAACCCGACGCTGCAAGCCACGATAGCCGGCACATGCACACTCCACGAGTCGTATGGCGGCGCGGCGGGCGGCGGCATGTGGGTCGACCGCGGCTGCCAAGGGTCCTTCGCCCTAGGCGGCACGTCCCTCGTCTGCCGCAGCACCGGCTCCCGAGCGGAGTGCGCTGGGCAGGCCGGTACCAACGGCGTCTACGCCGTCGAAGGCGGGGCAGAGCTGCCGTCGGGCCAGTTCTTGTTCACAGTGGCCGCCAAAAAGCGGGGGCTGGTGTCTGAGCGCGCTCAAGTCGTCATCGAGATCATCCCCGGGACGGCGCCTGTGGTCGAGATCGTGCAGGCGGCGGCGCCGACGGCCGGCTGGCTGCCGCTGCCGCCGAACACGCACAACCCGTCGACCAAGCTGCAGCTGCTAGCGAAGGTGTCCGCGTCTGTGCCCGACACCGAGCTGCTCTTCGAATGGACGGCCGCCGGCGAGCCAACGGTCGACCTCTCCAAGACCCTGCTGGGGGCGGCTCAAAAAAACCTCGTCATCCTTCCCTCCGCTGCGCTCCGCGGCACCTACACCTTCACCCTCACCGTCACCGCGCCAGGAGCCGCAGCCCCCGGAAAAGCGACCGTGGTCATCAACATGAACAGGCCGCCAACCCCAGGGGAGATCGGCGTCCTTCCCACGGTGGCAGCCTCGCCGGCGTCTATAGTTGGCGGGAGCGATACCATCCGGTTGGAGGCGTCGGCGTGGACCGACGACAGCGCGGAGGACTTGTCGTTCTCGTTCGCGTACGCAACGACGAGCTTGCAGAAAAAGACGACGTTTCGGTACACCGCGACGCCTCTCGCGTCGTCGAGCTTCGAAACCGTCGCGCCTTACGTTGGCCGGATGGGTGCCGTTGAGTTCTTGGTGACCGTTTACGACGCGTACGGCGAGTCCACGACGCTGTCGACCACCGCGGTGGTGACTTCCCAGGCGTTGACGGAGGGCCACCTGTCGGCTGCTGTGGACGGCGTGCTTGACAACCCGGCGGCGCTGAGCGGGGGCGACATGCTGGCAGCGGTGTCTTCGGTGTTCCGCGTGCTCAGCCTCAAGGCGCAGCAGTCCGCCCTGTCGGGCACCGCACGGCGCCGATCCGCGGGGGCGCTCGACGCGGCGGCCCCGACCGACCGGGCCATCAGCGGCGGCCGCAAGGCCGCGCTGCTCGACGCCGTCGCCGATGCCATCCGCGACGGAAGGCTCGCGGTGCCCACAGCGACCACCACCGAAATCGTCGCGCAGCTCGTCGCTGACGCGACGCGCGTGGCGCAGGAGGTGTGTGCCTTTTTTTTTTTTTTGAAAGTATGCCAATACTGCAGGGAATAGTTGACTAGACCTCTTGAGTTTGTGCTGACCACGAATTGGGGAGTCGGGAGAACCTACAAAGCCAAAAGTAGGACCGACCCCCCCGTTCGTGAGAAAAAGCGAAGAATAAAAACACCTTCTTTTTTTCATCTATCTTTGTCAAGAGCTGCAACTCAACTATTCTTGTATAAGCACCTGCTTTGTAGGATATGCTTGAGGAGACTGCCAGTTGCAAAAGATCAAAGGAGGTAAATGTGCTGTAGCCCACACGAAACACAGGTGAATCTGGGTTTAGTGGCGGGCGTAAGCGTTCAACAAAAATGCCGAAGCAACTCGACAGGTCGGGCGCGGTGAGTTGGGTGAAGAGGGTGGTCGGGACTGATGTCCCGCCCCTTCTTTCATTCACCCCAAACTACCCCCCCTGAGAGGCAGTGCTCTGCCTAAACATTAAACTAAGATTTTCCCCCCGTGTTAGTGTCGCCTACCTGAAGGCACCTTTTCCTAAAAAGCGACACTAACACGGGAAGCCGTTGGTGAGGATGAGACATTCTTCATGCAACACAAATACAAGAACCCTATTGAGAACCGTCTTCCCGTGTTAGTGTCGCCTCGCGTTTTCAGGCAAAAAGGCGACACGGACAAGGGCTAAACGGAGGCGACACTAACACGGGGGAAAATGTTTCTTGGGTTTGAAGAGCGCGTGGTGGGGTAGGTACCAACACTTTTGCTGGTTGCCCTTCAGTGTGTACTTACCCTATGTCATGTGCAGGTAAGGAATTCTTTGGTCAACCACCAAACCACGCTGCCTTCGTCTTAGCCTGCGCAATAAGTAGGATCCGATCAACCGGCACGCACAAACACCATAACGAAGCGCTTGTCTTTCTTGTTGCATAAGCACCCGCTTTGTAGGAAATACTTGAGGAGGCTGCCAGTTGTGAATTCTCATAGGAAAGAGTGACCCATCCGGTGTCACGTAGCGAAAGGCAGGCATATGTGCTAGCCTACACGAAACACAGGTAAATCTGGGTTTGGTGGCGGGCGTAAGCGTTCGACACAAAAGACCCACTTTGTGGTTGTGGTGTTGGTTTCTCCCCCATCTAGCCTCCGTCGAAATGAGCACAAGGCAGTCCCTCGAGTATTTTTGTTGTAGAAGCCCCTGCCTTGTAGGAAAAGCTTGAGGAGGCTGCCAGTTGCATAGGGTCAACGGATGTTAATGTGCTGTGTAGCCCACACGAAACTCAGGTTAATCTGGGTTCAGTGGTGGGCAACAAAAACGCCAGTAGGGTAGAACAAAACCTGTCTCACGACGGTCTAACCCAGCTCACAGTGGGTGAACAACCCAACCCTTAGACAAGCCCGAACGCACACAACACTTCTGCAGGTGACTGTCCGCCTGTTGGATGCATCGGTGGAGCTGCTCGGGTATATTCACGGCAAGCATGTGAACGCCTCGTTCGACGCGTCGGAGAGCCTGCTGGGCGACAGCTCGGCGAGCGACGCCGGCGAGGCCATCTCGGCGCTCCTGCAGCTGCTCACGAGCCACGAAGCTGTCGGCTTGGGGGGGCTGTCCGTGGGTACGTTGGAAGGGTACGGCGTGGTGTTGATGGAGCTGCAGGACAAGCTGGCGGTGGGGTTGATCGGCAGCTCGGTGGCTGGGGAAGTCGCGTGCTTGGAGACGACGACGACGAGGACGTGCTCGTACAGAGTGCAACCCCCGCTGATGGTCCGGCGGGAGTACGCGGTATCGACCAGCGAAACAGCGTTCCGATCGCCGTACAACCGCACTGTGGTCAGCTTGAACACGTACAAGTGGGCGACCGAGGCGAACCTCGAGGTAACAGACCACATCGACGTCCAAATCGTGTTCTTCGAGTCACCGCCCGCCCACCTCGCGTCGGACTACCCCGTCGTAGACGTGCAGCTGAAGCTGCGGGGAGCGGTGGTGCACGCGTCGAACCTGGCCGCGCACCCCGTTTTGATCGAAATCAACGCCGGGCCGGACACTTTCGTCAACACATCGGAACCGTGGACTTGCGTCTACTTCGACGAGCGGACGAGGACTTGGAGCACGGCTGGCGTTGAAACCCGGTCGGTAACCGAGATCGGGTGGGTCTGCGCTGTGCAGCACACCTCCATTTTTTCGGTGATGCCGGTGTTCGAAGACGTGGTGTCCCTTCCGGTCGTCGCGTCGCCGGTGAACCCCTGGGCCGTGTTGGACCTCCCGGTTGCTGTGAGGGAAGAGTTCGCCAAGGTCCCGGTCGCTGTGCCCTTCCTCCTGCTCTTCCTCTGCCTGTTCTCGGCGGCGTTCTGGCAGGACGCCGCCCGCAAGCAGGCCCTGCTGGAGTGCCGCTTGCGGAAGTGGACACCCACCCGCGACGTTCTGATGCTTCCGCAACCCCCGGCAGCCGTCCCCGCCCCGGCGCAGGAGACGTTGCCGGCGCGAAAGCTGCGCGCGATGTCCATGTTCGGCCCGTCCACCCGCCGCGCTTCGATGAAGGTCCTCGCGCGCAGCGAGCATGGCGCCCTCGTCGACACTACGGCCGTCGCTCCTTTCTACGTGCTGGTATGCCGACGGACTTCATTCCTCGCGACCTGTGTTTTTCCAAAATTTCTCGAGGGGCTGCCTTGTGCTTACTTCGAAGGAGGCTAGAGGGGGAGAAACAATACAACTACAAAATGGGTCCTTTTTGTTGAACGCTTACGCCCGCCACTGAACCCAGATTCACCTGTGTTTCGTGTGGGCTACAGCACATTTACCTCCTTTGATCTTTTGCAGCTGGCAGCCTCCTCAAGTATTTCCTACAAAGCAGGTGCTGATACAAAAGATATATCAGTCCATGCCTTTGAAGTGTGAACCTCACGAGACTAGACGACTTGGAAATCGTCAGACGCTCTCATTCAAGATCCATTGACCAAACACCATCCAATTTCATCAAACCTTGCGATTCAAATCTTGAAGATATGAGATGCTCGTTCTCGGACCCAGGATTCAACCAGAGCATCCTGACTTTCCACGGGGATCGTACAACGGCTTTCTGCGGCCTTGAGATTACCCCCTCAGGTGACACCACTGAGTCAGGTTGCAGTCACAGTTTACAACAAGATATGAGATGCTCGTTCTCGGACCCAGGATTCAACCAGAGCATCCTGACTTTCCACGGGGATCGTACAACGGCTTTCTGCGGCCTTGAGATTACCCCCTCAGGTGACACCACTGAGTCAGGTTGCCGTCACAGTTTACAACAAGATATGAGATGCTCGTTCTCGGACCCAGGATTCAACCAGAGCATCCTGACTTTCCACGGGGATCGTACAACGGCTTTCTGCGGCCTTGAGATTACCCCCTCAGGTGACACCACTGAGTCAGGTTGCAGTCACAGTTTACAACGAGTTTCAAGCGAGCTTTTTCTCTCCAAACATTGGGCGCGAAGTTCGTCTGTCCGCACGTGCCGGAAAAGAGACGCGCGGCATCCAGAATCGGCATCAAAACCACCCCTGCAGTCGCTGCTGCATCCCGATCTATACGGGGTGTCGCTCACGAGGCAGCTCTTCACGATGCACATCGTGGCCGCGGTCTTCAGCCGGGAATCCACGTTGTCGCGTACACAAAGGGTGCTCTCCTTGTACTTAATGTTGTTGCTCGCCTTCACCATCACTGGCCTCTTCAACACTTCGCCCGTGGGCTCGCTGGTATGGTTTCATGTTGTCAAATTCAGACATGCGGCTTGTGCAAATGACAGGGACGTAATCGGTGCTAGCATGACTTGTGCCTACCAGAAACGAACGGAGGTAGCATAATACTGCAGGGAATAGTTGACCAGACCTCTTTTGAGTTTGTGCAAACCGCGACTTGGGGAGGGTCTGACGAGAACTGCCTAGAAGAAAGGGAGAAGTAAGAACATGTCTTCGTAACTGATCGGAAATGTTCTTCACTTTTTCTCACGAACGGAGGGGGGTCATAAACGAAGCAACGGACGATCAACACCAACTGCCTAAAGGTGATGAAAATGATAAGGCAAAAGTTTCTTGTTCTTCGCGTGTACAGGGTATAAACCTCTCTGGGGGGGGTTTCCTGTTCTAGCACTTTTTCGTTGGCTTCGTTTTCTCTTTCATGTGCAACCGTTGTTCCGGAAATGTTCCCGTCAGTACAGATGTGCAATTAAGAATAAATTACCCGTCAAAACCCATGCTCAGGTAGCGGAATGCGCCCTTTGCGTGCTGCTGACGGAGGCGGTGGTGAGTGCGTGCGGGTACGTGTTCCACCACACGCCGCTGTTCACCGCAGAGGAGCTGCGCCTGTTCGCGAAGCGGAAGCGCCTGGGGAAGCACTCCGAAGCCGCGGCCCGGTTCCTGTTGATGGTGCTGCGCTCCGACGAGCACCGGAACCTCCAGTCGACGAAGGACGCCGACGAGCGCCGGCAGACCCAGCGCAAGCTCACCCGCCTCTACTCCGCTGCGAACCGCGCCGCCCCGCCGCAACCCCCCGGCGAGAAGCGGAGGCACCGCCGCCTGGAGGGAGACGAAGCCGGTGACAACAGCAGCAGCAGCACCGGCAGCGCAGTGCCGTCGCCCCGCCAATCGGGTGTCCTCTGCCCTCTTCCGCTGGTGCAGAGAGCCGCGTCGCACCAGACGAACGAGGAGCGTGGTTTGATGCCGACGCTGTGCGGAACGCTCGCGAAGCAGCGGCCGGCCGGTGAGGCAAACGCGAACTTGTCCTTTTTGACGCTCGCGAAGCCGGCCGCGGCGGGACTCGCGATTAAAGGCGGCGTTTCCGGCCTCTCCGAGTGCGACGACCGCGAAAAAAGGCTCCTGCAGCTCTCCGTGGGGCTCACAGCGGCGCCGCCCGCCGCGGGGCACAACGAGACGGACGACGAGCAGATCGCCCCGCTAGCAGCTCCGGACAACGTGTCTGCATCCGGCAGCCGCAGCGCATCCAGCGGCGCCGGTGGCGGCATGTCGGAAGAGGGTGAACCCGGCTGGGAGGAGGACGCTCCGGCTACGCCATCGCCGCCGGCGCTGGACCTTCAAACCCCGCCGCCGCCGTCGGCGTCTGCCGCCGACGCGTGGGGGCAGCTGTCGGTGGACGCGGCGGCCGCGGCGGAGCGCGCGCTGCAGCAGCTGCACGGGACCACCGCGCCCGCCGCCCGGCACGCGCGGGGGATCGCGTTGCTGCTGTCCGGCAAGGAGTACGAGGACATGGCCGAGGAGCAGGTGTGTGCACGGTCAATATATCGAGTGCCAGCACTACCTTCTCTCTGCACGGCAGTTAGTTCGTGATGACCGCCTACCTACCCCCGTGTTGTTGTGAGACTCCGCAGGCCTTACGTTCAGCATGCTGAACGTACTGATTTCAGCACGTTAATTTCTTAGTTTATTTTTGTACACATGCTGAAATCATCAGTACGTGTACACGTGCTGTACGTTATCAGCACGTACTATCTTTTCTGCAGATTCGTCTGGGGAATCAGCCGCAGTACCGGGGATTCCGGTCGGCAGATCCTGCTATTGCTTACCACCGCGACACTGGAGGGTTGAGGCCGGAGAGGAGGCAGAGGCAAAGACATGCAACACTGGCAGGTGAGCCCCTATGCTCTATTTATTTTTTTGCCTGACCCTGCGTACTGATTTTCAGTAGGTATTTAGCTCCGAGACTAAAGAGCTGCGTCGTGCAAATATGGCTACATCCCTTTCACTACCCGACTCCCTTCGCAGGAACCACAATAAACGCTAGAAATGCAAAGCCTGCCCTCTGCGGCTGCTGTCTCCTGCTGCTACGGCAGCTCGACAAAGAACTAGTACTACGTGCAGTCTGTCGACATAGCTTGTTGCCGCATGTCAAGTTCAACGCACCTGCTTCGTCGGAGATCGGGGTGGGCGCCAGTTGTGACTCAGTGTAAAACTGACACTTCCTCTCCCTTTTTTTGACCATCGCGAAATCCGAAAACAATTAATTGCAGTTCGAGCGCGAGAACGTGGTCATGGGACTCCACCTTCTGTACACGGCATGTGGCTACGGCCGGGACGGGTGCCTCGGGCTGAAGGGCAGCTTCGGGGCGTATATTGCCGTCGACGACGTGATCGGCACGGCGGCGGAAGAATTCGGCTACTCCCGCACCACGCTGCGCGCTGCCTTCGACCGGCACGCCGAGTCGTGCAGCCTGTGGAAGGCGGGTGTCAAGCTCGTCGAAGAGGAGCAGATGCAGCAAGCGACCGACTGCTTCCGCCTCTCGCTGGCGGCCCTGGCTCCCTCGCTCGAGCCGCTCATCACGGGTGAAACTTGCTTGGTGTGTTTTCGCCTCTTTTTAGTACTAACAATCATGCGGGTTGCCCTTTAATGGCGTGTTTTGGTGGTTTGATCAGAATTCCTTACCTGAATATACACAGGGTAAATACAAGTGGGAAAACGTTCACCCGGCATGCACAAACAAAACGAAGCGCCTGTCTTTTTGTATGAGCACCCGCTTTGTAGGAAATGCTTGAGGAGACTGCCAGTTGCGATAGATCAAAGGAGGTAAATGTACTGTAGCCCACCCGACACGAAATACAGGTAAAACTGGGTTTAGTGGCGGGCGTAAGCGTTCAACGAAAAAGACCCACTTTGTAGTTGTATTGTTTCTCCCCCTCTAGCCTCCTTCGAAATGAGCACAAGGCAGTCCCTCGAGTATTTTGCGATAACCAGTAACCACCTTAGTGAGCATACCTTGTTACAGCTAAAAAGGAACGTTGGCAGCGGTTTAACCTGAACGCGTACAGGTCAAATCGCACAAGACAATCTTTTTGCAAAAACGCAGTTTTCCCGGAAGAAAGAAGAAGAAAAGAAAAAGGCCGCTCCTGGTCCAGGAACGTGACGGTCAACCACAGCTTGCAAAGCTTGAGTCGGAGGCAGCACAGTGCCACAACCCCGTCCGCTCTGCCCTGCGGCTGACCGTCTCGACGAGCTTGTGTTCAGCGCGAGCGCCAAGCCCCAAGGTGCGCCAAGCCTTGATGCTTTAGTTTGATAAATCGGTGAGAGCCACTTGACCCGTAGGCCCGTGGCTCTGCAGTACCGCCGAACACGTGAAGCTTGGCTCCCGTGTAGCAGGCTTTCCCTGGTACCAATTTTCCCGGAAAATAATTCAAAAAAAGTGCCGCAAACCCGGAACCCTCCTGCGTCTTGCGAGAACGCACGTACTTTGTGGTCCCCAGGTCTATTTTCCACGGTTCTCTTCATCGGAGCTGAACGCGAGCACAAATTCGGCGAAAGAGTTCTGCTACGTGGTCCAACAGAACAGGAAGAAGGACTCAGAAATGTATTAGGTGCCAAAGCCTTTGTAGACGGATATCTCCGTCTACAAAGGGTTAACAGAAGAAGAAAGCGGACGGAACGTCCACCCCCGTCACCTTCTTTACGAGGGCGACCGCATCAGTTCGTTCGAACGACAGAATGCTTTTCGTTGACCGCACTACCCTGAGCCCAAATCCTGGACGTGATTTCAGGTGGCAAATTTGGCAAATGATCATGATCAGAAGGTCCTAGTTGGGCGGTTCAGTTTCCTCACACATTGCGCGTGGCTAAAACAACAACACACAATGCAGCAATGGACGGCGCTGTATGCGAAGGAGTGCCTCAATGTAACCGACGAAGAGTTCGATCTCCTCGTCCGCGCTGCGAGCCCCACGTGCGCGCCCTCCCGCGCCCCGGCGACCGACTGGCAGCGCCACGAAGCGGCGGAGTTCCCGTACGAGATCGACGTCGAGCGCCTCGTAGCGTTGGGGAAGACCCCTCCCTCCTGGAAGGAAGGCATCCGCTGCGCGCAGGTCGCGCGCGACTACGTCAGGGCCGCCCACATATTCAGACACGCGCCCCGCCCCGGCAAGGCGAAGCCCGCGTGCCCCCGGGACCTCAGCGAGGGTAAGCACTGGGCCGAACACTACGCAGTGCACGCCGGCGACTGCCCCGTGGGACTCGGCCGGTTCGAGGAGGAATACGCCTCGCAGCAAGCAGACCTCACCGCCCGCCACCCGACGGCGTCGGTTGCAGAGCGGCTGCAGGCGGCGCTAGCAGAGGAGCGCAGCCGGAAAGAGGAGGATGCCCTGTGCCTGTTCCCGAGAGCTCCCCCGGTTGCATCGTCGCGCCACCGCTCGCGGCGCATGACGCTGACCGCGGGCAGTTGCTTGTACGTCGAACACGCCGAAGGCGAAGCCGCCATCCGCGCCCGGTACGTCGCTGGCGACAAGCTGGGGGCCAGCCCCTGCTCGCCGTATCCCAGCGTGTTCGACGCGTTGCGCGATGCGCGGCCGTTTTCGACCGTTGTCTTGCTGCGCGGGACGTACCCCCCCCTGCAGCTGCACGCGGCGCCCGCGGGGCTGACGATCCGGAGCCAGGAGACCGGCGCCGTGACTATCGACGCGGGCAGCGTGTTCGGCACCGCCGTGACCGCCACCCAGACGGACCAACTGACCCTCGACGGGCTGCGGGTGTGCGAACCTAACTTTTCTTGTTGAAGGGGGGGGGGGGGGCGGCAGTGAAGCTGGTAAACGTTGAGTAAACGCGTTTACTCCAAAATGAGTAAACGTAAACGTTTATAAACGGTAAACGTTTACGTTTACTCGCGGTAAACGTTTACTCGCCTACAGAGCACGGTTAGACCATACTTGGCCTCCTGGCGCAATCCACGTTCCATCAGGCTGTCCATCTCTTTTATGGCGGTGTCAAGCACCACCCCACCGAGTTTTTCGGGCGTTGGGGGGGGTGTACTCATCGTGTGCTGATAGCCCGCACAGGACTGAAACCATGGTCAGGAACAAACGACCAGTAGCCTTGTTAAACCCGATGGCTTCTTCATAGAAGAAGTCCCTGATGGCTTCGTGGGCGTCCACTGCAGTGGTCGCTCGAGTGAGGAATGGCACCATATTCAGCTGCTTCGTCTTGGCTTTCTCGTTTTTCTTGCTGCCTTCAGCTTGACGACGAAGGCGGGTGTGTGCTACCACCATGGGATCTTTTGGGGCGCAGCCGCCAATGCCGCTGCCTTGGCCGAGCAGGTGCTCAGCAGAGGCGGTGGAGAAGGCCGTATCGCAGACTGTTGCAGGTTACCTTGCGCATCTTCGATCCGGGTACTTCCGTGAATGTCACCCCCTCCAGGCGTCTCCTTTGCGCTTGTTCGCCATTTGTGACGAAAGGTCCGTCTGGATATTTCACTTAGTTGCCCCTCTTCCTTGATAGATTGCGTTTCCAGTGGATGCCGCCCTTGATACAGTAAACGCTTACACAACGTTTACTCAACGTTTACTCAACGTTTACTCAACGTTTACTCAACGTTTACTCCAAAATGAGTAAACGTAAACGTTTATAAACGGTAAACGTTTACCGTTTACCTGGAACACTGCCCTAGGGGGGGGGTCGGATAACAACACCTGCACGGTGAACTCTAGCCTCTGAGCTGGAGTGGATCGGGAGGTCCTAGGAGAGGGTGTGGTCACACCCGCAAAGGACATGTGCCACACCCGCAAAGGGCATGTGACACCCGCAAAGCGGGTGTGGAAACAGGGGATTTCGGTGGAAATACCTTGGTTCTCATCGGTATTCTGGACCGGCCTTGTTTCTTTTGGAATGCAACATGTTCCTTTTGAACCTCAACCCCCTCTGGATTATGTTTGTTGATTGAATTACCTCAGAATACGACTCCCAGTGCCCTTCTCTCATGGGGTTGGGCCAGTTTCGCTTGTTACTGGGGCCATGGTTTTGTATTGGGGTTTTTTGCTGTGTCTACCTTTTCTTGATTGTTAGACTCTATGTAGTGCAACAGCAGTGAATCGGAACTTGACAGATCGTGGGGTTCCACCGTTATCCACCGTTGTGTGGATCCGCAAACTGCAGACTGTAGGGGATTTCTTGTGGCGGCGGTCTGGATTTTGCGTCAGCAGGTGGACAACAACAATCAGATCAAGTCTTCGATCAGAGCAAGTTATGTCATGTGCTGGCGGATGTGCCGTGTCCACGCACCCTTTGATCCAAGCTTTCTCCAGCACAGCTTGCATCGAAGAGGCTCATCGAAGAGAGCAGGTTACGAGAGCTCGTTACTCTCTCGTAAGGTCACAGCGCGGTAGCGATGACGACGAGAACACAGATCGAGGTGGGGGAAGATGCCCTGGGACTGCGAAGGCGTGACAACGCCCGCCCCTGTCCCTCCCAGGGAGCCACCCCGGATCTAGCCTGGCCCACCTGACGGTGGGGCCACACCCGGTGGCTTGTTATATGTGTCTCTCTCTCTCTCTCTCTGTCTCTGGAGGGTCAGCGCGGTAGCGATGACGACGAGAACACATACAGGTGGGTGAGAAGATGCCCTGGGACTGCTAAGGCGTGACTACCACACCTTGACTTGTTTTATGTGTTCTCTCCCTTTTTCTCGTGCCGTGCTGCAATACCGCAGTCTCATGCACGAAGGGGATGTGCCAAGGACTGTCGGCTTCACACCACCGTGGCCTCGTTGATCCAGCACCGTGGGCGGTTTGCCGACGAGGAGTGTGCAGTAGTCACACATCCGCCACAGGCACATCCTGGGAGCTCGTGGTGCCCGTGGGTAAGTAGCACCAAACACCCCCATTTGTTTGTGCGATTTGACCTGTGCGCTGCCAACTTTCCTGTTGAGCTGTAACAAGTAGGCTCTCGAAGGAGGCAGTCACTGGTCGTCGCAAAAAAATACTCGAGGGGCTGCCTTGTGCTTCCTTCGAAGGAGGCTAGAGGGGGAGAAACAATACAACTACAATATGGGTCTTTTTTGTTGAACGCTTTACGCCCGCCACTGAACCCAGATTCACCTGTGTTTCGTGTGGGCTACAGCACATTTACCTCCTTTGATCTTTTGCAGCTGGCAGCCTCCTCAAGTATTTCCTACAAAGCAGGTGCTTATACAAAACTGAATGTTGTCCTGGACTAAGCCGCATGGCAAACCAAGCTTGTCTTCTCCGCTCAACCAGCATCTCCTTGTTGCTCAGGAGAACACGGCTTGGTAAGATTTAACTCCCGCAACGCTCGGATTGCTGGCGTTGCACAAAGGATACGTCCGCAAAACGGCACAGCAGCCTGCGAAGTGCAAGGAACTGATCGATTGATGCTCTGTTGCCGATCCTGTCGCCACGCGGAACAAATGCTCGTGCATGAAGAGCAGAAGAAAACCCCGCTCTCCGAACACCCAAACTTGGTAGGGGACAATGAAGCTTTTCAATCCCCCCACGATCCCCACCCCAAGACTGTCGAGTGCTGTACGGTCGGCCGGAGACTAACACCCGACCTCAAAAAAACGCGAAAGAAGGCATTCGTCACCAACACCCCCCCCAACCCTTGAAAGTAGTGCCCCGTGGCGGTTGACAATCCCATCCAAAACCCCCTTTTTAAAAAAAAGGTGTAATTCCCTTATATCCCAACACTTGAAATTTTGTTCCCTTATATCCCAATGGGATTGCCTTGGGCAAGGCAATCCCATTGGGATATAAGGGAACAAAAATTGTTGGACCACAGAACCTGGCCAGACCAGTCAGTCCGACCAGCCTGGACAGACCAGACAGCCTGGACAGCCTGGACAGCCTGGACAGCCTGGACAGCCTGACCAGACCAGTCAGTCCGACCAGCCGGACTGACCAGACACTCCAACCAGCCTGGGCAAACCAGACAGCCTGGACAGCCTGACCAGACCAGTCAGTCCGAGCCCGGACAGCCTGGACAGACCAGGCAGTCCTGGAGCCTGACCAGTCTAGTCCGGCTGACCCAGAGTCCGACCAGCCTGGACTGTGCCTGATCAGACCAAGCCCTGGCGGTTGGTGCTGCAAGATCAGCAGGAAGGGTGGGTCTTCTAGGTTCTTGGTTTCTTTCAATGGGAAGAACGGGAACAAAATTAGTTACCCAATGAACAGATGCAGAACCTGTCCTGCTGTAGGAAGGTACAGGGTTGTTAAAAGTCCACACGAATCACAGGAGGTAGAACATGATTCATGGATTAAGTTTGAAAGTACGAATCACAGGACGTGGAACATGATTCGTAGGACCGCTGAGCACAAAGTTACCAAGTTTTCAAAACACCGCAACGGAGCAGGCGCCCGGCAGGCAATAGGCTCGGTCAGGACTGATCCCTCACACCGAAGTGATCACGGGTTGCCTTGTGAGCGTAGATGCGCGGGGCTGAACTCAGGCTGCATGAGTGGGTTTTGTCAGGTAACAATGGCCCTCCACACCGGATCTCAAGAGTAAGCTTCGTTTCCAAAAGTCGTGATCAAGTCTGTATACCCACAGAAGGCGCGAACTTAACGCAAGGACCCTTCAGACGTGGAACGCATTGGTCAGAAAAGCAAACACCGCAACGGAGCAGGCGCCCGGCAGGCATTAGGCTCGGTCAGGACTGATCCCTCACACCGAAGTGATCATGGGTTGCCTTGTGAGCGTAGATGCGCGGGGCTGAACTCAGGCTGCATAGTGGGTTTGCGGAACTGCCGTAGCATCGATCAGCGAGTAAACGTATCCATCCCTGGCCGTGGCGCTCGATGGCTTCGGTAAACCGCATCGCGTATACAGACGAGACTTGACTCCGTACTTAGAGAGCGAATTCCGTCGATCATGGTGCAGATGACTTTACGCAGGATGATGCAATATTACCCCTCCCTTCCCTCTTTGCCCTCCCGAAAAGAAAAGGCGTCGTTGAGCAGAGTGTAAAAAAGGATACGGGTGCACGAGCACGCGGGGCTCATGCAGATGGAAAAAACGGCCAATTTATCCGTAACGTAAAACACGCAAACATGCAAGAAGCTGCAGCGCAACCGGATGCGAAGTAGGGCAGTGCTAAACATGTGCTGACTGCTTCCAGAATTGAAATTGCTGGTGCTGGTCCTGCTGCCAATCTTGTTACGACGGTTGCTTCCTCTGGCCGCATGACCACAAGGGCCGAAGTGGCAGTGAAATTTGAGAAATTGAAACTTCATTTTGGAGGTAAACGCAGCCTCAGATTTGGAATTTCTTCGTTTCAACGGCACCAAACGTCCCCGAATAGTCACTTTGACACCCGGGAAAATTTTTTAAAGGGGTCCCCCAAAAATCGTCATGACCACAAATTTTGTTCCCTTATATCCCAATGAGACAACAAATTTTGTTCCCTTATATCCCAACCAACAAATTTTGTTCCCCTTATATCCCAATGGGATTGCCTTGCCCAACGTAATCCCATTGGGATATAAGGGAACAAAATTTGTTGTCCCATTGGGATATAAGGGAACAAAATTTGAAGTGGTGGGTATAAGGGAAATTCACCTAAAAAAAAACGAATGAAGGAAGGAAAACTCATGAAACCAAGTTGTGCTCGCACCGGAACAAGACTGAAAATCCCCATCCAAAGGACCCACTGATGAGCTCTGGCTTTGGATTGGTCTGCGTTCAAGAGCGAAACATGAGAAGGTGCACACAACACACCGCGGTGAAAAAAACACAGGGGGCCACTTCTGGTAAGCAGGACTGGCGACGCGGGATGAACCGAGAGCTGACTTAAGGTGTCCGAGTGATCGCTCATCAGATCCCACAAAGGGTGTCGGTTCATCTTGACAGCAGGACGGTGGCCATGGAAGTCGGCATCCGATAATGAGTGTGTAACAACTCACCTGCCGAATGCACCGGTCCCGAAAATGGATGATGCTCAAGCGATCCACCCATAGTTGGCCGCGTACTGGTATCACAAAGCCAGGCGTGCGTAGGAGTGCGTGGTCCACGCCGCGAAGTCGTTGGCGTGAGCCTCGATGGAGCGTGGATGAGTGCAGATCTTGGTTGTAGTAGCGAATATTCAATGGAGAACATTGAAGGCCGAAGTGGAGAAGGTTTCCGTGTCAACAGCAATTGGACATGGGTCAGTCGGTCCTAAGGCAAGGTGTAATTGCTCGCCTCAAAGCTGCCACTGACGAGCTTGCTCGGACGTGCAGGATTGCCGAAAGGGAATGCGTGAACATTCCGCAACCCGGCTAGTCCCTCAAGGTTTCATTCCCCACTTTGGGAGCCGTACACTCCCCTCTTCTCAAGACTGGATGCTAGCATCAACCATGCATGAGAGGCAGTGCTCTGCCTAACATTAGACTAAGATTTCCCCCCCACAGCTCGTAAAAGAGTGAAAAAGTACGTACAGTAGTGAGTAGAGAAGAGAACGAGTGTAAAAAAAGGAGGTAGCACAAACTACCAGACCAGCGGAGGCCACCGCAAAAAGATCTCTTACCTTTTCCTTATCCCTCAAAACCAGCACCAATAACGACGACCCCCACAGCTCCGCGGTCTCGTCGGCGTGCGACTGATGAAGTGCAACAAGCCTCGCTTCGAGTCCCTCACCTTTGAGGACTGCGCCGCTCCCGTGGTCTCCGATGCCACTGTGCACAACGTGTGTTTTTTATGTTCTTTTCTTACTGGGGGGGGGGGGGGTCGAATACAAGAGGTAGAGGTCTTGTATTCGGCGTGCCGATCCTGCAATTTTCCCGAAAAAGAAATGGAAAAAAGTACCGCAAACCCGGATCCCGCGGGAACTCCCTTCTCCTTGCAAGACGCACGTAACTTGTGGTCCATTTTCCACGCTTCTCTTCATCGGAGCTGAACGTGAGCACAAATTCGCCGAAAAAGGTCTGCTGCATGGGGCCAGCAAAGAAATGTCACCAACCAGTGGGTCGATTCCCGTCCTTCCCAATGAAAACCTGTAGTTACCATGCCCGGTGCCCCGCATCTGGTAAAGACCCACGAACCACGCACATAACTTTTGGTCCCCGGGTCTATTTTTCACGGTTCTCTTCATTGGAGCTCGGAGCTCATCGCGATCAGAAACGTCATAAAAGGTCTGTTGTGCGGACCAAGAAAAACCTTATTTTAGGGCGGAAACAACCCGCACCACGTGAAGCACCGCAAGTGCCGCGAAACCCAAACACCACACTGCGAGAAAATACATATAAACGCGGACAACAGACCGGTACGGGCTACAAGGCAACCCCTGCTCAACTTGTAGAACGTGGGGGGCCCAAGACTACACTCCACGAAGGAATGTACTTGGTGTCGGTCACAAACAGTCCCGGACATGGCTAGCCATAACCCATAACGAAAGCGTGCACTAAATATACAACCCGTAACCACATAGCCCTTTCTTGCTCTAAGAGAACCCATTCATGAACGGTCACACGGAGACCCTAAAACCCCGGAATTTCAAGCGAACTTTAACTCTAAAAAATCCAACTTTTTTCCAGATTTCCAAAATGCCTCTTGTAATCAAGGTACGTCTTCTATTCAAGGTACCTCCTCCCCCCCAGTAAAATATTGTAAGTCGAAAACGACGAACGGCGTCGGCAGCGCGTGTTTGGTGGTTGATCAGAACCCCGAAAATGAAGCAGGGCGAAAACAAGTCCGAAAACGATCAACCGGCATGCACAAACACACCGAAGCACCTGTCTTCATCTTTCGAAACATTGAATGTGTTGCAACAAGGCAAACGAGTAAGAACTGAAACAACACAAACCTGCTGATCATCTGGAACTGTCAACGGAAACTGTCTCTCAAACCAGCTGATGCGGATGTCCGTTTGCTGCGAGGAACATTTCCGGAACAAGAGCCCCCTGCGACTCGCCACAAAGAAAAAAAGCGACTGTGTTCGCAAGCCAAGTCTTCACTTCGCAAACAGGTCACCAAAGGCAGTCGGTCGATCTCTTCGAGGCTCACCGCGAAAGTCCGCGACATGCAGCTCGCCCCGCGTTGCGAGCTCATCGGGTACGCCCTTCACGCCTTCTTCTTCGTAGGCTGTCTGTGCGCCTGCTACTTCCTGGACGCGGGCGACATCTCCCGATCCAGCTGGTGGACCCGGTGGCTGCTCGCCGTTCTCGCGGACGTGTGCGTCTTCCAGTTCGTGAAAATTGCTGCTTTGCTGGTTTTCGGGTTCATCGACCTCGGAACGGACGAAATCTGAATATTTCGTTTGGGTTAGAGGGCAAATAATGACAACCTGCATCGCCGTCGTCGCGGCTTATCTCTTCGCACGTGATCTGAATCTTTGGCACGGCGGAGAATCCCTGCCATGTCCGGTACGTAGATGAAGTACATACCTTTCGAAAAACGGCTTGAAGCCCCTGTTGCGCCGCCGTAATGGGAACCTCGGGCGTTCAGGGATCTGGGTGCATCAACTCGGAAAGTCTGATGTGTCCGAGGATTCATCGAATTCCTTTGCCCCGCCGCAGGTCGTCCTCGCGGCTGGGACCTCGATTCCTGCTAGTAGTTGTACTACAGGAAAACAGGAAACATCTCCGGAGTAACGGCAGCACGTGGGGTCTGTACACGCGAAGATCAACAAGCTCCTTCCCCGCCTGCATCGAATCGGCCGATGGAGATTGATACGTTTTGTTTTTCAAGTTCTTCCTTCCTTGGATACGTTTAAACGCGCTTTTTCAATTTTTACCTTCTGAAGATGACATCGATGTACGTCTTTCACCTTCCACCAAACGATACGAAAGACAGGTGCGCACAACACCGCAGGCGGATGAACACAAATGGGGAGTCAGTCCGTCGCGGGTTCGTTCTCAGTACGTTAGGAACGATCCACGAAGAACCTGGCTCTCCGTTCTTTTTCCTTTTCTTGTGTAAGCACCTGATATGTAGGAAATACTTGGAGGAGACTGCCAGTTGCGAAATCTTAAAGAACACTGTCGCAACAATATTCCAATCTCAAAGAGGGTAAATGTGCTAGCCCACACGAAACACTAGTAAATCTGGGTTTAGTGGCAGGCGCTCAACAAAGAAGACCCACTTTGTAGTTGTATTGTCTTCTTGAAAGCATGCTATTACTGCAGGGAATAGTTGACTAGACTTCTTGAGTTTGTGCAAACCACGAATTGGGGAGTCGGGAGAACGTACAAAGCCAAAAGCAGGACCGACCCCCCCCGTTCGTGAGAAAGAGCGAATAATAAAAACACCTTCTTTTTTCCTGTCTATCTTTGTCAAGAGCTGCAACTCAACTATTCTCCCCCTCCAGCCTCCGGTGAAATGAGCACAAGGCAGTCCCTCGAGTATTTTCCGCAAAGAAGACGTGAGTGCTGGCATCAAAACAGGCATCGCTGGTCTTGTGCCTGAGCGGGAAAACCAGATTTTTACTTGTCCCCCCTTGAGCTGGAAACAGAACACCACAGGAGGTGTGCCTCCTACCAACAGACTCAGTGAAACGCTAACTTCCCGGGTCTGGCGTCGTGAATTCTTGGTGCCTGTGGAATGATCGTGGCGCATTTCCTAGTTTGTCAGCTTCTTCCCTTTACGTTCTGACCTTCGTCAACTTACCGAACAATCGAGCAAACATTTGTGCTACGGGATGCACAAAAAAACTACTAACGGCTACAAACAAACAATAACAAACAACAACAACAGCAACAAAAGATCGAAAGACACCAGTCTGTACGCCATTCGGGATCCTCGGAAACACAAAAAACCCCTCATTAAAAGCTTCTAAGAACGGGAGTATTGGTGGCTTGCAGGCTTGCAAACAATCTTTTCACCAGGATGAAAGCGCCTGTGCGTACGCCATACGCATATGGACCGACCACCGATGGTACTATGAAGCATGTGTTTGCCGTGAATGATAAAGCAGGGAATAACACAAGGGATCGATTCGCTTGACTCTTTTCTTTGGTCTATGAAGTGTATCCCGTACACGATACACAGTGTATCGACAGCTGCTCTCCGAGTGGACAAACAAGTTTGCCTGAAACACGTCCATCAAATATCGACCGCACCTAGTTACCCCGTATTCGCTGCGTATAACACCGAGCGCGAGTGTTCGCTTGCGCTCTGCGTTTTTGCTCGACGCGCCACCACTCCGTTTGCCCCAACCCATGGTTTTAACGAAGGTGATACGTAACCAGCCGTCGCTCAATGTGCATTTTCTTGTTAAAATGGCGTAATCGCCACTTTGCTGTGCACAATCATTCGCTTTAACTATGGCTCCAATGCGTTGTGTGCGGCCAGGTAGAAACGGGGGTGTTCTTACGGACGTTCTCCAAGCTCCTCTTCCTAGCGTGTTCTCAAAGGTAGTTGCGGCACGCTTGGTGCGCGTACTGCAAGAAGCCAGCAACAACAACACCACTAACAAGATTTGTCATTTACACTTCTTCTATGCTCGTCGTGCTTTCTCTTCACGTCTTGTTTCTGCTTGACGGTTGAGACGGGTTCGACTGACTCTTTTTGTTTGAGTTGTTCCCCTTTTCTTCTTGTTTGTCGTTTCTGGAGCTCTGTTCTGTGTCGTCTGGCCTCCAGTGTCTGTAAGGCGTCCGACGCGTCTTGTCAACTGTTGAGATCTCGTTTCCTTCATGCCCAAGCACGAGCCATCGTCTACGCGAGAGCAGGCATTAAATCGGTCCGCGCCCGTCCGCAGCAGATGGGCGTCTTCGCTTTGCAGAAGCACCCCATAGCGGGCTACTTTATCTCGAAGAGGAATGAAGAGTCTTCTCCGGATGAACCAGGAGAAAACACAAGGAACTGCGAGAGCTTGATTGACACCCACAACGTCACGGCACGGCCTACGGCGGCGGCTGACGCCTTGATGGGAAACTTCAGTTTCCATTGGGCGAAGGGTACGTCCTGCGGATACACGGGTTTGGCGCGTTCCAGAGCAAGCTGCGTCTGCCGTTTAACATCACTTCCGTCCTCCTTCCAGCTGCAAAACGCGGGTGGTGTGTGAATCACCTGGGTTGTTGTCGGCGACGTTGTGTGACCTGAAAGCAAGATACAGTGCCAGCTGCAAAGTAGACTTATTTCGTTATTTTGCTATCTTCGCTTGGTATTCCTGTCGGACGGGTCAAATCCATGGGTTTTCAGTGGTTTACACATTCTCGCATTTCACTCGTATCATTCTCGCATGCGAGAATATGCGAGAATTTCATGCGAGAATGCGAGAATCATTCTCGCATACGAGTCGGATCGGATGTATGCCGAGGGAAAGGCTGAGGCTCCCGTGTAAGCAAAGCTTAAGTTCCCATCAAGACTTGCCTGCCCAAGATCGCTGCATGGCTTCACGCGGCGGAAAGCCCAGACACACAGGTAGGCGCGCCGCTGTGTACGTGCGCAAAGCTCACGCCCAGACGTTTGTCGCTTCTGTGACCCAGCTAGTGTAGTCAGTAGTCCGAATAGACGGGGCATCTTACCGCCACTTCGGCAACCAACGGCAGCCGCTGTTGCTATCCTTGAGTTTGTTTTGCGAGACTTCTGAATAGCAGTCGATAAAATCCAACTGGCTGACAGAAGATCATCTCGTGGCTGCTGCTGCAAATGCAGTGTTTCGTTTTTTGTGTCACGGCAAGTTTTGGCAGCCGCTGCTTAACAACAGTGCGTGCTAATCCATGTGGTTCATGTACTTAAAAGAACTCAATGCTTAACAATGCAGCGCCAGCAGCCCCGCCAGCAGCCCCGCCAGCAGCCCCACCAGCGGCCCCACCAGCGGCCCCACCAGTGGCCCCACCAGCGGCCCCACCAGCGGCCCCACCAGCGGCCCCACCAGCGGCCCCACCAGCGGCCCCGCCAGCGGCCCCGCCAGCGGCCCCGCCAGTGGCCCCGCCAGCGGCCCCGCCAGCGGACGCGGCAGCGCAGAAGAAGAGGAAGACGCCGGAGCCGGCAGGGGACGGGCCGGCTCCCGCGGGAAGCGACGCCCGGATGGACGGTGCAGAGCACGTCCACGCCTTCGGGACCCCCACAAAGGCCGCAGCCGGCTACACCTGCGGCGTGTGTAGGAAGAAGAAGGCGAAGGGTCAGCTTCGCTTGGAATGCGAGGGCTGCGACGTCAGCGCGTGCAAGACTTGCACGAGCTGACTACCTCCACAGCCCGCACCCGGCGCCAGTGGCCCCGCCAGCCCATTACGGGTTGCCCTGCGCGCGAGGCCCTCGTTCGGGCTGCCGAGTCCTAGCACCCCTGCTAGGCAGTTCGATCACGCAGAGACGGAAAAAGAGAATTCCTGCTCCTCTTCTTTTCCCCTCCCTCTCTCTCACGGCGCGTCTGGCCTCAATCGCCCGGGAGTGATACCCCGAGGGCCCGGTTTTGCGCACAAACAATCCCCCTACAATAGCCAGTGTGCCCGGCCAACTTGCAACGAGGGCCCCCCCGCCAGGGTGGAGGGACCCATCCCGGGGCTAAGTTTCCAGGCGATCCCTCGGGATCTTCTGGATAGACTGAGCCGAGCACCCGAGCTCAACCCGGAAGCCCCATGGGGAAGGCTGGGGGGTGGACACAGCAGGGAAACCCAGCAGTGGGGGCACGCCTATCGACTAGGTGAACCCCCGATCAGACTGGAACGGGGTATCCCCGAGGGGCCCCTGAAAGAAGCGGCGGATCTCATACGTGACCGCCTTGGGTGGGAACCGGACCAGTTGCTGGCCAACTGGTACCGGAGGGGAGTGGGGATCAACCCCCACAAAGACCAGAGAGAACTGGGTCCGAGGGTAGCGACCATATCGCTCTTGAGCGACACGGTCATGGAATGGGAGAGGGGGAGCCGGAGAGTGAGAACCCCTCTGCCGGTCGGCACACTGTGCCACATGGAAGGCGAGGCCAGGAACCTGTGGACACACGGGATTCGTCCCGATGATGTCGCACGCGACCGGGTCTCGCTGACCTACAGGGCCGTGCGCGAGGCCGCCTCCCAAAGTTTGCAAGGCCGGGACACCCCGCAAGAAACTCCCATACCCCCCCCGCCCAGCCCTCAGGCATCCACTGCACCCCCCCAACATCAGTCCAGCCCCGCGCCACGGACACTTTTGCTTCATCACCAAAGAACTCTACAATCAATCAAAGAATCAGCAAGACAGCGGCTGATAACCGCGGGGGACGTCGAACAAAACCCTGGTCCCGGCCGCGCGGAGATGAGGTTCGCGACGTTAAACGTAACCAACCTACTACAGTATCTCCCAGCGGCCGACGCGGTGGAAGCGGATCTTCTCTGCTGCCAGGAGGTGACACTCCTTCCGTGCAAACGGGTGCAGGCGGAGGAATACCTGCGGAAATGGTGCTGCCACTGGGGTCTGCCACCACCCGGAAGACTCTGTAGGAACTCCGGTAGTCGCTCGACGATGAACGCCGCGAACGGAGGGCTCTCCACTCTAGTACTGAGACCGATACCGGCGTACGATACGATGACGGCGCTCTCGCACGCAGCAATACGGTCCCCGGACCGAGTGAGCCATACAGTAGTAGCAACAGGGGCCGGCAACACGTTCGTGCACGTGTTCAATGTCTACTGCCCTTCCGGAAACGGGAGGGCGGAGAGCGAAGAGCGTGAGGACATGCTGGAGAAGATCCTCTTCGCAGCGGCGGATAGCCTCGGTGACGTCCCCATAATGGTGATGGGTGACCTGAACACAGAAGAAGACCGGTCCCCTGTACTGCGGAAGGCACTAAGGAATGGATGGTCCGACGCAGCGGAACTGCACCATGCACGTACCGACACACCACCGCCACCGACCTTTACCAGCGCCCGGACATCGGGCACGAGGATCGACCGCATACTCCTCAACCGAATAACGACGGGAGCTTTCCGCCAATGCGTCACCACCGCGGTGAACGTGCCGGGACACCGGCTCGTGACAATGACCCTGGACATTGCGGCGCTGCGCCAAATCGTGTGGCGATTTAAAGTACCGCGGGAAATCTCTACGGAGCGGGGACCCAAGTGGGGCCTCTCGGACACAGAAGCTTACAGGGAAGCCGTACAGAGACTGGCCAACTCCGATTTCGCGGAACGGCTGGCAGCACAGCGAGCGGAAGAGGCCTGGCTCGAGTGGTCACGAGTCAGTGAGCAGTACTTGCAGGATGCCTTCGGAATCCCTGCGGAAGAAAGGGGAAGAAGTACGGGACGGGGGATAAAGACGTCAGCTAAAAGACATTGGAGGCCGCAAGCGAGAATGTCGCCGTGTCCGTGGATGATGTGCAAACGCCTTCCTTGGACCCAGCCACCACCACCGTCGTTACTGGTGACTGACAGCCACGCAGCCATGGCCGGACTGCTGGAGACTAGTCACTTTTCAACTCCACTGGAAGAGGTCTTCACTACATGCATCCCTTTCACTACCTGACTCCCAGTCTCAATAGTCGCAGACCTAAGACACCGAACCTCCAAATCACAATAAAGTTAACTATACACGCACATTGTATTTTCTTCTCTTCGTAGTAACCTAGCCCGTCAAGAAAGTGTATGCCAATCCGTTCTGTTCGTGTACTGCAAATATCCCAGTGCTGGTGCTCTCGTTGCGCGGTACTGGGAGAAACCAGGCTTACATGCTCTCCTGTCTCTGCCTCGTGTACCGAACCTCGGTGCAGATAGCGGAGCACATCCATTCCCCTGCAATCCCGTAACCCATCACAAACAAGACATCGAAACGATCGTGTCCTTTCAAGTTTTGCTGTATGAACATCCTCCACAAACCCCGCGCTTTAAAGAATAACATGGCTTCCAGTGGTGCAAGTACCGCGCTCATTGAATCAAACAAATTCTTCCTCCTTGGCCTACCGTACCCTCCCTTCTTCTATGTAGGGGGTAGGGTGGCGCTTCAGTACAGCTGCGTCAACCTCTAGACCCCTGCAAGCTAGGAGAACTGTAAGGTTAGGGTGGAAGGTTTGTTTGATTGAGCGAGACCTCTGACAGTTAGTGACCACCCCATTCCCACGCCTCTACCCACTGGACGCCAGTAATCGGTGATGATCATCAAACAAACCTATCGTGGTTGTCTTTGTTTCCCTTTCTCGTTCTGTCTCTTTTTTGATTTAACCGTGAGTAGACCATCGCCATGGCTTCTGCATGCCAACCTCGAATACCGCGGGATGGATCGGCCTCTGTTTATGTATTCGTGCACGAATAATTGCACACCTTCTCTTCCACTTACACATCTACTGTTTGTGTAAGTGTGACGCTGGTGTACACAAACAGTGTATTGTATTGAATGGATGCCACACCACCAGCTTCTATGGTATAGGACTTGCCAGATGCTTTGCTTTTGTCTACAATGTGCGACCTGTTCTGTCTTTTGTTTGCACGAATTTCTCCTCGATCCATCGCAGAGCAGCCCATAAGATTGTGTGTGTGTTGCTAAAATAAACAGCCAAAGGGGGCGGCAAGCGTCCTGCTGCTCGACACACTGGGGGTTACCGTTTGTAGCAAGCTCTGGCGCCAGCCGTAGAAGCACAGTCCAACCGATCTGACGGAGAACACCGCAAACGCTCTTGACCTTCCTTTCCTCCCCAGAACCAGTGCCAGAAGTCCCGATCTAGAAGAATCTTCACATAACTATTCTGCTGCAGTTCCAGAAAACTGCTGACCTTTTCTGCGACTCAAGCTTTGCACGCTGTGGTTGACCGTCACGTTCCTGGACCAGGAGCGGACTTTTCAACCCGTTTTCATATTTCTTCTAGAATAAAACAAAACTACGCACTTCTTCTCTTCTTCGTCGGGGCCACTCAAACCATTCGCTGCACCCCCTTCTTCGGGCAATTGCTACCTAGCCTCGCGCCATCGTTAGGTCCCCTTTCTCTTTCCGTTCCAGCTCAAAACCTCCGGCCGAGGGTGCTCGCAGTTGTGACGGGCGGGGAACCACGCATCGAGGTTTTCTCAGGCCGATCGCACGAACAGAGGTGGGGGCAGGCAGCGGCCCGGAAAAGAGACGAAATCCTGCAGAGGTCGGCTCAGAACGGGAGCAGGATAGACCACAGCACTGCGGGCTGTCTTCTCAGCTGTTAAATCGCACAAACGAAAAATTTGCTTCCGTGCATGAGAGGCAGCGTCCTGTCTAAACATTGAACTAAGATTCCCCCCCGCACCAGTGGAAACTAAAGGCAAAGGACAACAGACCCAAAAAAGAAAATGCAGCCCAGCCAGCAGCAGTATCCGCAGCAGGGGTACCCACCGTCGCAAGGTTACCAGCAGCAAGGGTACCCCCCGCAGCAGGGATACCCCCCGCAGCAAGGGTACGCGCAGCCGGCGAACCCGGGCTACGCCCAGCCCGGGTATGCGCAGCAGCAGCCGTACCCGGCGCAGCAGGGGTACGGCACGGGAGGAGGCAACGCGCCGCCGACGTGGTACCAGCCGCCGCAGAAGGCGAACGACCTGCAGGCGATCACGGACACGTTCCAGGCCGAGTGGGAAGGCCCACTGTTGACGGCCGGTTGCCGGCAGCCGCTGTGGTTCTGCTTCGGGTTCTTCTGCTGCCCGTGCGCCGTGTTCACCCAGCGGCGGAAGCTTCTCCTCGCCGACAAGGACGAGGACAACTGGAAGTACTACCAGTGCTGCGCCGGCATCTGGGGCTCGAGCATGACGAAGCGGTGCAACAAGTGCACGGCCGGCAACGAGTGCGTCTGCCTGGCCCTCGAGTCGTGCTGCTGCCTCGGGTGCGCGGCCCACGGGAACCGCTTCATGATCCAAATGCACTACGGGCTCCAAAACACCTGCTGCGACATCTTTTTCTTCTGGCTGGTCTGCATCTGCCAGATCGTCGCGTGCCTCCTCCAGGTAAGTACCGCCCTTCGCCACCAAAAGTCCCCTCCCGTTGCTTTTTATTAGGCAGACATAGATTGAAAACTCAGCGTCACCTGTCTCACTTGTATTCTCGCTGTCGTGTGTAAAACTTATGGTAAAATTCAGCGCACGATACGGTTCGTTCCACCGTGGACGGGGGGCGTTGCGGCGATTGTGTAGCTGCAAACGAAGCATTGGCCAGCTGCTGCTCAAAGCATCACGCGAACCAAAGTGCGAATAGAGGCCCCCACTCCCAGCCCGGGGGTGCATCAGACGTCACCTGGCCACAATGATATCTGAGCGTGGTCGTACTTTGCAGGCACTACGTTAAAAAATGGATCCGTAACACATACACACGGTTTGGGGCACGTTTCTTGAGCCTAGGCTCATTTTGAAAGCATATTTCTGGGTGGTTTTAGGGTGCCCATTGATGATGGGCTCCCTTTCTGGTGACCATGATCGTTCGGTCGTTTCAAAACGAGGTGTTGGAGGCCACTTTTTGGGCCCGGGCTCACAATCTGGTCCGCAGACAGCATCCTGCACCGTTTTGGCAGCCGCTGCTTAACAAAATTTGACGTGGGCGGCTTTAGACTTACATCTGAATGACACCTCAACACGACAAGACAAGTTGTCGACAACTAACAAGTAAAAGAATAAAACAAAGCTACGCAGTTCTTTCCATTGCAACGAATCAAGTGTTGTTTGCTTCTTCGTACCAAACTTATGCGACTTGATACTTGAAAACAGGAGGAGAGCTTGCAGAACCTCGCCGATCTACTGTACTACATCATGATTGGGTGCATGGTAGCACAGCACCAGGACGAAATGGTGAAGAAAGGGTACCCTAAGGTGTGTTTCTCCCACTCTCTTGCACGAGGGCAGTGTTTCGCAGTCGCTGCACAGTTGTCATGCAATGTCTGGGTCCTCAGGCTTTGTTCAATTCTTTCACGTGGTCGGCGTCGAAGCTTCACCCAGCTCCCGCTGACACCATATGCGCACTTACCGTAATTGGAACAATGTACTGAACTAAAGCTGGAACGGGTAAACTAGACCGGGTAAAACCTGGGACACCCCGGGGGGGTGTCCCAGGTAGTCACCTGCGTGACTGCACCAAGGCGCGGGCAAGCACCAGGATCGCGATCTCTGCAAAGTACCCAAAGTCGCAAACAGGGGATTAGTTTCCGTTGCAGATTTAGACCGTCGGTCTAACTCTGCAAACCGGAGTTGCAGGGCATTAGCTTCCCATTCCAAATTCCGTCACCTGCCGGAATTTGGAAATCCGGGCGGCTCAAAAAATAAAAAAATCGCAGCAGATCAGCAGCTACTGTAAGTGAACTAATTCAAACAACTCAATGAACGCCGTCACAGGCAACTGACTGAGCGAATATCGCCGGAAACACAAAAAAAAAAAGTGCAAAATACGACCTTCGATGAAATAGGTCGTGGGGCTCCGGTGGAGGCGTGAGTTAGGCCAGCTGTGCCAGGAAGCTGCCTGGCGGTCAAGGGCAGGGCTGGCGGTCAGGGGCTGGGCAATGCTGGGCTGGTGCTGAGCCGAGTGAGAGAGTCGAGGCTCAGAAGCAACCCGGAGTTATTGACAGATTCTTTCCGAGTTGTGCCTTGTTCCGTGTGATCTCCGGTCTGCATCTACTCGTGCCAATGATTTACCAGCGTACAGTATCTGAGTGGTGGATGAATTTGAAATGGGCTGTAGACTTCAGGAGTGTGCACCAGGGGGAGCGGGGCGAGGGTCACACAGGTGGCAAGCAGTGCCACCAGTACGTTGGTCGTATGTTTACGCGACAAACGGACTGAGAAGTGCAAACTTTTACTCCACCTGAATGTACCGTACCGTTTGCCGGGGGGCAGAGCCCCCCTTCGGAAGATTCGGGTGGCCTAAATCAAAGCTTCTCGGGGTTTCAGAGCGGGAAAAGCAAATTGACTATTGAGACGGATTTTGGAAACTGAGGCAAACCAAGCTAATAGCCTGCCTCCGAGTTGCCCAGGAAAAAAAGAAATGTTCAAAAAAACGGTGTTCGAAGTACATATAGGCGGGGGGGTGTGGTGTTTGTAGCCGTGCTGAAGGTGCTGGAAGGCTGCTGAGCCTCCGCTGCTGAGACCCAGCCGCTGCCGTTCAATTGTATTCAGCTTCGGTCGGCAGGTTGCAGCTACCACTGTGCTGCAATATCGGGCCAAGGTCCTGTTTGACAGTTGAGTAACCCACACGAGCTAAGAGGTTCTGGATAAACCGCTGCCAACTTTCGTTTTAGCTGTAACAAATACTGTCTCCAGGGAAGCAGAAAATTGGTTGTCGCAAAAGAGAAACGCAAACATGAGAAAATGGAGTGTGGGACTCCATTGTCCCATTTTGGGAAAGGGGGGGCTTATTCATTATTTTCCCTACGGCTGCTGCTGCGCATACCCCTGCTGCGGGGGGTATCCCTGCTGCGGCGGGTACCCTTGCTGCTGGTAACCTTGCAGCGGGCGGTACCCCTGCTGCGGATACTGCTGCTGGCCGGGCTGCATTTTCTATTCGGGTTCTTCAGTGCTCCCGCTAACCTCACTTTTGGCGAGGAATTCAAAAAACGGTTCGGGGCTTGTGTTTTTTTTTTGTGCCCCAAAAAAAATTCCCGTGTTGTACAGGTTATCAGCTTCGTTTTTGCCTCAGTTTCCCGACCAACTTTCTTTTGCCGCTCTGAGACCGAGAAGCTTTTCTCCAAGGGGGGGTCCGGGGGCTGAGCTGAGAAGACAGCCCGCAGTGCTGTGAACCGCGGCCCGCTGAGCGGAGATGACAGCCCGCAGTGCTGTGAACCGCGGCCCGCTGAGCTGAGAAGACAGCCCGCAGTGCTGTGGAACTCAGCCCGCAGTGCTGTGAACCTCGGCCCGCTGAGCTGAGAAGACAGCCCACAGTGCTGTGGAACTCAGCCCGCAGTGCAGTGAACCTCGGCCCGCTGACGCATGATAAAGGGGGAGCGGAATTATTTTTGCCATAATTTTCCGTCGCGCCTTCGGCGCGATGTTGTGCTAAAAATGTACGGCGGTGCAGGTGCAGATACACCAAAACCGTGGACCTATTATGATAGGAATCATAGGAAAATAGGTCCCCTGGTCCACCCCTTCAGCTGCCTGACGAGACTGTCTGTTTACGATTTTGACTGTTTTTGGAGCGCGTCCCTATATATATCGCGTCCCAATGATATTATGGCACCCAACCCTACAGGAACCCAGAAGCATTCGGAAACCCCCGAAAAGCTTGATTCATTGGAAGACGCCCGCAGAAAGTGTCGCCAAACTGACGGGGTGACCATAATTGACCCATAAAGGACCCAAGAAGACCCTTCTTTTGCCGAACGAAGTTGTGGAAATGTGTCGGCTCAGCCCCAAGATGCCGTACATCGGCGAAAACGGCACCGAAACACCGCCCAAACTACCCCATAGTAACAGTCTAAATCTGCAACCCCGGAAGCCTTCAAACTAAATCCCTGGTCGCAAACCAGGTTCAACATTAATCCAATTACGGTAACTTAACACAAAAAGCCTGCCAGGCAAAAATCCGATTCCACATTTTTGGTACTGAGCTTCTGAAGAAGGCGTTCCACGACTGTGTGTCGCGTTTCTCCGTTTTCTCTTGGCCGCATGCAACGTGTGAAGAAAACTGAACCGCTCCAAGCAGGACCCTTTGGTCATCTGAAACCGCATCTGAAACTCGAATTCAGGATAGTGCGGTCATTGAAAGTCCAGCAGTTCCACCCCCCTCTCCCTTCTGGCCGGGAAGTGGATTCTTTTGGTGTGGACCGTCTGGATAAGCATCCTCGTATGCCAGTATTGGGCCGAATACTAAGGTGCTACATACTAGATGCACTGCACAGTGCTGCTACGTGTTGCGTACCAATACCTAGCTCCTCCTGCGGGCTGAGGTATTAGGTATACACACTGCTACGCGCATGCACTACATATGATAGTTAAATTTGTTGCATTAGTGTGATTGTCAGGCCTTCGACTACCCTGAACAACGCACTATGCACACTCCGTGTCTACGTCACAGCAGATGCAACGCGTCTGTTACGTCGCCGCGGAGGCGGCCTACGAGTGGGTGTCGTTATGGCCTCCCGGCCGGAGCCATCGGTGGATGACCGTTCGCTCGTTTCTTCGCGTTTGCGTCGGTTCGCGCGTCGGATGGACGCAGCCGGGGGCTGCGCATTGGGCGGCGTTCGTCTGGCGGGGGTGTTGGCCCGTACATATGATATTTGTACATGTACTGGTACGTGGTATGCAGGACCCAAGGATCCCGGCATCAACGCACCACCGCGCGTTCACAGTGTCTTTGGCAAGCGGCACTTGAAAACAGGCCTAACATGTTCTTCACCACACTCACACAGGGCCAAATCGCCGGGCCCGGTCAGGCCTCCATGCACTGATGCTCTGCTTCAATTGAAGAGACCCGAAGTAGTCTAGATAGATACGCAACGCAAAAGGCAAGAAAGGACGTCTCGAAAAAGAAACAAAAAAACTCAGAAAATGACTCCCCCTCGCGCCTCGCTTGCGTGACACCCAACCACAACAGTCTGCATTTATTTTATGGCTTCTACGATTTTTTGTCTCTGTCACAGAGTGCTGAAGTTCACGGCTTAAGGTGGGTAGCGTCTGAGGCGAAGTATAGTATAGTTCCACCTGTCACTTTTGCCATGTGTGCGTGTGTGTGTGTGTGTGTGTGTGTGTGTGTGTGTGTGTGTGTGTGTTCTCTCGGAAGTTTGGTATGCGAGGAGTTTCGTCAATGTTGGCGATGCTCTTGCTCAGGGATCTTTCGAAGTGGTAGACTGAAGATAGGTTTTAGGAACCCGTGGGCGGCGGCGGTAAGGGACTGCTGCCGCTCATCCTGTTGCGTGCAAACGTGCAAGCCGGGAGACGATTCCGCTTGTCCACGCACGAGAGAGCCGACATCCGAGGATCACAACCCAACGTCGACCGTGTTTTCTGCCAGAAGCCAGTACTCCCTGCAAGCTTTCCTGCCCACCCCCGGCCGCACCTTTTAAACACGAAGCGAAACGTTGGGCCATGTTTTCGTACCACGGAATCAGGGTTCAAAATCGCTCATCGAGCAAGTTTGCAGCCCGGGGTTTCTGCCGCCTGTCAGGACACCTTCGTGAACGGACAGTCGTGCCTCCTTTTCAGGTAAATTCCGAATTGCAGCGTTTGCTGCAGGAGTCTATCAACGTGAGGGAAACGCTTCTGCCGTCCACCCTTCATCCCGTCTCGCACAACCTCCTTTTATAGGCGAGGCCAGCGTTTATGATTTTACGGCGCCTGCCGGAGTGTACCGAACGAACCCATGTGCCGTCTCCCCCTGTCCCCTCATCGTTTTTAAATGATTGCTCAGACATGGTTAACGGGGGGGGGTCGAATAATAACACCTGTGCAGTCATTCGATTTGTCGGATACTAAAAGAAATTCCGGGTAGCCGAACATTAGCAGGATCAAGTAGTGGTAGTGTTTTTAGACCTCCAGGCGTGTGTCAAATAAATGTTATTATTCGACCCCCCCCTTTGTAAACACACACGGTTGTAGGGGCCTTCTCCCCGTGTCGCCTGAGCTCTAGTAGCACGGGTGGTCCTGGCTGTGACGAGCTACGAACAGCCGCCTGACAAAACAGACTCACACCGCAGTCCTGTCTGCAGACACTCAGGTTTAGCGCTCGTGGCTTAAAGGACCGAAACACGGCGCAGACGGGACCAGTGCGGTGTTGAGCACATACCCATTCCAAGCACGTTCTTGCAACCCCCCCTTTGTAAAGGCCTCCCCGAGATGGGTTTTCCTGTGCTCTCGATGGGATGAACTGGTGATCTTGGACCCTGAGGTCATCCTGAGGAGGATGTAGACGTGGGCGGTACTGGCTGTGACTAGCTTTGGCAGCCGCCTCGAACAAACCAGACTCACACCCGCTGTCCTGCTTGCAGACACTCAGGTTTCCGCGCTGATGATGATGCGCCGCGGCTTCAGTACCGAAACACAGCGGAGAAAGGACCAGCGCGGCGTTGAGCTTATAACCATCCCAACAACGTTCTTGCAACACCCCCGCCTGTGCTAGCATCAAACATGCATGCGAGGCAGTGCTCTGTCTAAACATTCTATAAACCCCCTTCTCCCCAACCCGACGAATCTCCGAAAAGTGGTGCCCACGATGCGATCGAGCCTCGAAGACGTCTGATGGAACAACTGACAGGACCACACCCACTTCTACGAGAGCTTGACGCCGTGGGCAACCTGGGAGACTGAAAAGGGAAAAGTTCTACCCTTCCCACATGCATGCTAGCATCATGGATGAGAGGCAGTGGCAAATCAAGATCACCCCCCTTGTTCTACGCAATCGTTTATGATGAGTGTGCAATCCATAACATCTGTTGAGCACTGCGGGTTGTCCTATTCGCACATGGCGCGCCTCGTGCAAACCCGTGATCTCGCGGGAAGACTGACCAGGTAGCATCGGTACGTTTTGTACGCCGAAATTCTTCGGCGAAGATGTTGCTGAAGCGGCGGTACAAGTCACCGGAGGCCAAATGGTTCGTTTTGCCTTTGGCGAATCCGATCCCCGCCTGACCGCTTTCGTCGGGTGAGCCTCAGACACGAGGAAGAAGTTCTCTTCAGGGATCGAGCGTCACGGTCGACCGCAGCATGCAGAGCTTCGTCGGAGATAGCACACAGTGCTACAAACCTGTCCTCTCTGCCCTGTGCCCGTTTCTATTTCTACAGACTGGTATCATGCGCAAGCGCCAAGCCTCAAGGTTCGCGCACGCATCGATGCTAGTCGTTCGCCACTTTACCCGTATCCCCGCCAAAGGCGTGAAAGCCGAGCTCCTGGTTAGGGGTTTCTCGACGCATTTGTCCCTGCGAGACGAGCTGTCGCCGTTTTGGAATGAGCCGCACCATCCAGCTGCCACCCTGCTAAGTTGTTGGGAGCTTCAGAAGCAAATACAGAGAATTGCCAGGGGACTGATGCCGGCAGAATCGTGGAACACTTAGTCAAACTCGGAAAAGAACGAGAGCACTGCAGAGGTCGGCTGTTGTCGTGGGCATGCGCTGCTTTTGTTGCTCCGTCTTGCGGAAGTCCTCTAGAACTGTAGGTCTACCAATCTTGGGTTGAAGCGTCGATACACCTCGAAATAGGCCGAAGCTTGCTGTTGGTAAAACAGGTCCCAGCTACTCCGTGAAGAAGTTGCTGGGGCAACCACCGGACACCTCCAAGAAAGGACACGCATCTAGCCCGACAAAAACGAAGCAAGCGCAGAGCAGCACGTAGCATACCCCCCTCTGGAACCCTTTTCTGTGCCTACAAATCTACTTTCGTTTTCTGTTGTTAGCGAGTCGCAAGCAGGAGTTGGCTGGTGGTCGGGGATCTGGTTCTTCGCATGGTAGATTGACGAGCGCACTAAGCGCCACGCAAATTGGACAGGGGTGCGCCGGTGACCGTCTCTATGGGCTTTTGTAGTATTTAAGCCGCGAAGCTTTGGTTTGGAAAGTCGTTTCCAGCTTGACCGTGTGCCGTGGCTCTGCAGCACCGCCGAATATGTGCAGTTTTGCTTAAGTTGGCTTCCGTGGAGGGGGGCCTACGGCGATGCATTGCGCGTTTCGTTCAGTCTTCAGCTATCACCGGCACGTACAGGCGCGCGTTCAGTGCAAGCGCCATGCCGCAGAAGGGCGTGGATAGGGGCCCAAAAGGGGTCTGATCGGATCCAGGGGATCTGGGACCTCGGGGTCCAAATACGCTTGTGTCTGCGGCCTACGAGCGCGCGTAGTAATATTATACACACGACCCCAACCAGCGACCAACCCGAGATCGAGTGTTCACGGTACACTAGCGCTCGGAAGGTGCTTGCCGGCCAGATCCGTCGTGGAGTTGTCCCGAATGCACCTGCGTCCCATCCCCTCGAACCGCATCGAATTGCCTGCTGCTGTCCATCATAGTAGTAAGGAAGAGGTACCCGCGACGCCGGCGATGCAGATTGTCGCCACAGACGATCATAGTCTACCAGATCAACCTTGGCAGCACCACAGAAAACAACACGGCCATCCCCTAAGCGCCGTAAGGAAGCAACTATCGACGCGCAACCAATGAGCCTGGGCGAGCAGTCGAAGGAGCCTGCACGCGACGATCAAGACGAGCGGAAGAGGCGAAAGCGTGCTTATCGCAGCGAAACGAACATCAAACGCCCCGAAGCAAAAACCTTCCACAGACCACGCCAAAGCAACAGAGCAAAGCGGCGCAGAACACGATCATAAAAAACAACAAAACCCCGAAAGAAACAAAAGAAGAACTCCTCTTCGCCTTCCGGGGTGGGCGGGTAACCAAAAGCGGGGATTGCGAAAAAAGCAGGAGGAACGATCAACCTCGGCAGCTCCACAGAAGACAACACGGCCATCACCCAAGCGCCGTGAGGAAGCGACTATCGACGCGCAACCAATGAACGTCGAAGGAGAAGCGAAGCACCAAACGCGCGCCTGAACGCGACGATCAAGACGAGCGGAAGAGGCGAAAGCATGATCCATCACGTGCGAAGAGATAATAGCGATGCCGGCGATACACTTTATTGCCACAGATTCTTTTTGCATTCACACCCAAACTCTCAGGTTCAGTCAGCGGTCTATCAGCAGGTGGACCGGCTCAAATGCACCCTCCTCCACCGTACGTCTTGTCTGCATCCAGCAAAACCTTCCAGACCACGCCAAAGAAACAGAGCAAAGCGGCGCAGAACACGATCATAAAAAACAACAAAAACCCCGAAAGAAACAAAAGAAGAACACCTCTTCGCCTTCCGGGGTGGGCGGGTAACCGGAGGCAGGCAATCCAGGCGAAAAGCGGGGCTTGCGAAGAAAGCAGGAAGAAAGACGCGCGCGGGTAGCGCCTGGGGGTGTCCGGAGAAGGGGTGCAGGTGGGCGGGGAGGGGAGCGTTGGGGGGGGGGAGAGTTGCGGTTTCGCAGGATGTCGGAGTCGAATGTGATCACGTTCAATGTCGCGCTGCCGGGGGCGCGGAGGACGCACGAGCTGGTGTTCACCCTGGGAGACACGCTCGAAGAGAAGTACGGCTGCATCAAGGTGAAGAGCGCCTCCGACCGCGACGAAAACGAAATGAACGTGTGGGTCATCATCCGGAGTGAACTCGCCTCGCAGCCCAACGCGAAGGAGATTGAAGACTCTTTGAACCTAGAACTCGGCGTCTTGAAGCTCCTGGACCACAGAAACGTGATGAAGCTTTTCCAAGTATTTGCATCAGACGGCCACACGTACATCGTCACCGAGCGATGTACCTCGAACCTGGCGAAGCTCGTCAAGAAGAACGGAGGCAAGCTGTCCCCGCTGGTTGCTTGCCGGCTGTTCAACCAACTGCTATCCGCTGTCTCTTACATGCACGGTAAAGGACTCGCCCACCGTAACATCAACCCTTGGACCGTCCTGTTGGACGAAGAGAACGAGACCGCCAACGTGAAACTCGGCGAATTTTCCGACGCGTGCTTGCAGAGCAGCAAGGACCTGCTCGACTCCCGCCCGGCGATCGAAGACGCAAGCCAAATGGCTTTCGTGGCACCCGAAGTCCGGGGCAGCGAGAAATACCACGGCAAGAAAGCGGACGCGTTTTCGTGCGCGGCCGTCTTATACTTTATGCTGACTGGTAAGCTGCCTCCATCGGATGGAGCGGAGGCTGCGACGGACCCGGCGGTCATTGAGCCCGCGAAGGAGGTCGTGCAGATGGGCATGCACAAGGACTGGAAGCGGGTGGACGATCAGGGTCGGTACGGGATCGACGACATCAGAATGTGCCCTTGGGTGAGTGCCGAGAGGAAGCACAGCTCGACGGGCGACGTTGCGGCGGTTGTCGACGCGCAGATGCTGAGGCGGTCGCAGACGCGTGCGAGCGGCGTCGGCTTCAACCGTGACATAGCACCCCTCATCCCCTCCAACAGGTTGGGCGGCGGAGGCCTGACTCTGGACACCAACACCAGCGGAGACAACGAAGACGCCGGCATGTCCTCTCCCGAGTCGCTCATCGACGATAGCTTCAGCCCCTTGCCAAAACGGGGTCCTCTCAACTTCATGCCGCTGATGCCGCCCGGTGAATGCGAAGCAGGCGAGCTTGTTGTCAAACCCAACAAGGTGTGCTTCCTTCTATGTGCACGGAAAAAACAGGGGAGGTCTCATTCTCTTGCATCGGGCCGTACCGTTAACCGCAATAGGTCTCCTAGGCTGAAAGCCTCTGGCCGGCAGAACAATGTTGGTAAGGGAAGTCGGCAAACTGGATCCGTAACTCCGGGAAAAGGATTGGCTCTGAGGACACATGCGGGATTGTCAGTGCGGGTCAGGTCTGGGCTCAGATTGAAGGTGCTGTGAGTGGCGCTCTCGGGTGCTACCCGCGGCTCCTGATTTCTTCCAGGCCTCCTTGCATGTTGTGCCCGCGCCCAACTCAAAATGATGGAGAGGGAAAGAGAAGCTCGCGTTCTCAACGAAACAACAGGGGTTGCGGGAAGGGGTCTTCCGTTGCCGTCGGAAGACCCCGTGCAGAAAGGACTCAACTCGGAAGAGCAAGCCACGCCTTAGTTTGAAGCATCAAAACACTCGACACAAACAGAGCGGCCTGCTGGTGACGACCGAGGACGCAGACGGCCTCGATTTCCTCGAACTTTCCCCGCCTGCTTCTCCGTCATCAAAGTCCAAGAAAGCAATGAAGCTGGACACGCTGAACGATGGATGCCACGGTATGCGATGCGAAAACAGCTCTGGTGTTCCTAATAGCAACGCCGGTTCACTCGAAAGCTTCCCTCAGGATAGCCAGTACCCAAACAGGAGTTACAGCGAATCAATGTCTGGGTATTAGCAACGCCGGTTCACTCGGAAGGCCGCTATAATTGGTAGTGTTTTGCGAGAGTCAGCTGTCTGCGAGGGCGATCACACTCACACTCCGGCAGTGTTACCCGTCATTGAATTTCACACACACACACACACACACACACACACACACACACACATAGCTGTACATAGTCAATATGAACAGTAAGGAAGTGCCCTGGCGAAAGGGCGATCCCTACGGGCGCTGACGAACGCAATGACGAGGCTAAGTGGCGTTAAATGGCACTGCGGGCAGGTCGCGACGTCACCGGCGCCACAGCGTTGGGTGGGGGGAAATGCAGGGCGTAACGTGGGGCTAAGCTCGACCCCCCGAACCGAGTCTGTGTGGCAAACCGTTTTTTCCGCCCTTTCTAGGTTACTGCCGAGGCTCCTGCCGCCCGCTCGTGATGGGCCTTTTGCCTCATGGATTACATGTTGCCGGTCACAGCATCTTTCCGGGAGCAGCCGTTTTCTCTTACACGATGCGCAGCGGGGTGCATCGTGTTTCGCGCACCTCAGAGTTCGATTTCCTGGGGGCCTTGCCGGCTGCGACCGCCGGCCGCTGGCTCTCCTCTCCGCCATGCTCTGCCTCGTGGGCTCATAGTGCTGTTCCGGGTGGATGTCCGCCCCCTCCTCATGTGGTTTAACGAATGGGTTTGGGGCCGTCGCTGCGACTTGGACTCGTCGGCTTGGGCTGTATACTGCGCAGGGATTTCCCACAACTGAGATCTGACACACACACATACACACTGGCTAGACTCCGCTCAGGGGTTACCCATTGCTGAGATCACACACATACACACACAGACGGAGTCGCAGAAGACGCAGCCTTCGAAGCGTCACCGATGGGCAAGAAAGCACACCGCCGCATGCTTCCGGAGTCGGCCATGGACCAGGTAGGCGCATAAAGTTCCCTTTGTCGCCCTCAGCGCCTACATATCGTAGTAGGTCCGTTCGTCAGCAATGGCGGGTGGCAGGTCCATCTCTATCCCTTGGAGCTGTATCGAATCGCCTGGTGCTTGTCCACCCCAACGACCACCGCCGCAGGTTCTTTTCGATCTAGTCTCAAGCTTTGGCGGGGCTCTGGCAGTGCCCAAGCTTGCGTTTTGCAGTTGCTGCAGGGAAAAAGCATGAACCCCAGTGTTTTTTGTGTTGACAATGAATTGTTGGTAGCGTACTACGTGAAACTGACCGAAGCAGGCTAGTTCCGACAAACAAAAGAAAGCGCCATACTATTTTTTGACTGTGTGTTCCGGGTTTCTCGCCACCGTCCGTCCAGACGAAATGATCTGGGCCGCACGACGACCACCTTGATTACATTATAACCTTTTGCATGCTCAGCTACACGCATCTTGCGTTAAACGACGCAGTACAAGCGTTTTTCGTCCGTAGTTTGGTGGTTTACATCAGTACACAACTCGGCAGGCGACGGCGGCGCCTTCGGAGCACCAGCAGACGGCTTCAGTCGTCGCTTCTGCCATCGAGAAAGTCGTGAGAGACAACGAAGCTTACATGAGCGAGAAGGGGCTCCCGGAGCTCATCGAGGACATGCTCGTGTTTCTCCTCGGCTCGCACCCGGAAGGCGGCGACAAGATTCCCAAGCTGCTGGAGTATGCTTGCTTGCATTCGCCCCCGAAACCCCGCGCACACGCGCTTTTACGAGGGGAAACGCATACCGGAGAAGTAGTAGTGGCGTCCGTCCTGGACGAGCGTGCCTGAAGGGTAATCATGGGGTAGGCGTCGTCGGCTCGCTGCTGCAGGGGTTGCAGGAGTTAGTATCGTTCTTGAGTTGCATGTATGACAGGGCGAGCGAGAAGTAGTGGTAGTCCTGTGTGTGCTGCACACAGGGAACGTGCAACAGCTCACTTGGGAGGTGTCGTCATACGTGAACTAGTTGTAATGTCGTTCTTGAACATCCTTCAAATTCATGCCAAAGTGCATGCAAATCATCTCACACCGAGCAGTGAGTTGCACAGGGAAGCACGCAGCAAACTCGCTTGGGATCAAGAGTGAGCACGCAAGAGGAACAGTGTCCTGTGACTGTGTTTTCTCCAGGAGAATCTCAGAGCCTCGACGCAACACACATAACCACGCAGCCCCACCCACGGTTCCCGCAACGTGGTCTCCGACGTGCTGCAATTCCTGCTTGGGGGACACAAAACCCCATAAAATCGAATTTTGGGAGACATAGAAGCCTCGCGGGAGTCATCTAGGTGGCCAACCCTTTTTCGTATAGGAACGGTACGGGTCAGGGACACCGCGTGGCAACGCCTTTGTCGCAAATTGAAAAGGACACGATTTCTAAGGCATTTTTGAGACGTACTCGTATGATCCCATTCAGGAACCCATTCGACGATGGCCACCCAGAGACTTTAAGCCCCCCGGATCCTCAGCCGAAACTCTCACGCTGAAAACAACTAAAAAGCAGTCCCGGACGTGGCTAGCCACTACTCATAACGAAAGTGTACACGAAGGAAACAACTCGCACCCACACACATAGCTCCTACTTGCCCTAAGAGAACCCATTCAACAACGGTCACCCGGAGACCCCAAAATCCGGAATCTCAAGCGAACTTCAACTCTAAAAAAAAAAACAGGTGGGCCCGAACTGAGCAGCGGATAAGGGAAGAAGCGCACCAGCAGGGTATCGACGCCTCGCACATGACGCAGCCGCGAAGGCTTTCCCTCGTGAACCAGCTCGCAAACAATTGAGAACCGCCCACCCACTTCCCCTTCTTTTTCGAAAGCATAGCACGAAACCGAGCGAGGTTGCGACCCCTGGTGCTCCAGGTCGGCCGAATAGGTGCAGCACGCAGTGTGGTACTCGTCGGCTTTGGAAGCTGGAGAATGAATGGAATGATCAACGCATCAATCTAGGCTTGACACGATACAACCTCTGGTATCGGGGAATCTCTGATTCGTCAGATTTTCCTCGGTCCAGTCTGGTTGGAGTGACAAGAAACCTGGTTGATCCTGCTGTAATCATTTGCTTGCTTCAAGGATTAAGCCATGCAAGTCTCAAAGTAAATGAATTCACAGCGGTCTGCAGACGGCTCATTGAGTCGGTGGCCCACTAACGCAACAAAAACCGAGTGTTCGGTGAAGCCCGTCATCAATACCACCCAGCGGCTGCCTCCACGCATTGCAGAAGGCTGGCCACTAGCGCTCGACAAGAGCACGAGAGGCGTCGGTTCGCCCTGTCAAACCCAGATGCGCTGCGGGTTCCCAGTGGAAAAGTCGAAGGGGCATCGCAGCCCAAGGAATAGGGATGGGCCGGTATCGACTATTCGTTGAAGGCACCTGAAGACAAGTCCTCGTGGACCGACATGCCTTCGGGGCAAAGCCTGAATCCTCGGTCTACTCCTTGTTTTCAAGGTACCACCATCACGCCTCTACTGAGTCTGGGTGGCATCTATATCGGACGGCAACGTACAGTTCCCCCTGGTTGAATCACCGCCGAACACCAAGGAGCCCCCCAGTTTAAGGGGAATGCAGGAGCCGAACACACAGCGGATTCACCATCGTCCCGCAGCCTCCTCCCTATCCCGTGTCTCAAAAACCGGGTCCGTATTGGAATCCGATTGGACCGGTGGGACGGTGAGGATTCGGGGCAGAGCTGCTTGATTTGGTCAATGGATCTTGAATGAGAGCGACTGACGATTTCAAAGTCATGGTGCTCCACGGATATCCGGAATGTGGCGCAAGCTGCTTGGGGACACAACTGGGCAAAGTCTCCTGGAATGGCATATCCACGGTATGGTGAGAGTCCCGTATTTTCGGCTTCGCTCGGCTGCGGTTCTCTCCCGGAGCAAACGAATTATTCCCCACCCCCCCCCGAAAAACTCCCCCTTTTTCCTTTTGGTACTTCAACCATTGGTGCTGCACACGGCAACCCCATGTCCACTGTGCTCTGCGGAGTTTACTTCGCAGATTGCCACCGTAAAAAGAAGACAAGTCAGTGCTGCCTAGCGAGTCGCAGTCACAATCAGGGCGAGTGCCCTGAGTTTTTAACTGATTGCTCAGACACGGTTGTAGGGGCCTTCTCCCCGTGACAGATTCGCCTGTGCTCTAGTAGCACGGGTGGTCCTGGCTGTGACGAGCTACGAACAGCCGCCTGACAAACCAGACTCAACACCGCTGTCTGCAGAACTCAGGTTCCGCGCTGATGATGGTCCGCCTTATGTGTCCGTGGCTTAAAGGACCGAAACACGGCGCAGACGGGTCCAGTCCGGTGTCGAGCACATACCCATTCCAAGCACAACCCCCCCCGAAAAACTCCCCTCCGCGGCCCCCTACCTCCCGGAGCCGGACTGGTCTGCGGATGAGAGCAAACCCTGAGAAGGCGAAGGAGGCGCGCACCGCGGCGGGGCAAACGAGAGAAGAAGAAAGAAGAAAAAGAAAAAAAGCCCTGTCTGTACGCCCCCACGGGATCGTCGGAAACACAAAAGGCCGCTTCGGGTCCAGGAACGTGACGGTCAACCACAGCTGCAAAGCTTCAGTCGAAGGCAGCAACAACAGTGCTACAACCCCGTCCATTCTTCCCTTTGGCTGACCGTCTCGACGAGCTCGTGTCCAGCGCGAGCGCCAAGCCCCAAGGTGCGCCACGCCTTGATGCTTTACCTACCCCCCCCCCCCGGTTAAAGAACCTGGCCTCAGTGGTGCAAGCACCTCGCGCTCTTCAAACCCAAGAAACATTTTCCCCCCCCTAGGGCTATGGTGGCTGCATACGGCTGCATACGCGTATGCGCCCAAACCTGCATACGCATACGCATACGGCGCTGCATACGGCTATGCATACGTATGCATACGGCTATGCATGTGGCTGTGACTTCTCTGGCAATGCACCTCCTTCGTCCAGGACGAAGGGGGAGTCGAAAAGGATACTTAAAAGCAAAGTTTCGTGAGAGTCGACGGAACCTATGTCCGCCGCAACCCGGGGTACACGGGCAGTGTGTTCACTCCCGTAAGCCGACGAGCCGCGCTCCGATGAGGCAACCGAAGCTGGTTGTCTCAGGATCTGCTGAGCAAGCGCCAGCCTGTTGTAGGCTGTCGTGCGTCATGAAGCATGCTCGTTCAGTGCTTCGAGCTGGCGTTCGACGTCGTCGGGGAAAAAGCGAGGCAGACATTGACCGTGGCACGCATCCTCATCGACCTGCTTTCTACTTACCAGTACATTGCATTGTTACACGGTGAGGTCCAGTCTCAGAAACTGCAGTCAAAGAGGGCGCGAGTCACACCTAAAAAGCGTGTGACACCCGCTTTTTCAACTCCAGCTTAACTCCAGTTTCTGGGGCTCTGGACTCCACCGTCTTCACTCATAGGCCCGTCACGCAGCAGCCAGAAGGCCGGGCTGGCCTCACACAGCCCCACCTGTGCATACGTATGCAGCTGTATGCGTATGCATATTTTCAAATCTGCATACGCATACGCATACGCATACGTATGCACGTATGCAGCCAGCCCAGCCCTAGGGGGTCCAATGGCCAAACGAAAAAACGTGGTTTTCATACGGGAGGCAAGAAAAGGCCAAAACAGCGCCCTTCGAGGCCCGGAACGGTGCTGGAAATATGCTGGGGGGTATCAAACACCGGGGGGTGTGCAGTATTCCCCCTCAGCAAATGCGTAAACATGGATTTCAGGCCGTTTTGGCGTGTTTCCCGCAGCCCCAAATAAATCACCAAAACGTTCCTTCGACTCTTCAGCGGTCGTTTGCGGCAGAACTGACGCACACCTCCTGCAAAATCCATATTTGTGGACCCATCTGAGAATTGACTTACGTGATTCCCACTTCATCTCCTGTCTTGCCTTCGTAAAACTCGTGTTTTCGACTTCGAGCTCACATCCCAGTTGCGGCACTGTTCGACGGCGAACCCAGGTTTTGCTGTGGAGGTCAACTTTTGAAGATGGAACGTCGGTTCGAGCCTGTTTCCAGCGTTGCCAAGTTGCCAAAACACCTCAAGCGGCAGTCATTGGTAGCTCAAGTTGCCTTTGGGGCTTGCTAGCCCGGATTCATTGGTATTCTGAAGTATCTTTCCAAGCAGCTGACCGAGCTTCCAAAGTTCTTAATTGCTGCATTCCGTATGCAATGAAGAGCGAGAGAGAGACGACGAGGATGAAGGGTGTTGCGGGCAGAAGGCGGCTATTTGGAGCATTTGGGCCAAACAGGTGCGGGTTCCATGGGCCTGCATGTTGAAACTACATGCACCGCACGTCATGACGGTGCTAACTGATTTCTCAACCGCAGACGAGAGAGCAGGCTCACAGTCGATGTCTGAAAGCAGCTTAAAGTCAAACAAACCCACTTTCTCCGCCGTCTGCTCCCAGGCCGGCACCTCTGAACGTCACTGCCAGCAGTTCTACAGTTGAGACCATTCTCGACCCGACTAAACGCTTCTCGGCGTTCGAAACTCCTCGAGTTCTCCTCACGCTGTTTGCCTCTCTGTTTCGCCTGCGCACAGTATCCTGTAAGGCGGTGCTCTGACTGTCGGAACCATAAAATGTGGCCAAGGAGCCGTACAAACGAGTCTGCCTGGGCTTCCAACCTTCCGAGCAGGCCCGCAGAGTCCACCAATCCCAGTCTGCTCAGAATTTCAGCTCGTTCGCGGTCCGACTGTCTCGTCGGCAACATTGAGTCGCGTTTCGCTCGTCAGGGGGTCGCTTTCAGCTTTTTGTTCACGTTTTAAGTTCACTCCGCTACGGCTCGTCCGGCAAGATGACACAGGGGGGTGTTTGGGCGCTCCCCCGAGGTCGTATTTCCTTCTTAACCTCCCCGAAAGTCTGGAAAAAACGAAGTTGCGTACCGTGTACACGACCGTGTACAGACCGTGTACAGACCGTGTACAGACCGTGTACACACCGTGTACACATCAATCCATGAGGTTTAGTGGTCAAAAAATGCCCTGTTGTTGACCGACTGACCCTGCTGTTGACACTATGGTACGGTCACAGGCCGAGGTCTGCACAGTTTGCGTCAGTTCAAGAGCTCTCTGCGGTCATGTGAGCTGGGTTTCTCACAAAAGTTGCAGCATTCCGGCTGGTCCTACCTTTTTTTACGTGAGGCTGCACAGCCTCTGAACGCTTCTGGAGTCCAAAATGCACCCGGATACATCTTTTAGTGGCAACATGACCCGCAAGATGGTATGCTTGGCTGAAACTCAGCTCGGAGTCGCACTTTATTGTCGCCGGCGGCTGAAAGAAGAGAATTGTGCAAAGTGTCCACACTTTGTCCACACTTTCAAAACCCTAAAAAAGAGGTGGCTATTTGATGCAGTTTTCGGTATTTTCTTGGTGTGAAGGCGCCGGTATGGGGGTGGTACCTCATGCAGTCAACCGACTTTGCCACCAGAGCTCAAAAAAATGCAAAACACGGTTTTTTGGCTTGCCATTGAACCCCCCCCCCCGCGTTCATAGCTTGCGCGACACACGACACTCTTCAGCACCGATCCTCGGTGTGAAGGCAATTCGATGCAGTTCTTACGATTCATCGTGGGAATGTTTCAGCGTAGCGCCCAAACAGCAGGTCATTGGGGTTTTAGCAACACAATGAGAGTGGACCGGCTTGGAATGGGGCGATCCAGCTGCCAGAAAAACGCCCGTGGGAAGGGGGTCTTCGCATGAACGAAACCGGGGGGCGAGTTTCCAAGTTTCCCGCAAACCCAATCACAAGCCAAGAAACCACGTTGCTTTGGCGGTGCGGTGATGTTGCCGAACGACCGCCGCGCTGCCCCTTGAAACCAACGACAGTGGAAAAAGAAATCAGTGGACGCGAAAAAGAAAAAGAAAGGATCGGCAGCAGAACCACCCCCCCTCTCTTCAAACCCAAGAAACATTTTCCCCCCAGAAAAGACACCAAAAAATGCACATCAACTTCGGTTGATTGTCGGCAACACAAAAGAAAAGAAAAATGAAACGCAGAAGTTGATTGAGACGGTGGTAATGGTGCCTTGCAGGTAATCTCTTCATCGGGATGTTGCTGTAACAAGAGAGAGATCACTCAGCGTACCACAAAAGAGACCAATTTCAGGTTTGGGAAGGCGCATCTTCTGGAGCTTGGGCTGGAAACGAGGTGCGTCGTTGGTCAGTTGACGCTCGTCGCCAGCGACTTCGTCTGCCACGCGCACGCTGCAAAACTCCGGAAAACTCTTCTTGCTCCTTCTATTTCTGAAACAGTAACATACCCAGTTTCACGTGCCTTTCCCAGCGAGCAGCAGCACCTAGCCGCAGGAGTACATGCACGTGATCTACACGCAGGCGGATGACGACTTCCAACTGCCAGGACGAACCGTCACCGTTTGCGGGATCTGGTGAAAAGCGATCACTCTCGGACACCTTAAGTCAGCGTCGCCAGACAACAACCCTCCGTAAAAAAGACGGTTAATCCATGCAGGACTGGGGCCCGTTTTGAGGTCACACAGTGTTGCCCGCCCAACACTGCGTCAGATACGGTACGTACCGCTGCGGATGGATGGGGGGGATGGAATGCAGGTTTGCGAGTCCACGGCCAACACAAACAGTCTGGTTGTTGTTTTTTTTTTCCATTCGACTTCTTTTCTTTTTGGCATCTCCTTCTCCCTTTCTTCTTCTCCTTCTTCTTCTTCTTCTCCTCCCCAAACCGCTCCACCCCACCCTCTTTTTTTTTCCTTCCGCGTCTGTTTTCGAAACCGTGATGGCAGAGTGAACGGCGCAAGCCTTCACGGCTGGAGGTCCCGGTTCGAACCCCGCCGAGGACCTTTTAAGGTACCAGGGAAACTTGGAAACCCCGGAAAGCCTGCTACACGGGAGCCAAGCTTCACGTATTCGGCGGTACTGCAGCCACGGGCCTACGGGTCAAGTGGCTACCGATTACCCAAACTGAAGCATCAAGGCTTGGCACACCTTGGGGCTTGGCGCTCGCGCTGAACACAAGCTCGTCGAGACGGTCAGCCGCAGGGCAGAGCGGACGGGGTTGTGGCACTGTGCTGCCTCCGACTCAAGCTTTGCAAGCTGTGGTTGACCGTCACTTTCCTGGACCAGGAGCGGCCTTTTTCTTTATTTCTTCTTTCTTTTTCGCGTCTATTTTAATGTGTTCTCTTCTTCCTTTTGTTGTCACCTTTCTCGTCTCGATCATGCTCTCTCAGGAGCTGTGTGCAACTACGGAACGCACCTGGAAAGGTCGACCACCCCTCCTAAACAAGCATTGGGAGGGGTGTCCGCTGCTGGTTTGCACGCTTTCAATCTCAAGAATCAGTTTCACGAGGAGAAAAATTGGCGACGCTATGCAGGTTTTCGGAAGTTCTCTAAGTACAAATGGTCACCCACACACTGGAAAACCCCCAGAAAAATAGCCTGACGCCGAACGCCGGGCCCGAACCCTTATTTAGGCCCATGCCGGGAAGCCTGCAATGCCTCTACAGTGTGAAGTGCATCCGCAGCAGCGTAGCATCACCACGTAGTGGTAGCGTAGCAGCGTAGCATCCTCTGCACGGTGTAGCATAGCACTCAGCACCACACAGCAGCAGCACGTAGCAGTAGGAGCACATGCATGTGATGCATCCTCTACACGTCGTGGTGCACGTAGCAGTAGCACGTAGCTGTGCATAATGCGCAGCATCACAAGGAGGGGCAGACAAGGAGATAGTGTGTGTGTATGTGTTAGAATCCATGTACGGGTGGCCCCTGTTGCCGGGCGGTATGGCTGTTTAGCTTTCTCGCGTCGCAGCAGGCTGAAGCTGAAGCTCCTGCCTGCTGCCCGCAATGACCTGCGTGTGCTTTTGGTGCAGATCGAGCTGACGACGGCGGGGCGTAGTTTTGTCCGCGCCTCAACACAAAGCCCGTTGGGGATCCCAAGAATAGGCCACAAGGCCAATCAGCGCCCCCTCTTCTCAAGCCACGAAAACACAAGCTACGTTTTTTGGAAAAGCACCTGCTTTGTAGGAAATACTTGAGGAGGCTGCCAGTTGCGAAAGATCAAAGGAGGTAAACGTGCTGTAGCCCACAAACACACGTGAATCTGTGTTTGGTGGCGGGCGTAAGCATCCAACAACAAGGAATGTACTTGGTGTAGCCATAGCCCAAAACGAAAGCGTGCACCAAATATACAACCCGTATACAACCCGTGAAACCATATAGCCATTTATCAACGGTCACACGGAGACCCTACAACCCCGGAAGCCTTCAAGCGAACTTTATCTCTAAAAAAGACCCACTTTGTAGTTGCATTGTTTCTGCCCGTCTAGCCTTCTTCGAAGTAAGCACAAGGCAGCCCCCTCGAGTATTTCACGAAGAACCTCATCGACCGTGGTGCAACGTGTTCCGTGATAGCCAGCGGCAGGCGATGCGTTGCGGTGTATGCGGCAAAGCGTGCGTGCCGTTGAGTATTTCCCCCACTTCCCCACGCCCATTCCTCCCCACGCTCCCTTTGCAGGCATTCCGTGAGACGGCAAGCCGAGTTTCTGGACAGAAAACTCCGCTCACCGTTCAGCGGGTCAATACGCAGAAAGAACAAAGTATCCATCCCATCACGGTGGCCATTGGGTACGAACTGGTGTAAAACACAGGAGCGCACCGACGGCGTGACAGCCGGTCTCCCAGAAAGAACCTGCGAAACAAGCGAAAGCACCGGAGAAAATAAATAAAAAAAAAGAAAAAAAACCGGGGAAACAAAGACCAACCCCTGGGGTAACAGCCCTGGAAATACTACCTCTTTTTCTTGCGAAGTGAAGCACGGTGGAGGCCAGCCTCAAAAAGCTGGGCTCATTTCGAGTCACACCCGAAAGAAGCGGGTGTGCTAATGTACCCAAAACACTTGCAAACTTGGCTAGCCGTAGTTAAAATGTGTAATCATGCATCCCTCATACTACCCGCCTCCCAGCCTCTATGGTCAACCGGAGACCCTAAAACACCGAACCTCTACACCACAATAAACGCCAAAACACGTGTAAACGTGCACCCGAAAAAGCGGGCGTGGCACCCCGCTTAGCTCCTGAACTGGACTTCACCATGTAGTGAAGCCATCCCCCCATGAGCGAACCCCCCCCCCCGGCTGAATTCCGGTAGGGTACTTCGCGTAACGCGACTTGCTGCCCTCAGCACGCAGGATAACTTCCTCGCACTCTTTTCCCTTTTGGTACTTCAACCATTGGTGCTGCACACGGCAACCCCATGTCCACTGTGCTCTGCGGAGTTTACTTCGCAGATTGCCACCGTAAAAAGAAGACAAGTCAGTGCTGCCTAGCGAGTCGCAGTCACAATCAGGGCGAGTGCCCTGAGTTTTTTAACTGATTGCTCAGACACGGTTGTAGGGGCCTTCTCCCCGTGACGGATTCGCCTGTGCTCTAGTAGCACGGGTGGTCCTGGCTGTGACGAGCTACGAACAGCCAACCACAGCTTGCAAAGCTCGAGTCGGAGGCAGCACAGTGCTACATCCCCCGTCCGCTCTGCCCCGTGGCTTGTGTTCAGCGTGCGCCAAGTCCCAAGGTGCGCCACGCCTTGATGCTTTAGTTCGGAAAATCGGTAGCCACTTGACCCGTAGGCCCGTGGCTCTGCAGTACCGCCGAACGCGTGAAGCTTGGCTTCCGTGTAGCAGGCTTTCCCCGGTACACTTGTGCTCGCATTAAGGGGAGGTGTCGCTGCTCACCTGCCAGATCCGTCCTGTCGTGGCCTCGGCTGCCCCTAAATAAAAAAGAATTCCGGGGGGGGGGGGGGGGCAGAAGAAGAAAAAAAAGAAGGAGAAAAGAAAAAAAACAGCGAAGTCGAACGCCGAGTTCTTCGCACACCCCCCCAGGCTCTCTTCCAATTCAGTTTTGTTTCGGCTCTCATATCAACTCCCCGCACCCCGATTTTCGAAGGCTGGCGGCTCAGAGCCGCCCGCTTTTTCACCCAGCAACCGGCGCAGGTTGAACAGCCTCCGTAGCACTGATTCACCCTGTTCTCCCTCTAATATTCTCCCCCTATACCCCCATGTGTAAACTAAATGAAACCCGAAACAGTGGTGAAAGCAGTTGTCAACGAGCCGGAGACGTGCATGCGAAGCGGAGAGAGTGGACGGGGGGTGGTGAGCGGCAGATGTTGCTTTCGAATTTCTTTGCGTTAACGCATGCATTATTGGTATTCAAAATTAGTAGTTGGCAGCGTACTGCATGAAACTTACCACAGCAGAACTCACCTGCTTTCGTAAGTTTCATGCAGTACACTGCCAACTACTAATCTTGAAAACCAACAAAGCAGGCGAGTTCTGCTGGTGCGCACGAACAAATGAACTCGTACATTGCTTCCTGTTGTTATCAGGGCACCCGGTCTCACCCCCCCCATTCAAGCTCCGCGCTGATGATAGTCCGCTCTCACGGTTAGAGACAAGTTGCCAACAGTAAACGAACAAAACAAAAACTTTCTGCAGCATAGAAAATTTACAAATGCCTCTTTTTTGTCCTGCCAGCAAAAAAGGAAAAAAAAAAAAAAAAAAAAAAAAAAAAAACGAAACAGGAAAAGTCGACTGCCTCGTTTCTTTTTTTCAGATCAGTGTAGTTCGTCGCCGATTACCTCCCCACCGCCTGAGGACAACTTTCAGCTGAGGGGGGGGGAAATATTTCTTGGGGATGGAGAGCGCGTGTTGCTTGCACCACTGAGGCCAGGGTTAAAAACCGCGGGTATATAGAAGGATGGAAGGTGATTCCACGGGACTCCGACCTGGACCACTTGCCCACCCGTGGACAAGTCAATGCGGCCGCTATCAAGTGTCATCGCCCAAAGCAGCTTTCGAGCCTAGCTAAATTCTCGCTGTCGGAAATGACCGTTGGCGCCCATGATACTTTTGACCCCAAAAAATGTTGCTCGCCCCTAAGGCCTGTCTTCGGGGGGCTCAGGGTTTTTACATGAGCGCCAGCTTGCAAGGAAATGCTCGACGATGCCAGACAAAGAACCGAAGCGATCCCAAGTGCTGTAACTACTGAACCACGTGTTGAACGGACGTGAGGTCATGCGGGTTCTCCCCTACACGACAAGACACACAAGCACAACAGGTCAAAAAGTCCTGAGTGAGGAAAACAACACACGGTGGTGTAAGCGGAGAAGAAATCAAATTGTGTTAGTCAGAGCAGCTACGTCGAGTATTTTTCCGGACAACTTCTGAACGGAATACGGTTTGCGTGGCAACATTCAGTTTTTCCGACAAGAAGTCTCACAAGTCAGACGGAGACTTCAAAAAACCGACCGCTTAGGGGGTAATCGGCCGCGAACTACACGGTGAAATCCAGCCTCAGAAGCTGGAGATAAAGAGGGTGTGCCCGAGATACACCCGAAAAGTGGGTGGGCCACAAACAGAACGCGTGTAATTCCACACCCGAAAAGCGGGTGTGACACCCGCTTTTTAACTTCAGCTTTAACTCCAGCTTCAGAGGCTAGACTCCACCGTGTACACCAGGTTGCTCGCGGACCAACTTACATAAGCAACTTCACCCCTCGCCAGCTGCTGCCCAGCCATTATTAATGCTTTTCTTTTTTGGGGTCTGTCTCGACAATTCTTCGTCCGTTCGGAATGCGGTAGCAAAGTCGCAGCGGGTCCGGCTGTCCCGATAGATCCCGTGTCCGTGTATCTGAGGCTGGTTGCTGACTACTTCTGCAAACATGTGTCCTGCTGCTGCAGTGCGTATAAGTCGATCTTCGAGTGCGTGAGCCCCTCCGAAGAAAGGTCCATTACACTAGTTCCAAGCTACTTAGCCCGGGTCTCTGGGTCGCGTCCCCCTCCTTCTCTTGGTCGCCTGGTCCTGCTGCTGCAGTGCGACTAACTAGTAGCTAGCGCGCACAGCACTACATCACTCACAGCGAATCCTGTTTAGGACAACTGCTTTTGACTTCTAGTTAGCTCGACGAGCGCGCTTACGCGGGTTCTTACGCGGGATCCTTCACTCTATAGGAGCCAGTCGAACACCCCGGTCTTATGGTATATAGAACGAGACCTCTTTTGAATGTAAAGAACAAATTTTCCTTCTTCTCTTTTTGTTTTTGTTTTTTTCTCGATTCCTCCTTCCCTTTTGTTTCATTTATTCCTTTCGTTCTTCTTTTTTCTCTTTAAAAAAAAAAAATAGGAAGCACATACACACAATCGAATTGGCAAGGGAAAGAAAACTCTGAATAAAGGCCGCTTCCGCGTTTTCTTTCCATGTTGTCTTCGGGCATTGAGGGCTTCCGACTGAGGAAGGCTGACTGCAGCTTACTGCGACACCACGCTGCCCAGTGCGAGGACCGGCGCAAAGATCGGCGTCGTGTCTTCGAAGTGGGCTACCGTGAGCGGTGGCCTTGGCGCCTATCCGACTGAGAACGATACGGACCTCTACCTTTCACTCACGCTTTCGGAAGTTTGGCACACGAAGATCGTTGACAGCCCGAACCCCTTCTGCTTTCCGCCGTGTGTCCTGGAAGATCTGCACACGCAAGCCGAGAAACGAGAGTTTCACTTGCCTCCTGCTTCATCTGAACTCGTTCAACTCCAAGCCCTTCAAACGTAAGAAACTGAAGGTCACCATCGACCTACAACTGCGCCTGAAGCTGCCCGAAAGCGCAGCTCCGAAACAGCCTAGGCGCACATGTTGGAGAAAACTGGTTGCGGAACGCCACATCAATTCTGAACCCCAAGCAGCAACAGCCACGGCGAAGCAGAGACCAGAAAGGAACAACCCCCTGGGTGGATTAGTCTGCACACGACAGCTGCCGACAGAGTGTTTTTGGTGAATCCACCTGATCCTGGGCTCTGAGCGCGCTCCCCCAGAACTCTCCGAGGAGGGTTGCGCCTAAGCGCCTGTCGCTCGAGGCTGTTTCGGAGCTGCAGTTTTCAGCAGCTTCAGGCGCAGTTGTAGGTCGATGGTGACCTTCAGTTTCTTGCGTTTGAAGGCTACCGCGTAAGGTCTCCGCTGGTGCTGCACGCTCACGGTAGCCATGGTCGGTAGCCAGTTCCTCTTGGTGGCAGGCGCACATGAGAAGGATTGCGCCTAAGCACCTGTCGCTGCAACCAAAGAAGAACTGGCCACCGACCAATGCCGATGCCACAGTGTTTCACTTCCGCTATTCACACATCCGCTATTCTTGTGCTGAAGCACGAGTTAAAGTCTAGCCCGATACAGTAAAGCTTCCCCCCCCAAGCCCCTCACACTGTCACGCCACACACAAAGCTAAACTTCACAAGCACAACGTCGAAAGACACCAATCTGTACGCCCATACGGGATCGTCGGAAACACACAAAAACCCTTCACTCTAATACAACTTGTAGAACGTGGGGGGCCCAAGACTACACTCCACGAAGGAATGTACTTGGTGTCGGTCACAAACAGTCCCGGACATGGCTAGCCATAACCCATACCGAAAGCGGGCACTAAATATACAACCCGTAACCACATAGCCCTTTCTTGCTCTAAGAGAACCCATTCATGAACGGTCACACGGAGACCCTAAACCCCCGGAATTTCAAGTGAACCTTAACTCTACAACCAGTGTTGGGAGGAGCCGGCGGCGGTCCGAAAGACAGAAGAAGAAAGGGGGGCGAGCAAGACGTAACAAAAGCGGCAAAAAGAGAAAGCAATGGCGGGACGTTCCCCTTTCTTCGGCCTCCAGATGCAGGCAGGCCACGAGTACAAGGTCCAGGTGCCGGAGAAGAGCATCCTGTGCCTGACCACCGCCTCCATAGACGCGACCGCGGCGGACATACAACCTGTGTCAGTTATCGCGGAACTCGACGAGTCGGAGTTCGTGTTGGCTCACATGAACAGCAGTATGCTTCGGTCCATCGATTTGTTCCATCGAGTAAGTCTACCACGTGTTGTCACTGGGAATCGGCTGTAATCAGGTTACACAGGTCAGTCGAGTGATAACACACGACTTCAAGTCGGTACAAGCCCGCAAGAGCTACTGCCCTACAGCTTTTGACGGTAGCGTAGTGGACTACCGTGGCTGTAATACCGGGTAACGGGAGTTAGTGTTTGATTCCGGAGAGGGCCTGCGAAACGGCCACCACATCTAAGGATGGCGAGGGTTAAAAAGTTGGTCGCTAACAACAAGGAACCCCCTGCCTTTCGTATTGTTCCTCGTCGAGAGCGCCTGTGCCCGCGAAGAGACCCCAATGCCTGTTTCGTCCATGTGGCACCATTTTTTTACGAAGGGTTTTTGTGTTGCTGTCAGGGCGCGCCATGTACAGCAGCCACAACCCTTTTTTTTTTATTTGAAACCAGAAACCTGTTGACCGCACGTTATTTGAGTTGCGGTCGCCGATCCCCCAACTGCCAGCATGATGTACTTGATGCGACGCGGAGCAGTCCTGACAGCACCGCTCGGCGAATAGAGGGCCACAAGAGTGGCAAATCGACCGGTCGGGGGGTGCTTAGCAGCCAGGCTGATTGCACACCTATGCAGGGCTGCATCCATCCTCGTGTTGTAGCCGGGCTTTGTGGGGGCCTGGTCAACCACCTCATCACAATAGGCGCAAACCATTCTCGACCGTGATTGGACAGTCGGGAGTCTCCACGAAGAAGAGAAAAGTAAAGCAAGACCTGCCCCCTGCGCCTGCTGTCTTCGGCTGCTTCGGCAGACAACACATTCTACTATAACACTATATCAAGCTCCAACTACTACTACGCGGGGCAGCAGGACACCTTGTCCAGGTGTGTAGTCGTCACCTCCCCGCGAGCTGATTGCCGGATGGATGCGGGCAACTGCACCTTTGTACCACCTACACCCTCTGGGGTGCTTCCAGGTTACGCGCAATCGGAGGTTTGAAACATGTTGATTAATATCAAAAGCCTGCACCCACGTGGCGTTGGCTGGTCTTTATAAGGGCTGCCTTGGCGTTACTTTGATCAAACTCACACTAAGCTGAAACTACTACTACTACTACTGAAACCAGAAAGTTGTGATGGCACCGGAACAGGAACGAGAGTCCCCATCCGAAGAACCACTGGTCTACGCTCACGAGCAAAACCCGAGACGAAGAAGGAGGTGCACTCAACACCGCGGTGAAAAATTATCAAGAGGACTAGTCTAGTCCCTGAAGGTTCCAAACACTCCTTTTTCGTGTTTTCCGGTAGCAATCAATTGTAAACACGAAAGAACGCTGGCAGCGTGTTTGGGAGAAGATTAGCCCCACGATCATATTCACTGACTAACGAGCTAGTCCTCCCCCGGCACGTACAAACAAAACGGAACTCACACTAGATGATCCGGTGGCCTTACTTGGGTGTACAAGGGGTGTACTCGGGAAGTACTTGGGGTACTAAATGCAAAGAATTTCCAGAAGTCGCCGTTCTACCCTATTCGGGGTGTACTTGGGAAGTTCTTAGTAAGTTCATGGGAAGTTAAGTTTCTACTGTGGATCACACCATAACAACCACTCCTTTTTACAGCTGCCGTGACAATGGAGTTCGACGTAAACATCGGGCACGGCGTCGCTGCACTGCTAAAGCTCCAAGGCGGGAGAGCTGGCCAGAGCGTCTTCGTATGCGGCAAGACGTTCCCTTGCATGGCCCGCTACATGAACAAAAGCGAGACCGCAGAAAGCTTCGGAGGTATGCCGCGCTGCCCCTCTTTCTTTCTCCTCTTCACTCCCACCCGGTTTGACAATGCAACAGGGCCTCGGAACGTGGTGGTGCGCATCGTTCTTGGCGTCATGACAAAGTCAGGGAGAAGGCTTGTCCGTGCCCAGGAAAAGGGGTCCGTTGCCAATCGCCCTCAGCAAGCGGACTCAGCGGCCTCCTGCTCCTGTCTTCGGGCCCACCCAAACCGACAAGCCCTGGTGCCTTCCCACACCTTCCTTTCGACGTTGGTCACCCGGAGACTTGAATCCAAAACCCCCGGATCCTCAAACGAACATTTACTCTGGAAGCTAAGTTGATTCGCTGCACGAGAATGTAGCACTTCCGCGAACTCCTTCTCGCTTCTGAGGTCGAGTGGTAGAGTCCCTGCAGTAAGTTTGCCACAGGATCCTGCAGCAAACCTCACCAAACACGCTCGTGTTGCTGAAATTACTGCGAGACTTTTCCACCAATTGTGTTTGACAGGTCTAGATGGCATCCACTGCATCTAACGTGCAGGAGGCTGTTTCACTTCGCCACCTCTCCAGCGTTGTTGTTGGGGCCAATTGCGTACCGCAATTTGCGTTCTCTCCCTGCTGCGGGAGACCACGAGTTTTGTCCTCCCCAGTTCACTCAAAACAAAAACGTAGCTAAAGGCTTTTCTTGTTACCGCCTCTTTGAGAGGCTCGTCGACAATTTAGCCCATGATACTTAACCCTTTCCCCTAAACCTGCCAAATGGTTTTACTTCCTTTAACTGCGAGCGTCAGGCAAAGCCGCCGCGTTCTGCGCGCTGCTACGAGAACTAATCCTGCGTGTGTCGACTTGCGAAGCCCACGACTTTGACAAGTCCACTCCTGCATTTCACAAAAAATTGCAGCGGGAGGGACTGAGTCACACAAATCGAAAAGACACCGGAGAATACCCGAGTGTCGGCCCACAAACGAAGTATTTGAACTTCCCCTTTTTGGAACTTGCTTGCTTGTCTTGCTTATTTTTCCGAGTTTGCCTCGGAGGCCCCGTACCATAGGGTTGGCGTCAGTTTCAATTGTGAGGCAAATCCTCACATCAGCCTACTAGCTTGGGGGGGGTCAGCTGGTCGCCAGACCAGAGTTGGTCTGGAAACTGGTCTGGGTCAAAAAAAAAAAAAAAAATCTCAGCTATTATTGTTTTCCCGGAGAAACCGGCTACCCACAGTGTACTACTACAGTGTGTACAGGGTACCACAGTGTACTACCACCGTGCACCACGGGGTACCACAGTGTGCTACCACGGGGTACCACAGTGTACTACCACCGTGTTCAACCACCGGGTGCATTGGAAGACGTCATGCTGGGGCTGCTGAAGTCATCGAACCTTTCGACGGCATTTCCAGAGACAAACAATCTGTTTGCCATTGCTGTTGTCCTGCCAATGGGGACAGCATCGGTCGAGCGTGTCTTTTCAAACATGAAAAGGGTGTTGACAAAAGCCAGGAAGAGGCTTCACGAGCAGACGCTGACCGACGTGCTAATGCTCGGGCTCAATGGCCCGTATGAACGTGGCAGTGGCATCCCGAGGAGCGCTATGGAGGCGTACCTCAATGCGTGGATTGCGAGCCCAAGAACACTGAACTTCGCCACGTGGCCGGAGTATGAAGCGTGCGTCGACAAAGTGGGGGTCATGCGCAAAGATATGATGACTAACCCAAGCCCTTCACTGACACTGTTGTTGGCCCACTCGTCCCTTCACTGACACTGTTGTTGGCCCACTCGTCCCTTCACTGACACTGTTGTTGGCCCACTCGTCCCTTCACTGACACTGTTGTTGGCCCACTCGTCCCTTCACTGACACTGTTGTTGGCCCACTCGTCCCTTCACTGACACTGTTGTTGGCCCACTCGTCCCTTCACTGACACTGTTGTTGGCCCACTCGTCCCTTCACTGACGCTGTTGTTGGCCCACTCGTCCCTTCACTGACACTGTTGTTGGCCCACTCGTCCCTTCGTTTCCCGTAGCAGGCGTATGGCTTTCTTCGTTCTTTGTCCACCATCCACCGCTATCCGGTACGACTTCGCTCTGCAGGCATTCGTTGCCGAACGGGGGTGTCTGCCCTCCCCCTGTGCACAAAATCTGGATACAGACCAGTTTACCCGTTCCGGGCTCGGGGGTCGAGGTCAGAGCTAGTACGCTGCCTCACATTTTGAAAAAAAAAAAAAAAAAAAAAAAAAAAAAAAAAAAAAAAGGAGCCCAGCACGAGCTGCTGTTGTTGACAAAAAAAAATCTGGGGAGGAAACTGGTGTCACATCCTCTAGTCCACCTTGGAAAACGGAAGAATCCAAAAGAAATATGCGTTTTTTTCGGGAACCCTGGGGCCAGCCCCGAGGTGTATGGGTCAAACTGGGTTCAACTGCTGGTGGGGCCTAGCTAAAGTCTCATCATCAGGGGGGGACAGTCATAAACACGTCACCAAGAAACATACCCCAAATCGGAGGCCCCGTACGATTCTTCAAAAAAAAAAAAAAAAAAAACGCAACGCCACTGTAATGAAAAGTGTATGCGAGCGGATCAGCTACCAAGAGCCCAGCGGAAAGGCTGCGGAGTGGGCATCCTGGCTCAAGCATGAATTAAAGTCTAGCCCGATCCAGTAGAGCTTCCTAACCAACCCCCCCGCCCACCGACCACACGCACCAAGCTGAACCTCCCAAACAAACAAAGGTCGAAAGACACCAATCTGTACGTCCCGCGGGATCGTCGGAAACACAAAAAAAATTAGTACCAAAGAGGCGTTGGTCGGATTTAGCTGGCATAAAAACTCCTCAAGTAATTCCTACAAAGCAGGTGCTCAGGGGCTTATATCAGTCATTCTCCTGGCGACCGTTCAAATATGGAAGAAACCATCTGGAGGTCAACCCCTCGTCATTTTCTTTGGTCCGAGGGCGTTTTTGAACTGTTTTGAATCCGATCTTTTCATCCCGACCCTCGGTGGGCTCCGAAGCTCGATATTGACGGGCTTAAGCCCAAAATTAGGGTTTGCGAAAAACGCTTTCTCGTGTTTTGCCATCGAGGGGGTCGCCAGTTTTTCTGTAGCACCCCGGGAACAGAGTTCCCAGGCATGCTCCGGATTAAAACCATCTTTGATTGACCAAATTAGAGGCGGGGCTGGTTGGTGTATGGCAACAGCTTTCCCCTGTGTCACCGTACTATACCACAAGGGGCACCACGGGGCCTAGCACCCTGTGGGCTCAGTACCCGCCATCCCAGTTCTGAAGTGCGTTCATAGGGTGATGGTAATTTGCCTGGTGAAGTGGGGTGCAACAGGAGGGCCATGGGGGTCAACCTTTTGTGTGATCCGAGGTGGTATTTTGACGATTTCGTGACCGATCTTTCCATTCCGTGTCTTCTCGGGAGCAAGAGGCACGTATCACACGCGCCCCCGGTATAATCTAAGTATAATTATATCGGGCCGAACTTGTCCAAGGGGGGTCGTCATTTTTTTCTAAAACCCCGGGAACAGAGAGACCAGGGACACCTGCGCTCATAGCATCAAAAATTGGTCGATTTAGTGACACCTTTGGTGACTGTATGCGCTGCAATAGGATGGTCATTTATGAACGGTCGCCAGGAGAATGACTGATATATGAATAGCAAACTTGGGCTGTCTCCCAAGTTTACTGTTTACCCGAAAAAAAACTTGGGCGGGTGGGAAAAAAAAAAAAAAAAAGTGATAATTTTCTGAACAGGCAGTTCTTTTTTTGGGCACTGGCCAGGGGCAGTCAGGGCACCGTGCCACCGAAGAAGCGGGCGAGATTCGATCGATCAGAGAGCACACTCGCTGGCTTTTTAGCTCCAAATGCAGAACCTGCTGGTCATGCTCGAGTGCGCCAGGAAGGAGAAGTGTGAGCAGCTCAAGTCGAAAGCGCAACCTCAGCCAATATTCGGGTTATCGCACCCACGACTGCCGCTCTAGTCCTCTAGCCGACCTCATGATACAGCAACTCGCTCTCCGAGGATTCGCATACCAATCGACGCATGCAGGAGCTATGTGCGGGACTTTTGCAAATTGCAGAGAAGTCTAGATCTAGATTGCGAAGACCACGAAACTTTTTTGCCTTGTATTGACCGGAGCAGGTGCCGGCACCAGGAAACTAGATCGGGGCAAACGTTCAGTTGGAACACAAACAAACTCTGTTGCTTCAACGCCTTTACCCGATCTTCTTGCCGCAGCGCTCTGACTGCCAAGTTGGCACCTGGCTGGGCGAGCATGACACAGTGTCCTGCGTGGAACGAAAAGCGTCGGAAACTTCTGCCAAGAGGCAACATTCCAACTGCCCAAGTTTCACCCACTGCACTCCCAACTTTCCCGCCAAATCTCTCAGATCCATACAAGCCCCTGCAGGTGCTTATACAAAAAAAAGAACGAAAAAAGGCCAGAGCTCGCGGGCTTCTGTGAGCGGCTCGACAACGGTTTGCTTGAAAAAGCCACCGATTGCCCACACGCCGAGAGAGGAAGCTGGAATCGACGCTACGATCGTTGACCCCACACGGCGGAATCCATCCCCAGAAGCTGGTCCTGGATTCGTTAGCCGAACGTGCTGTCTGGTCCAGGGCTTACGCTCCACGTGTGGAACGTGTGGATTTCCACACGTTATTTTTTTTTGGATTTCGTTCCCCCACGTGTGGATCCACAGGTACCACATGTGGAATTTGATATATTTTTTCCCCCACATGTGCTTGCCACAGGGTGTGTCTAGGCCCACAGTAGCGACACTATTTTTTGTGCCAGGGGAAAAGGTTTTGTCCCCCTCTAAGCTTGAGCGTCCATAGCACATGTGGACCACACGTATTTTCTCCGAGACCGAAAACGGAGCGTAAGCCCTGGTCTGGTCCGCAGATTACATCTACAGACAACTTAGTAGGCTGGGGAACCCTTTGCTGCAGAGTAAGCCTCGAACTGCATCACACACGCACACAGAAGTGAATGACGATGACGACGACGACGAGCAGGTGCCAACGGCCGCCATCGAGCTGACGACGAGCGAGCCGAACGTTGAATCGACGGAGCCGAAACCCAAGAAGAAGCGAGTCAAAGCCGCTGTCTCGGACGACAGCGACAACGCGTCGGCGGAAAAACAAGGCAAAAAGACACGAAAGGCCAAGGCGAGGCAAGCGGCACTGGCCGTGGCCGCGTAACGACTCCGTAGCAAACCAGCAGCAGAGGATGAAGCATCGCACCGGTAGTTTGAGGCACCGCCAGCGGTTCGCATAAGCACTTCGACACGTCTCAGTTATGTGAGGGCACTGTAACACGAATCAGTACTTAGAAGCACTGCCGTGTGTATCAGTACTTCGCACAACCACAGGCACCATCGTGCGTTTTCAAACTGTATGCAACAGGCCCAGGACAGGACTTGGGCTGGCGCAGCTGAACCTGCTGGAAATGTAGCCCTCCCGTGTTCTACCGCGGTCTATCATTGGTACACGCACGAGGGGGTCGCAAAGAAACGCAACATGGAGCGGATGGCACTGCTCTCCGGCGGCAAAATATGCAGGTGCCGGATCAAACGGACAAAGAAAAAGAACGAAAGTAGAAGGCGGAGAGGACGATAAAATAATTAGCTTTGCAAAAAAAGTAGAGACAAAATAGCCAACGAAAGCAGGGGCGTGTGTGGCTACCAAAACGCAGCGCTGGGAAACCTTACGTCGGATATATAGTAGGCAAAGAAAAGGATGCACTTTCCTTTAAAACGGCGGATAGGCTACTCGTTCAACTGGCACAGTGTATTGGGTGCGAGTTTTCTTTTTTGGAGACATGATGCAATGAGTTCCAAAAATGAAAGCTTGAGCAATGAGCGAACTAGCACCATACTGAAGATCATGTCACTGTCACAGTTTACATGTCCGTGCTTCACATGGAGATCCCTAACTCAAGACATACCAGGTGAAAAAGTAAAACAACGACCTGAAGAGAGGGCCCAAACTCAGCCTGTTCAAAAAGAAGTTGTAGGAAATACTCAAGGCCAGTATGTTCATTCGGGAAAAAGCATCGATCCGCGGGGCCGACGGGCCCACTTCCACTGACCAGGGTTAGCGCTGAGTTTTGCCGCTATTCCCCCCCTAGCTACACTTATTACATTCTTGAAAGAAAGAAAACTCGAAATGGAAAGACGGGCAGCGTTTTTGGGGGTTGAACAGAATTCCTAACCTGCAAATGATACGGGATAAATCCAGGCGGGAAACGATCAACGGGCACGCGCAAACAAAACGAACCGCCTGTCTTTATTCGGCAACACACGATAAAGGGAAGAGGGAGCTCCGCATGAAATGGAACAAAAAGGCTGGACAAACGTAAGAGACTGGCTATCGCTAGCCTAGCAAGAACGCTATTCACCAGAGTGAGTCAATTACAAGATGAAACACGGCATCGCACCCGAGAGCTCTCGCAAATACCGGCCTGGAGGGGGCTGCTGTTTTTTTGTGTTAACAATGCATTGTTGGTACTAAAAATTAGTAGTTGGCAGCGTACTAAAAGCAACTCACCAAATCAGGTGAAAAGCCACTAGTGCGCACAAACAAACGGAAGCGCCATACTAATCTTTTGACCACGGAGAAAGGTGGACCCAGTGCTGCTGAAAAACCGGCGCATCAGCAGATGAAGAAAGGTTTGCAGAACACGGGCGCGCTAAACGGTTGGTCTCTCCGCGCGAATTGTTACCATTTCTCGCGGGAAAAAAGCCCAGCCAACCTCATTAAAACGCGTAGGGGACCTCCCCGTCTCTTCTCTCTCTCTCTCGGGAAAGGTCAACGCGGTAGCGGTGTCACGAGAAACACATACAGGTGGGTGGGGAGAGGCCCTGGGACTGCTAAGGCGTGACAACCCCGCCCCTGTCCCTCCCAGGGAGCACCCCGAAACTAGCCTGCCCACCTGACGGTGGAGGCCCACACCCTTTGACTTGTTTTCTGTGTTCTCTCTGTCTCTCTTGTCTTACTCTCGGAAATGGTCGCGTTGGCAGAACCGGTGAAGAGAATAACTGTCGCAGGGTTGATGAACTGAAAGCAAGAATTTGTGGTAGGCCCTGTTTATTAGATTCACGGTTAAACGAAGCTAGCGCACAAGGCTTGCCTGATCTCGCACCTACTTTCCGATACCAAGTAGATGCTCTATTCTAACTCTCTCTCTCTCTAGCGCTTTAGGTCAGCGTGGTAACGGGACCATAGAACACACGCCGGCGGGTGGATCCCTGGTGTGTTCTCTTTCTTTCTCTCTCTCTCTGTTTCTTTTGGGGGAGGGCGCAACAAGGTCTGCAGGGGTGCAGTTAACGCAGCGTCTCGAAGGTCAATAACAAGAACAAAAAGAACCAGCTTTTTGTTGTCACCATCCTTTTCAGGTGTCAATTGATCACGATCAGGGTGTCCTACGCAGGCGGCTCACTATCTTCACACGTGCACGTGAATACCCGCACTTGAGCAAACCCCGAATGTTGATGATGATAGGTAGTTTTGTTGATCGCAGCAGTGCCTGATCGTTTCTACGTCTAGCTAGCTTCAGGCGTTAGTTCATGTTCTTCGATACTGAAGAAAGACGTAAGACACCCGTTTGTACGCCCTGGGGGATTGTTGAAGAACGAGGCCGCCTCTGGTCTAAAATGTCTGAAAACTAGTCATCCGCGCCAGTCTTGTCAGTCTGCCGCTCACTTTCTTTTTTTTCTTTGTCCTCTCTGAATTTCACTGATTTTCTTTTTTTGTATAAGCACCTGCTTTGTAGGAAATGCTTGAGGAGACTGCCAGTTGCGATAGATCAAAGGTGGTAGATGTGCTGTAGCTCACACGAACCACAGGTATATCTGGGTTGCGGGCGTAAGCGTTCAACAAAAAAAGACCCACTTTGTAGTTGTATTGTTTTCTCCCCCTCTAGCCTCCTTCGAAATGAGCACACAAGGCAGTCCCGCGAGTATTTTTGAGTAGTGCTGTACGTACGAAAAGGGAACATTTCCGGAACACAACGGCTGCACGTGGTCTTCACAGAGGTTTTGCCTTCGTATCCTTGCCGGCTTCAACCGTCAACGGGCAGTTAGTTGCGCTGCTCATTATAGTAGCAAGTGCAAGACCCTTTAGCCGCCGGAAGTGTCCCCAGGCAGATTGTACAGTATTACCCAGAGAGCATGTACTGTGGCACCCCCTGGTGTAGCTCCTACGTGCACAGTGTGCTCCAGCACCGGGTGAGGGAGTTAACTGTACGGCCAAAGTGTGACCAAAGGATCGTTAGGCCATGCTTTCACACCGAGGATCGGTACTGAAGACCGTGTATCGAGCAAACTTTTACCCTTATGCTCTACGCGAGATTTCTGTTCCCGCTGAGCTTGCCTTAGGACACCTGCGTTAATGTGTAACAGATGTGCCGCCCCAGCCAAACTCCCCACCTCACTGGTGTCTCCAAACGAGGATTCGCGAGCCGAAGCCCGTTTGTCGCTGGAAACGGGGTGTGGTGGGTACACCCGCAAATCCAGCGTGGAATCCAGTGCGATCCACCTGTCTTTGGGGGTGTCACAGCGGATTTCACACTGGATTCTGCGGGTGTGGCGCACCCGCAATTCAGATCGCCTTTTTTCGGAAGACTGTGAAAGACTTTCGAACACTGTGTTTTTGCCCCGGCTGTGCGTAAAGAAGAGCCACGTCACTTTTTTTCTTCGTACATCATGCCGTAGGGGGGGGGGGGGGGGGGGGGGGGGGGGGGGGGCAGCGCTCTTGTTAAGGATCAGCCACTTTGGCCGGATGGCCGGATAAACCAGACCCCCCCGGTGAAATGGTCAAAATTCCCTGCCAAAAGTGGGCCCACAAAAATTTTCCAAAGTGTGGTATTTGGGGTATTCGGGGCAAAAAAAAAATTTTTTTTTTCTGACCGCCCACCGTGGTGACCACCTTCGAGTGTGACAGGTAGCGTCTCCCCCCTCCACAGTGAAAATAGCCTGGGGGGGGGGGGGGGGGGGGGGGGGGGGGGGGGGGGGGAGGGGGGGATGGGTCAGCCGGCTGATGGATGGATGGATGGTTCTTAACAAGATGGGGGGGGTCGAAGTACATGGGTGTTAGGACCACCCTTAGCGAGTCTAGAGGTAACCTTTTGCTCAGTCCGGCGTTTGCGCAAACCCGAACCTTTTTGCCCAGTCCGGCGTTTGTGCAAACCCGAACCTTTTTGTCCAGTCCGGCGTTTGTGCAAACCCGAACCTTTTTGTCCAGTCCGGCGTTTGCGCAAACCCGAACCTTTTTGTCCAGTCCGGCGTTTGCGCAAACCCGAACCTTTTTGTCCAGTCCGGCGTTTGTGCAAACCCGAACCTTTTTGTCCAGGCGTTTGTGCAAACCCGAACCTTTTTGCCCAGTCCGGCGTTTGTGCAAACCCGAACCTTTTTGTCCAGTCCAGCGTTTGTGCAACCCGAACCGTTTGCTATCATCCCAACCGAACTTGCCATCAGGCGAACCCGTTGAACCCTGATGGCAAGTTCGGTTGGGATGATAGCAAGTTCGGGGCGCGTACCCCGGACCCCCCCCCCGGAAAACCTTGATGATGGCAAGTTGCGGGCCCTTATCCAGGGGGGAGGGCCCCTCCGGACCGCCCCTGGTGAACCTTTGATGCTGAGTGCAGACCCGGAAAAAAGTCCACCGGCGGGAACCGAACCTCCCACCCGTAGGTAAGGAACGTCGTCAACTGACGACTGTGCCACGCCGTTGTCCGCCGCGAGAAAATTTTTCGACGAATTTTGAATTCTCAAAAGTACCATGAAAAAACGGTAAAAAAAAGCCCGGGGTGGGGGTACCCCACGGCCTGCCCCAGAAAAGTGGGGTAGCTCGCTAGAGAGCTAAATTGAGAATTTCAATTTACCAACCTCTAGACTCGGATAATAACAGTTATCCGAGTCTAGAGGTTGGTAAATTGAAATTCTCAATTTAGCTCTCTAGCGAGCTACCCTACACAAAACGACCGCGCAGGTCGACTCCCAGGTTTCCCCAGACGGGACAAGTGCGAAGTTGAGCACACTATCTGTTCCAAGCACGTTCTTGCAGTACGCACCCCCCCAGGCATCTTGTTAACAACCATCCATCCATCAGCCGGCTGACCCCCCCCCCATAAACTATTTTCACTGTGGAGGGGGGAGACACTACCTGTCACACTCTAAGGTGGTCACCACGGTGGTCAGAAAAAAAAATACTATTTTTTTTAAATAGTACATCTGTACAGACTGTACTGACGGGAACATTTCCGGAACAACGGTTGCACATGAAAGAGAAAACGAAGCCAACGAAAAAGTGCTAATACAGGAAAACCCAGGTTTATATCCTGTACACGCGAAGAACAAGAAACTTTTGCCTTAGGGTAGGCGGTTTTTTTTTTTCGCGCGCGTAAATTTTTGGGAACCCCCGGAAAAAAAAAACTTTTGCCAAAAAAAAACTTTTGGGATCTGTGCATTGGAACCGGTCGTGTGAGCGACTGCAGGCGTAGTCACGAGCGTGTCCGGCTCGCGAAAAGTCGAAAACCTGTTCATCACACCGATACTTCACGGCGATGCAAATAGCGTAGACTTTGTTTACCTCAGTGTGTATTGACTTTGAAGCTGACTATGCCCGGTGCTGGGTTGGTGCGCTGGGCAAGCAATATCGTGCTACTTTGACGTTGGTGTCAATCTAAACAGCAAGATTTGCGTAGCTACTGCTGGACGCAGTCGAAGCACGCGGGATACAAGCACAGCCTCAGCCTCGAAAGTGTGCGCGGTTTTACCGGCAAGGCATGTCGGGAGGTTTTGCCACTGTGGTGCGATTATCACACAGAACCAGTCCGGGGCAGTGCACGCGTCTATGCCTTCCGACGCCTCAAGCAGCTACTAGTATCTGAGACTCGACTGAGGAGGCATGAAAAGGACGCGGGGCAAGCGATGCGTTCACGGTGCTTGCGACTTAGTGCACTTGACCGGCGGCAATGTCTTGTGCCGCGGTATATTTGCGAAGAAAACGGCACTCGTCGCCTGACAGTCTAGACCGCACATCCCTGAGCATAACTGCCTTCGTTGCACACGGCGTCTAACCAATTGCCGTGTGCTAGAAGCACCTGCCCTCCGTGCGGATGTCGAGACATCAATGGTCTCTTTCGATGTGGGTGAGGTACATCTTGTGAGTCCGGCGCCGTTTGCTACGCATCAGAAGGTGGCCACTGGCTAAAGCTTGCTGACAGGAGGGTCGGCAGAGTACCGACAAACTCCGTTTACACCAAGCAGGGCATCTTTGTGTACTCGGGTAATATTGACAAAGCCACTACACCCGAAGTGACGGTGTCGACGTCCGCCTTTGGGGGTTTCAACAGCAGACCGCCGCAGAAGCCGCGAGAGCAACCATCCTTGCACAAGGTGGAGGAAAGCAGAAGTTGAAGTTCACCATACTATCTGCGGGTAGCTGGCGCTTATTCTCGCCGATGGAAATGCCACCGACCAGCCGTCAGTAGGCTCTCGCACGGTGGTTCGGTAGGACCGTGACATCGCAATGGGGCATGTCAGAAGAGAGATAAGAGATTGACGGACACCCGCGCAATCGACAGTCCTCTGGGTCACTGCTTTATTGTTCGCAGCGTACCCAGCGAACCGCGATCTCGAGTTCAAACCCGAGTGTTTTTTCTCCTGTGGCATCGTCTATCATCTGCAGCCTCCGACTATGGAAGGTTTTGTCGAAACGCACCCCGCGCGGCGTTCAGGACTGTTGAACTCTAGACTGCCACCGCAACCCCTCGGACACATCAAGTTCATCTTCACACTCACCTTTGAGCTCATCGTCCAGAAATTCTATCAACAACGGGCACAAAAGTGCCAACAGCGGACTGGCCAGTAGTATAGCCGGCACATATGGTGTGACATCCAGTAGCAGAAAGTCTTGTGGCAAAAGTTTTTTTTTTCTGAAAAGTTTTTTTTTTGCGCGCGCGCGCGTAAATTTCTGTGGGCCGACGGACATGGGCCAAAAAAAAAAAAAAACCGCCTACCCTTATCATTTTCATCACCTTTGGTCAGTTGATGCTGATCGTCCGTTGCTTCGTTTATCAGTGCAAGCCCCAACTCCGGAAATGTTCTGGGCCCCAATACCCCAAATACCACACTTGGAAAATTTTTGGGGGCCCACTTTTGGCAGGGAATTCTGACCATTTCACCTTCGAGAATTTGACCACCCAGCCTCCAAGGCAACTGCACTGGGGTGGGGGGGTCTCGTTTATCCGGCCATCCGGCCAAAGTGGCTGATCCTTAACAAGAGCGCAGCACCCCCCCCCCCCCCCCTCCCCTTTTTTCCCCGTGACGGATTCGCCTGTGCTCTAGTAGCACGGGTGGTCCTGGCTGTGACGAGCTACGAACAGCCGCCTAGCAAACCCGACACACACCGCTGTCCTGTCTGCAGACCCTCAGGTTCCGCGCTGATGATGGTCCGCCTTATGTGACCGTGGCTTAAAGGACCAAAACACGACGCAGACGGGTCCAGTCCGGTGTCGAGCACATATCCATTCCAAGCACGTTCTTGCAATTTTCCCCTTCTAGCCTCTGTCGAAAATAGCACCGGGCGGCGCCTCAGAATATTTTCGGCAAAGGCCTAACGAGGCAGCGTTCGGCCTGAACCCGCTGCTTGAGCTTTTCCATCACTGCATGCATTCCAGTATACGATACCTTAACCCCTGAGAGACGGAGGGAGGTTGTCCAGGGGCGCAGAGCAGCCTTCTGGGGAATCTGTGGGTCAAACTCGAGAGTTTTACGACTTCAAAAAAATGGGAAACCTGGTGCTCCTTGGAAAGGTTTCGTAACACATCTGAACATTGATCCTTTTTGACATGCCTATGTTCTGAAGGCCCAGTGTCCGAGCTCGAGTTCTGGCTTTTCGAAATGAATTTATGTCCCCCGTCCATAAAGGATCAGAATCTTTCGACTATGGTCAACCGGAGACTTCTATACCCCATGATCGAACTTTCACTCTAAAAAACCGCGAATATGACAATCACAACAAGAAATGCGAGCGCGCTCGAAAAAAGGTCGAATATACAGCCACAAATACGATAAGAGAACTTTGTCGAAATGACCACGGAATTTGCAAATAGTGTCTTCAAAAATTGTCAAAATGACGTATACTATAGAATCTTGTCAACATGATCTCCAACCTTTGGGTGTTTGTCAAAAAGAGCTTCAGAAATTGTTGAAATGACCCCACCAACTTTTTAGAAATTGTCAAAATGACCTGTACTAGTATACCTATCAAACCTTTCGACGAAGGTCGCTTGGACGCTTTAAACCGCGAATATGACACAATATGTCACAATAAGAAATGCGGGCGCGCTCGAAAAAAGGTCGAATAGTCGGCAGCTACTACCCCACAAATAGGAGAAGGGAAATTTGTCGAAATGACCTCCAACTTTTATACGATGAGGGAACTTGGTCGAAATGACCTCCAACTTTTAAACGATAAGGGAACTTTGTCGAAATGACCTCCAACTTTTATACGATGAGGGAACTTGGTCGAAAAGACCACCGAGGTTGCAAATATTGTCTTCAGAAATTGTCAAAATGACGTATACTATGCATACTGATCCACGAAAGGAACCCTTTCGACGAAGGTCGCTTGGAGACTTTAAACCTCCGGATCCTCAAGCGAACTTTCACTCAGAAAAAAAAAAAAAAAGAAACGAAAAAGCAGAAAATTGCAACCGGCCCGCAGAGCCCAAACCTCGATTAAAGCAGGGGGGCCTGTGCCGGCTCTCTGAAGGAAACCAGTCCACCCCCCTGTCTCCTGGAACTTCAATCGGTCTGCCGACGATATGGGAGGCGAACCGAATGGTCGTGGTTTGTCCTTGAGAGGTGGCCGCTTCCTTTTGTGGTGTGCACGTCATTCAACGTGACTCACTCTCCGTGCAAGTGGAAACGCGTGTGCGTCCTCAGCGTTGAGGCGCGTGCAAGAAGCCGGCGTAAGAAAGACCACCTTCTCCAATAGGGTCGTGCTATCCTCCACGTTATTTCTTCGTCTTCCACCGGACATCAAACAGGGCGTTGTTCCGCTGGCCAAACAATAGGTCCTCCCCCCTCTCAGCGCAGTGATCGTGGCAAGCGTTGCACGTTTGAACATTTGACACACGTTTGCGTTTGCAATATCCATCTCAAACGTGAATCAAACGTGATGGCACTGCGCCTGCAGTGGGGATCCGAGTGTGGGGGTCGGCTGGTGAAACACTCGAGCCACGAGGGTAGGGTGTTCATGCCCCGGGGCGCCGCAGGGTGTGACGGAATACTTGCTGAAGACTTGTATCTCCCTGCGCACACTCGATCCCCAAGACGAAGAACAGGCATGCACACAACGCGGCGGAATCACACAGGAGAACACAGAGGGAACGTCCCTCACGGTTTCGGTACCTTACGTACGGAGTTTTGTGCTCCCCCTTTTTTTTTCTTCACTTTCTCGCTCTCTCTCTCTCTCATTTTCTTCGAAGGAGACTTGGTGCTAGCACGTGGAGGCAGTGTTCTGTCTAAACATGAAAGCTAACATTTCCCCCCAATGAGCCAATTCACCTACCCCTGAAGCGACCAGAGCTTGATTCCGCGGCGATTCCACTCTCGAACTCGATTACCGTGGAAAATTGGCAGCTAGCGGATAGAGTGTGCCTGTTGGCCATGTCAATGGGCAACCAGGCGAGATCGCACGGGGGCAAGGGAGGGTGGGTAGAGTAGTGGTGTGCCCATCCTGCCATGCGCTTTCGGCTTCAGTTCCTACCGTGTACTAAAGTAGGGAACGCACAGATAGTGCGGGAGCAATTGTTTTTAGAAATGCTCGACGATGCTGCCAGACAGAAGCTGTGTAACTGCCGAACCATGTGTTGAACGGAGGTACATTCTACAGGCTGTTTGCATTCTAACCCTACACTTCAAGGCTCGACAAAGTTCGATCGGGCAGTGAATTGGCTCACCCAACCCCTTCCACCCCTTCGGAAGAGATTTACGTCGGTACGATGGCAGATATGCCACTGCAACGAGCCCTAAATCCGAGAAAGACAGGGGAAGAGATCGCGCTCGTGCGCGCACACGTGGGTAAGCGGTTATCTGATGCTAGCATCAATCCAGCCATGTGTAGCGTGCCCGAACGGTTTTCATGTGGACCGGCCACTCGGTACCGTAAAACAGCAACCCAAGCAAGACCATCAGCCTGCGCTTCTAGTGCGGAACCTGATGTGACGCCTCGCCATGAAAAGACGACGAGGGGCCTGCAAAGAATGCAGCCGCCCGAAACAAACCGGTTTCTTTCTTGGGAGAGCGGTGTTGCTGCAGATTTCGCGGTAGTCGCAAGAAGATTCTCGCCCATGCGTAGCACACAGCTATCGAACTAGTCGCCCGTGCGTAGAACCCGAAACTGTCGCGGGGCCCACCAACAAAAATCCGGGGGCTTCCCGTGCCGAATCGGCATCCAGACGCGTGGGGAAGTGAAAATCAGCTCGGGCACCGTGCCGTGTGCTTTTTTTAGAGTTAACATTGCTTTGTTGGGACCAGAAAAATCAGTAGTTGGCAGCGTGTTACATGAAACTTACGGAAGCAAGTGAGTTCCGCTAGTGAGCGCAAAGAAAAAGAGGAAGGCAAAATGCCCGCACCCACCGAGGAGGTTTTTCTCTCTGCTTATATTTTTTCCAACTTCTTGTATGAGGACCACAGCCAGCTTTCGAAGTGTGGGCGACGCTCCGAAAGCCGTATTCAGCTGTCTTTCGCTTCCTGCCGCATCTCTGGTTGCACCCGCGTGGAGTAAACGCGGTGAAGAACTCGTTTGCGGCTTGAACCTTTGTGCGTACCGAACCCATCCACCGCCCAGTATCCGACCCCCTTTTCTATTTGTGAAACAAGCGATTCCCCCTCTTCGGGAACCTTTTTTCCAGAGGCAGAGAAACAAGTCTGGAGCATAAACAATTCGTGCCGAAGCACGAATCGCAAAAAAAAAAAGGCAAATATTGGATGAATTTGCGGCCCGCAACACAGCAGTCATACTGTCCGTTTGCGCGCGAGTCCGCTATCAGGAGCCCAGCGGAAAAGCAACAGAATGGGCCACTTGGCTAATGCACGAGATCAAGTCTAGCTCGAAGATACGATAACACAAAACATTTATTTTGGGAACCCCACCGATCACCACAAGCACGTACTAAGCTGAACTCCACAAGCATACAAAAGGTCGAAAGACACCAATCTGTACGTCCATTCGGGATCGTCGGAAACACAAAAAAAAGGAAAAAGGCGAGACATTCATCATCAGGGCATGGAGCGGCTCCTGCGCTGTGCGAGCAAGTGCCTGTCGCGCTTCTCAGTTGCCGCCAAGTACTCCGATCCTTCCACCGCGCCCATATTGCGCGGGGTAGAGAGGTTAGCCTTCTCGACACCTCGCGTGGCTTTCATGCAACTGACATGCACCCCCCTGGGGTGCATTTTCGGGGTACTCGGCTGGCAAAAACGCGCTTCGTGTCGTCGCTAGCGTGCGCGCAAAACCCGTGCCCTTGACCGTGGGGCCGTCACTAAAAGCTCTGCTGAGCGACATGGGGGTGCTTCTGGACGACCAGGCGCTTTCTTGAACCCTCGTCTGAACGAAGGAAAAGCTGTTGGAGCGATGCATGTCGGCAGTACTCTCTTAGCGGCCGAGTCGACTCCAGCACCCAGTGTCTGCAACCGATCGGTGTCGTGTTGCTTCGCTTTCACGGTCTTACGCCTCACCGATGGTGCTGCTGATCTCCAACCTTGAGAGGTGCCAACCATGGATCCGCGGGCCCGATTTTGCTAAACGGGACTAGTAGAGAGCACACCAGTCCTACGAGGTGAACGTGAAGTGCAGCCGGAGACACTTCGGGTGCAGGGAATAGGAGCTGGTCCAAACGGCACGCAATCCGAAGGAGGTACAGAATGGCTGCTGTCTCGAACACCGAGTCTTGTGTCGACGACACCCGGGGATTCACGTATTCAGTAGTAGAACCGAAAGGAAGCCCAATTTCAAAACATCCCGATCTGCAAATCGATGGGAAAGCTACAACCTTCTCTGCGCCGGTGCATATCTTGCTGAGCAGTCCTGGCACTGCACTGAAGAAGAAGAAGAAAAGAAAAAGGCCGCACCTGGTCCGGGAATGTGACGGTCAACCACAGCTTGCAAGGCTTGAGTCGGAGGCAGCACAGTGCTACACCCCCGTCCGCTCTGCCCTGTGGCTGACCGTCTCGACGAGCTTGTGTTCAGCGCAAGCGTGAAGCCCCAACGTGCGCCACGCCTATTTATGGTGCTTTGGTTTGGGAAATCGGTAGCCACTTGACCCGTAGGCCCGTGGCTCTGCAGTACCGCCGAACACGTGAAGCTGGCTCCCGTGTAGCAGGCTTCCCCTGGTACCTCTTTTGCACTGCACTGCAAAATCGAAGTGGCTCTGCAGTACCGCCGAACACGTGAAGCTTGGCTCCCGTGTAGCAGGCTTCCCCTGGTACCTCTTTTGCACTGCACTGCAAAATCGAAATGAAAAAAGAAATATAACCCAACCCCGCCGCGCGCACCAGTGGAAAGACTTTGCTTTTCACTCTTTGGCCGCATCCCTCTTGGTCCAGCTGCCTCGAGGAAACCCCTCCCGAACACCGCCCTCGCAAATCATAAGAAAGAAGCCTAGAAACCCCCACACCCGTCAAATGTGTCGTCGAGGGCGTAGTTCTTTGACGGACACCGTAAAACCCCGATCTTCTTCCACAACCACTTGGGAGCCAGCAAGGGTGCCGACACCACCCTTTCCGCACAGTAGTTATGTCACAAAATCCAACTATACGTATAAAAAGGTGTCACGAGATAAGTCGACAGCCGCTGCTCAACGGCTTTATCACGCCGACGGTCTGAGATTACCCCCCCCCTACTGAACTATCTTTGAAACCACACTTCTTTCGCCGACTGGGGCCCGCAAACCCGTTGGACTTTTCTGCAGGAAGAAGAAGACATAGGCCAAACGGTCTGGGCTTCAGTCTTGCCCTCACCCAACCGCCAAAAACTATAGTTTGCACGCCGTCCCAGCGAAAGGCTTCGATGCATGTCCTACCGGGCCCGGCGCTCTATTGCAGGCATCACAAAGAGTCGCCTCTCGTGTAGTACTACTACAGAGACGGCACCCACACGCTCACTCACACTCTTCCTTTCCCAGTCACGCTCTCACCCCCCCCAGAGCGTCGTTCCCCGAAGTTAGGTCCCTGCACTAACTCGTCTTTTCTCTCTCTCTCTCATCAGTCTTGCATCCAGCCGGCAGCTGGTGTGAGACGAGCCCTTGTCTTCGCGAGAGGTGCTGCACTCAGACTCTCGTTCACCATCACTTTGACGATGCAGTTTGTCGCCACGGATTGGCTGCTGAATCCATTTTGCACTCACACCCGCACATCCACACCCAAACACCACGCCGGCACATCAACACCCAACCTCTCACACCGGAAAACTCACGACTCAAGACGACTACTTCCAGCACTTGGACAGAGTACCCATTGCCTGAGCGCGATGCGGCTCTAGACTCATTTTCGACCGGAAAAGTGTCCTCGGCCGGGTTCGAACCGGGGACCTCCAGCCCTTAAGGCTTGCGCTGTTCACTCGGGTGTCAGTTCCAGGGGGGGAAACTTCCTGCAGAGACACGGGCCCAAATAACACTATAAAAAAGTGCATCCCCGTCCGCCGCCCTGTTTCGCGACCTTTCGGTGGGTTCCTTTTCAAAGCTGTCATCAGTCATTTGTAAAATGAGAACAGGGGGAAAAGGAGGGGGAAAACAAAGCAACGAGGAGAGGAGACGAGAGGCGCTAGTTTTTTCCACTCTTGCTCGCCTGCAGACTCTCAGCAACACAAGCATACGCAAACTGCAATGCAGTCACAGCGCGAATGTGCTCCAGAGCCCCAAAAAGGTCGGGCATGACTGCCGTGCAGAGCTACAGAAAAAGAGCCCTGACTGTATCATGCGGAGCTACCGAAGAAGAGCTACGTCTGCATTATGCAGAGCTAGCCCTGACTGTCTCTAAAGCGAAGAGCCCTGACTGCATCATGCGGAGCTACCGAAGAAGAGTTACGTCTACATTATGCAAAGCTAGCCCTGCCTGACTGTATCTAAGCGAAGAGCCCTGACTGCGGAGCTACCGAAGAGAGCTACGTCTGCATGATCAAGGCACCGGTGGTGTCCGTTGCGGCAGCACTCCGCTATCGTCTTGCACGTCGCGCATTGCGTCAGACCGTGGTGGACCGTGATTCACTGTGATAAACAGCGGCAGGCACTTCGATGCAGTTTCAAGAGATAGGAACCTCCCGGCTCACAATTATCGAAAAAGTATCACCGCGCACACAACGAGACACACGCACAGGCACTGGGTTTTCCTCCGCATCAGGTGTTACCATCATTGAATTCCACACACACAAACACACACACAGGAAATAAAGTAGAAAAAAGAAGACCAAACAGAAGAGGACCCCTTCCTCCACCTCCACCTTCCCGCAAAAAGGAAAAGCAAAAAGGGAACTCTCTCCGACAAGGGCAGAACAAAAAGAGGGTCTCCGGACCGAGACACACACACACACCAACAAAAAAAAGAAACCCTCAGAAAAGACAAAAGGGAAACACCCCCCGGCTCAGGCCCTTGCGACAACCCGAACAGGCGACCATTTTGGCGCAGGAGAAGCAGCCGGACCGGCCGAACTCTTTAAAGGCCGGCGCAGCGCGTGTCGCGGAGAGGATGCGGACCAAGTCGATGCCCGGGACCGGCGGCGCGGCGCAGGCCGCGCAGAGCCGCGGCAGCGGCGGCGGGGCCATGGTGTGGAGCGACGGCGCGAAGAGCTTCATCGCCGGCGCCGTTGCCGGAACCCTCAGCAAGACGGTCACCGCGCCCCTGGCCCGGATCACCATCCTGCGGCAGGTTTCCGCCGCCGACCCCTCCGCGCACGTCGCGAGCGGCATGAAGGAGGAGCTCAGCGCCATCGTGCGGCGAGGCGGCATGCTGCAGCTGTTCAGGGGCAACATGGCCGCCGTGTGCCACCGCATCCCCTTTTCGGGCATGTACCACGGCACCTACAACTTCCTGCGGAAGCAGCGAGCCAAAGAAGAAGATTTCGCCGCGAAGCTGGTGAACGGGTCCATCGCCGGCGCCACAGCGTGCACGGTGGCGTACCCGTTGGACCTCGCCCGGTCGCTGATCGCGTCGAACCGATCGAGTTCGGCGTCGGTGGCCAAGACGCTGCTCAGCGAGATGCAGGCCGGCGGCCTCTCGTCCATCTACCGCGGGCTGCGTCCGACCCTGCTCACCGTGACGCCGAACCTCGGCGTCAACTACGCCGTCTACGACACCGTTATGACCCACTTCGCCACCAACCCGTCCCCCCACCTTCACGGCCCGATGCCCACTCTCATAGCTGCGGCGTGCGCCGGCGTGTCGTCGTCCATCGTGACGCATCCGCTCGATCTGGTCCGGAGGGTGATGCAGATCGACGGCGCCGCCGGATCCGCGTCGAAGTTCAACGGAGACTGGTACAACGCGTTCCGGACCATCGGCGCCTCTTCCCCCAAGGCCCTGTGGCGCGGCTTGATCCCCGAGATCGTGAAGGTGGTGCCTTCCGTGTGCCTCACCTTCACGACGTTCGAGTTCATGAAAACTTACGTCCTTTAAACCCCCCCCCCCCCCGACCCCTCCCCTATTTCGTATTAAAACCCGTGAAAGATGCTCCTGCGTGTGTGTGAATGTATGTGCGCGCGTCTGCGTTCCGGGAGTGGTGGTGAAGAACGCGTTCGAATCTTCCTTCGGTAGCCCGGCAATCGAACCTTCCCTTTGCCATCTCCACGGCCCACGGGGAACAAAGCAAAACAATACGCCGCGGGCTAAATTCCGGACAGCCCCGTCTCGCAAAGAAGAAGAAAAGAAGAAAAAGAAAAAACGCCGCTCCTGGTCCAGGAACGTGACGGTCAACCACAGCTTGCAAAGCTTGAGTCGGAGGCAGCACAGTGCCACAACCCCGTCCGCTCTGCCCTGCGGCTGACCGTCTCGACGAGCTTGTGTTCAGCGCGAGCGCCAAGCCCCAAGGTGCGCCAAGCCTTGAGTGCTTTAGTTTGGGAAATCAGTAGCCACTTGACCCGTAGGCCCGTGGCTCTGCAGTACCGCCGAACACGTGAAGCTTGGCTCCCGTGTAGCAGGCTTTCCCTGGTACCATAGCGCGCACACTGGTCCCACCCATGAAAACAAAAGAAACCCCGGTTGCTAGCCACTCCGTGCGTCGTGAACACCTCCCTTCTTATTCCGCCGCGACATGAAGAAATGTCTTTCACTCCAAACAGGAGCCGCTTCCGCCTTCTATCTTGCTATTCCCGCCGGAAGAAATACGGCCACACAAACACGAAAAGCAAAAGAACGACAGAAAACAGGCATTCAAAAACTTTAACTCTAAAAAATAATGAAACAGAAGTGAAAAATGGTTGAAGGGAGCCAACAGAGCCTAAAGTACTTGCTGGAAGGGGGCTTCGCGTCCCTTTTCGGCTTAAGAAACCAAGGCGAGTTACTCACTTCAGCAAGTCGGTGCTGTCGCACCATTGTACAGGACCAGGAGGCGAAAGAAGCGCTGTCCCTCAATTGTACAGGACCAGTCAGTGGGAACGCGTTTCAGAAAAACGGTTCTGCGCATGACAAATGGCCACGAAAATCAAAACAAACCATTCTGACCCCCTCAACACACGCCCTAGAAAAAGGACTGTGCTCACGTCATAGCAATTGGACCGACGACGGCAGTCGATGGACGCCCCCTCCCCCCTTTCGTCGAGCACCAATAACAACGGCTCCCCCCTTTCGTCGGGTGCTTATCGTTATCGCTAGGCGGCGGGAGAAAAGGGTGGGTGGGGGGGCGGGTGTATTATGTGTGCCGCTCCGTTGCCGGACGGCATCCGTCGCCTTTAACTCCCTTCGCTGATTGCTTTTCGTCGGTCCTCGATTGGTACACGGTGAGTTCCAGCCTCAGGAGCTGGAGTTAAATAGGGTGTGCTCGCGTCACACCATAAAGGCGGGTGTGCTACAACGAAACGCGTGTAGGTCCACACCCGAAGAGCGGGGTGTGACACCCCGAAAAGCGGGGTGTGACACTGCTTTTTAGTACTAACAATCTTGCAACCCTTCAATGTATTGTGCAGGCTAAAAAACGTAGGCAGCGTGTTTTGGGGGTTGATCAAAATTCCTTACCTGAATACACACAGGGTAAATACAAGTGGGAAAACGATCACCGGCACACACAAACAACCATGCATTGTCGGTACTTACCCCCGCCAAAGTTTCGAAAAAACTTGTCGAAATCTTTTTCGAAAGCTTTTGACGAGGACAATTTCGGCCATATTCCCACTGGGCAACACATTTTTGAATCATGTTGAGGACCTGAAGGTCTCCGATTAAGGCCCTAAGGTAGTTGACCCAATTTTTTAATTCGAGCTCCAACTCCAGCTTCTGGGACTGGACTCCGCCGTGTACGAAGCTGATCACCCGGTGTTGCGACTCCGCTATTTCTTACTGCTCACCCTCCGTGCATTTCACAACCCAGTGACGCCTTGCCAGCCAGCTACTATCCCAGGCGCCCACCGCCAAGTGAACCACCCACCCCAAGTCAAAGAGCAAACATCACCCTCCCGGCGTTTTCATCCGTCTCAGCCAGCCCCCTTTTCCTCCATCCTCCGTTTTCTTTCGACCCAGCGCTTCAGGTTGGCACGTTGCTGATGGCCGAGCCATTTTTTCCCCTTTTTTTGGGCAAGGCACATACACACAAAAACTTTCACTCTAAAAAGCAAACACAAAAAAAAAAAAAAGGATTGGCTTTTTGCCGAAGAAGGATCGCAGGGCGTATTTACGAACTATTGAGAGTCTTTCGTTCTTGTGGCTAGGCTGATAGTTCGCAGAGTTCTTTTTAGGACTAACAATTTTACGGGTTGCCCTTCACTGTACTGTGCAGGCTAAAAAGACGTGTTTGGGTGGTTGATCAGCATTCCTTGCCTGAAAATGACACAGGGTAAATACAAGTGGAGAAACGATCAACCGGCACGCACAAACAAAACAAAGCGCCTGTCTTTTTCGGCGTTGGGTTGTAGTGGGTCTGAAACGGTCCACGTGCATGGTCTCTTCAAAGAGAGCCCGGTGAGGCGAAGGCCCACGAATACCACCCATTGATGCTTCGTATCTTTCGTCCTCGGCTCCACTCCATATATTCTCGTTCCTTCCTCCAGCTCGCCCCTGAGACTGCCGCCGCCACCTGTTCGAACTCGGAGTACTGCTATCCCGTGCCAACAAATAGTCCGTGAGGGTGTGCGATGCGTGCAGAATCGCCCCTTTTAAAAAAGAAAACAAAATTGCTTTCCCCCCTTTCTCTGCTTCTTTTCCCCCCTCTGGTTTCCCGGTTCTTCTGATTTTTTTCCTTCTTTTTTTACGAGGGGGGTCTTTCACTTAAGGTATCAGTAGACGAGTATATGGCGAGGGTAGCATCGTCTGATACCACAACCACGAGGGCTGCGGTCTGCTAGTGGTAGTGAATTGGTGTGCACTCGTCACATCCCCCCTCCCGAATGAGCGCCTGTGGTCCCCACGCAGTGCGGCCGTTTTGCCCGAAGCATGGGGCAGCGAAAGCGCCCGCCCGCCGAACTCTTCATTCTGTTTTGGTCACCACAACCGGCGAAAACCGCCTAGTGCGCGCAGGCGAGCAGTAAAACGACCCGCGTCGCAGGTGGCACAAACCGAAGAAGACCGTGAGGCAGGGAGTGGAGACGAGGTGATGCACGACGAAGGGGAAGCGCGCGAAGCGACCAGCCCGGACGGACCAACAAGACGCACGACCAGGCGACCAAGCGAAGGAGGGGGACGCGACCCATGGACCCGGGCTAAGTAGCCTGGAACTAGTGTGATGGACCTTTTCTTCGGAGGGGCTCGCACTCAAAGATCGACTTATACGCTTAGTGCGCGCACAAAAGAAAAAGTCACCGTACGATTCTCGGAACTAGCCCCCCCGAGCACCACGAAGCTGAAACCTGAGGGGAACAACTAAGACATTTGGTCAGCGTACTAAACGAAAGCAAATGGGTCATTAGACGCCTTGGACAGTTCAGACAGGCTTGGACAGCTAGCCGCACTCTACACTCGGATCGCCCGCCGGGGAAGGAACATGAAACACTAGCAGGAAGTCCAGACCACGAAGGTCGTTTTAACTTTTTTTTGTATAAGCACCTGCTTTGTAGGAAATACTTGAGGAGGCTGCCAGTTGCAAAAGATCAAAGGAGGTAAATGTGCTGTAGCCCACACGAAACACAGGTAAATCTGGGTTCAGTGGCGGGCGTAAGCGTTCAACAAAAAGACCCATTTTGTAGCTGTATTGTTTCTCCCCCTCTAGCCTCCTTCGAAGTAAGCACAAGGCAGCCCCTCGAGTATTTTTCTCTGCATCTTTAAATGACACACCATAGCAACGTTAGTTGTTGACAACGAACAACAAGAGGCAGAACTAAACAGAACTGCGCATCTTTTGTTGTCTTTTCTTGTGTTGACAATGCATTGTTGGTACTAAGAATTAGTAGTTGGCAGCGTACTACATGAAACTTACCAAAGCAGGTGAGTTCCGCTAGTGCGCACAAACAAAGGGCAAGTTGCCTTGTCTTGATCTCTCTCTCTCTGCCTTTCACAAGTACCTACTCCCCCCCGTGTTAGTGTCGCCTACCTAAAGGCACCTTTTCCTAAAAGGCGACACTAACACGGGAAGCCGTTGGTGAGGATGAGACATTCTTCATGCACATACAGGGAAACCTATTGAGAACCGTCTTCCCGTGTTAGTGTCGCCTCGCGTTTTCAGGCAAAAAGGCAACACTGGCAAGGGCTAAACGGAGGCGACACTAACACGGGGGGGTAGGTAAAAGAATAAAACAAAACTACGCAGTTCTTTCTCCGCCGTCGGCGCCTTCACCTCCCAAGTCAGAACTGACGCAGCTGCGTACCCCTTTTCCGATACAGGCTCCCTTCGTTCCAGAACCGACATGGCAATGCTAAGCAAGTCTTAAAAAAGAGGCGCGAAGGAGATTTTTTCAATGCCCCCTTGAGGTCCCCCTTGCCCCCTTTTGCTCTCGGTGCGCAGAATGAGCCCGGCTCGCTTTTTCGGCCCCGTCCCACACCGCCCCCCTTCGGCGCTCTTGGTTCTCTACCCACGCAAAAAGGACAAAAAGACTTTTGCAGCTCAGAGCCAAACACATCCGACCATCGTCAACACCCCCCTCCCTGAACGCTAAATTCCCCCCCCCCCCCCACAGGGGGCTAGTCCCTCAAGGTTTCATTCCCCACTTTGGGAGCCGTACACTCCCCACTTTACAACTTTCTATTTTCTATTTTGCATCCCTTTCCTAGACGACATCTTCCTCGAAGAAGACTTGATGCTAGCATCAACCATGCATGAGAGGCAGTGCTCTGCCTAAACATTAAACTAAGATTTTCCCCCCTTTGGATTGGTCTGCCTTCACTGAGACGAAGAACGAGGTGCACACAACACAAAACACAGGGGGCTAGTCCCTCAAGGTTTCATACCCCACTTTATGAACCGTACACTCCCCCTTTTTACCTTTCCATGTTGCATCCCTTTCCTAGACAACATCTTCCTCGAAGAAGACTTGCTGCCAGCATCAACCATTCATGAGAGGCAGTCTTCTGCCTAAACATTAAACTAACATTTCCCCCCCGCCCACACCGATTCTTTTTCCGATAGCGCGTGCCAAATCGAGTCACCGACAGCCGGATGCGCACTGCGGAGCCACGTCTCTTTTTTCGCCCAAGTCTCACTCCAGATCCTGCTACGGCGAGGTCCAACCTCAGAGAAGCTGGAGTTAAAGCTGGTTAGAGTTTGTACGTGCCGGGGGGGTATCAGCCTGCTAAGTGCGTGAAAATGCCCGGTAGGCTCATCTTCTCCCAAACACGCTGCCAGCGTTCTCTTTCGTGTTTGCAATTAATTGTTATTGCGAAATCATCAAGGGGGGTATCCATCTTAATCAAGGGGGGTATCCATCTTAATCAAGGGAGGGTATCCATCTTAATCAAGGGGGGTACCCATCTTGATCAAGGGGGGTAGGTAGTCATATACATGCTTGATGCTACACGGTGCACTAGTCATGCCCTTCACTAGTGATCTTCCACTCATCATTCTTACTCGTGCATTAATCATTCTTGCTAGTGGCACTCGTAAGCCATTTTCACTAGTAGGATGACTAGTCATTACACTGTTTTATCGATGGCAACTTGAAGCATCAAGCCAAGAGGGGGTGTGGAGGTGTGAAGCTGATCTACGGGGTTCTTCCTGTGCCTTCCGTGTTGGAGGCTCCAGGGCGCACCGAGTATGCTCATGCTGGCTGGGACGGCCAGGGGCGCAGACGCAAAGAAAGACAACGAGGGACAACAAAAGCGCGCCAAACGTACTCGCCGCCCTCGTCCATCCTCGCCCATCGCGACCCTTTTTGTTCTACAGCTTTTTTTTTTTTTCAGAGGCAGTGGCTGCCTCAAACATTAAACTAATTGTCGTGTAAACTGATTTCCCCCCCCCCGAATACATAGCCTGGACCGCCACCATGAACTGCGCCGCGTATACCGGTCAGTATGAGAAGGTTTTGCTGTCCCCTGCGGGGAACTAGAAAAGAAGCAAAATAGAAGAAGAAAACAAAAAGGTAAAGAAGCACCTCTCCCCCCCCCATGAATCCGTGTCGATTGCATACGCTTTCCAGTTGGACCAATCGCCGGCCCTCGTGTGCGTGTTGTAAGGTACGGGCGTGGCTCGGCACGCGACTCGAAACAGCGGGGAGTTTCCTCAGGACCCTCCCACATTTCTCGAGTTGCCGCTAGCAGTATCAAGACCAGGAAGGCGATACCCCTTGTGCTCCACTCGCTCGGGCCTTGGACGACAAGCCGGGTGTGTTCAAGTGAGTGAGTCGTACAACAACAACAACAACAACAACAACAACAACAACAACAACAACAACAACAACAACAACAACAACAACAACAACAACAACAACAACAACAACAACAACAACAACAACAACAACAACAACAACAACAACAACAACAACAACAACAACAACAACAACAACAACAACAACAACAACAACAACAACAACAACAACAACAACAACAACAACAACAACAACAACAACAACAACAACAACAACAACAACAACAACAACAACAACAACAACAACAACAACAACAACAACAACAACAACAACAACAACAACAACAACAACAACAACAACAACAACAACAACAACAACAACAACAACAACAACAACAACAACAACAACAACAACAACAACAACAACAACAACAACAACAACAACAACAACAACAACAACAACAACAACAACAACAACAACAACAACAACAACAACAACAACAACAACACGGTAGGCTTTTCTAACTGCTCTCGTGCTATGGGTAATGACGAGCTACTACTACCCGACGAGCCAGACTCACACAACGGTTGTCCTGTCTGTAGACTCTCAGGTTCACTGGGAAGAAGGTCCACCCGTGTGTCCGTGGTTTAAAAACTGACATTCGAAGCAAATGGGACACCGTGTGTTGAGGATGCGGCATTCCAAGCGCGTTCTTGTATTTTTTCTTAATAGTACATCTGTACTGACGGGAACATTTCCGGAACAACGGTTGCACATGAAAGAGAAAACGAAGCCAACGAAAAAGTGCGAATACAGGAAACCCCCCCCCCCCCCCCCCCCAGAGAGGTTTATACCCTTACAAGAAACTTTTGCCTTATCATTTTCATCACCTTTGGTCACACATCAGTGCAAGCCCCAACTCCGGAAATGTTCCTATCCCAGGCCGCTAGCAAACATGAAGCCGGTGACGGTGAAAACCGCTGTTTCTACCATGTCCTGTCCTGCACGGACGTTCGGATCCAAAACTGATACGTCTGCGAGCAAGCCACGGACCAATACACAGGCCAGCGTCATATTTCCAACACCGCTCGCTGCCGCCCGACCTCTGACCCCTTCTTCCTTCTCAGTGCGCAAAAAACTGCGTGTGCGAGTTGTGGTTTTTTCTTTTTGTGGCGTACCCCACGTTCATGTCACCTCTCTTCCATTTCCATTCCGCGGCACGTGACGCCACCCCACCCCTTTCCGAAAGACCGAACTTCCATCGATAAAGACAGATCCGGTGGTACGCGTACAAGGCAGCATCAGGAGGTATGTGAGCGCTGAGGGCAAAGTGGATTCTAGCACACTAGCTTTGCCTGGGCGCGACACCCCCCCCCCCCCCCCCCCCCCCCAAAGGCCCCAGTGTTGGCAATAGCCCCGCCCTATGCTCCAAGCCCAGGTTTCACAGCTCGCTCTAGGAGCCCGACGGCTGGCCGTCGGTTGTTAACGTTCCGGGCCGGCCCTCTTTCGCCGCAATACAAGCCTTGAGGCCTCGAAGTTTATGTTCTGTGGCTGGCTGTCAGTCGGTGTTAATGTTCCGGGCTAACCCTTTTTCGCCGTAATACAAGCCTTCCGGTCTCGGAAGCTTATGTTCTATGGCTGGCTGTCAGTCGTTGTTAATGTTCCGGGCCGGCCCTCTTTCGCCGTAGTAGAAGCCTTGAGGCCTCGAAGTTTATGTTCTGTGGCTGGCTGCTGGCTGTCAGTCGGTGTTAATGTTCCGGGCTAACCCTTTTTCGCCGTAATACAAGCCTTCAGGCCTCGGAAGCTTATGTTCCATGGCTGGCTGCCAGTCGTTGTTAATGTAACAAGCTGTAAGGTCACCGACATTTATGTTCAGCAGAGTCAGTGCCAGGCAGAACTTTACCCGCGCTGGGTTTCTCGCCTCCCGACGCATTTTCTGCCAAAGCAGATTGTGGCCTGCGGCCCCAACACTAGGTCACCGCCACCCCTGCCCCCTCTGCCTACCCGCATGTAGCCTTGTCGCGTCGTTGCACTTTTCTTCTCTCACTAGAGCACCCGTGTTTATCCCGCTTTTGGGTTTCGACCTGTTTTCTCCCTGAGAAACAGCGGCGTTCAGCGCCGATCTCAGTGTGTTTGGGGGTTGTTTTGTTTTTTTTTCGGAAACGCCACTTTTTTGGTGTGCTCGGAAAGTAGCGAAGGAGAACACGTGCATCTGTGGATGGTGGGAAACATTCATTCCCCTGTTGCGACGCTGGCCTCGAGTTGGAGCAATCCCTCGGCGGTGATGAGAAGAAATGTACTAAGGAAGTGCCTCCGGGTTCAAGTCGGCCCGAGCCCGCACTATCAGCTTTTGACGGTAGTGTAGTGGACTACCGTAGCTGTAGCGGGTAACGGGGAATTCGGGTTCGATTCCGGAGAGGGGCCCCACCACATCTAAGGATGGCGGCAGGTACGCAAATTGCCCAATAGCAACTCTGCTGTGGCAGCGAAGTGTGGCCACTTGACCACCCCACACCGCTCAGACACTCAGGTGAGTGGTCCGGCCTTACGTGCCAGCGGCTTAAAGGACTGCAACACGACGCAGATGAGACCAGTGCGGTGTTGAACAGATCCCGCCATCCCAAGCGTGTGTTCTTGCAACCCGCCCCCCGGTCGGTGAATAAAAAAGTGAAAAGACAACCCTGAGCACGTTTTCTATGCGACACCCTCACCCGCTCCTTCCCTCTCTCATTCCGATTTCGTGCCCCGCGAATCTTGAAACCCCCCGCTTACAGAGGCGTCAATCGAACCCCTGCCGCGGCAACTAAACCAGAAAAAAAGGGAGGGAAAAAGCTAGAAGAAAAGAAGAAGCAGAGTCTACCAAAAAAAAATGAAAAAAGAAAAGAAGAAAAAAAAAACCCCCCCCACCAAAAGAAACTCCAAGAGGCAACCGACTGACGCCGGAAACACACAAAACGGACACCCCGTCCATTCACCCATGTCTGGCTTGTGTGCGTTTGCCCAGGCGCGGACGAGACGAAACCGGGTGCATGCATCCGGTAGCTCATACCAAGAAAAAGCAGTTGAGCGGAGGAGAGGCCACCAGAGAGTTTCGCTGTGGGTTTCACCCAAGGGGCAGAGGCTTACTGTCAGCTTGCTAGGTCACACAGACAACTGATGCTGGCCTACTGAGTCGTACAGCAGCCGCCCGACATATTAGACTCTGACTTGTCTGCTGGCACGTTTTTCGAACCTCCCGTTCCATTCCCGCCTTAGCATTAAACTAAGATCCACCCCCCCCCCCCCCTCGCCCAGCAACACGGCGGCCTAACTGCTGTAGGTTGCGAGGCCCCTCCCCCCACCGCCGTTTCGTCGGTCCACCCAATGCACGACTGAATCGTTGTTTCCCAACGTCGGTGTCTCGTATCCGTTCCCGATTGGAGTGTGAAGTCTGCCCCTTGATCGTCCACTCATTAACTGAACGTAGTGTCTCCTGGTCCCGGCAGCCGCGAATGATACGTATAATTGTTCGCTTTGAGCTTGACAAATGGAATCCCAAGGGACAAAGAAACCGAAAAAAAAAAAAAAAAAAAAACGAAGAGTTGAAGGAGTTCTTTGCGATGAGAGGATCAAATATCAATCTCGCCTGAGAAAATTGTGGTCCTTCGAAGGTTCGCAATACAACACAACTAACGAAGAGTATTACTGATGCCAGAAACGTTTTCTGAGCTTGTTTCTGGACCTTGGTATGTAGTAAAAAAGAAACGGAAGGTTCCAGTCCCCAAAAACAGCCAGCATATAGAATGCAATCAACACACATCGTCGAACATAAGCAGCGCACTCTTGGTGTTTCCGTCTTCAAATGGGCCCAGTCCACTCCTCTCTCTTGAAACTGCATCAAATTGCCTACTATCACAGTCTACGACAGCAATGCAAATTATCCACACTGGTTCTTTGCATTCTAATCTAGACTATGAAAGTCTAGCAGTCTAACACAGTTTAACACGGTTTAGCACAGTCTAGCACAGTCTAACACAGTCTAACACAGTCTAACACAGTATAACACAGTCTAACACACTTTAACACAGTCTAACACAGTTTAACACAGTCTAGCACAGGTATCAGCAGGGGTGGACCGGCTCACTGAAAGAGACGGGGGTATTGCTGCTCGCGCTGGCGAAGAGTGAATCCACATGGCCGAGGACGAACGTGGGGATACCCTACTCCAAGAGACTCCTCCCCCAGTTGTGTCCCAAGCAGCTTCCGCCCGCAATTCCGGATATTCGATGACCAGCATGTTTCCCGCTTCCTATGACCCAACGAATGAAGAGGCCCCCCTCAGAAAGCGCTGAAAATATGTCGAATAGTCGGCAATAGGCAACAAGATACACGCACAAGTAACACGTACTGCCACTACAACAGATACGATACGCACACTAACATACTATACCCTAAAAGGAACCTGTGCGACAATGGTCACCCGGTGACTATGAAACCCGGATCCCTAAGCGAACTTGCACTCTAAAATAAATAAAAGACGGCCGTGACACACCTGGTTTCGAGCTGGGCTTGAGCCAAATGCGCTGTCTCCTCATCGGAAGGCGCGGCCAGGAATAGCGAGTTCCTAATGGTACCAAACGCGTTCGTCATTATTAAAAAAAGAAGGTTGCTACCCAAAGAGACTGCACACGTGTGCACAAAGAAAACCCCCAGCTGGTGCACCATCGAGCCACGTCTCTTCTTTTGTGTTGACAATGCATGGTCGAATACTAAGAATTCGTAGTTGGCAGCGTACTACATGGAGCTTACCAAAGCAGGTGAGTTCCGCTAGTTCGCACAAACAGAATCGTCTGTCGTCAGGGCTGAGGTTTCGCTCCGTTCTGCGTCCGTTCGGCACGCACATTTCACCGGGCGCTCAGCCGAGGGTGATGAAAACAAAAATTGACGAAGAAAACGTCTTCGCTCCCCCACGACGCAAGGGATGCAAGCAAACAGAATCAGAAAACGTTTTTGTCCCCCCCCCGCAATCTGCGGGGTGAGTGGGTGGGTGGCGCACCCGCCCAAAACTCAGAAGCCCCTTTTCCATTTTTTCCACTGTTCTTTCTTTGTTGTGTCAGCACCTGCTATGAAGGAAATACTCAAGGCGGCCGCCCGTTGCAAAATCTCAAAGAGGAATGTGCCGCAACCCACACGAAACACAGGTACATCTGGGTTCACGTGGCACGGCGAGCGCGCAACCGAAAATGAACCATTTGTAAATGTATTGTTTCCCCCCCCTCTCGCAGATTGCCACCGTAAAATGAAGACAAGTCAGTGCTGCCTAGCGAGTCGCAGTCACCATCAGGGCGAGTGCCCTGAGTTTTTTAACTGATTGCTCAGACACGGTTGTAGGGGCCTTCTCCCCGTGACGGATTCGCCTGGGCTCTAGTAGCACGTGGTCCTGGCTGTGACGAGCTACGAACAGCCGCCTGACAAACCAGACTCACACCGCAGTCCTGTCTGCAGACACTCACGTTCCGCGCTGATGATGGTCCGCCTTATGTGTCCGTGGCTTAAAGGACCGAAACACGGCGCAGACGGGACCAGTGCGGTGTTGAGCACATATCCATTCCAAGCACGTTCTTGCAATCCCCCCCCCCTCTAGCCTCCGTCGAATTAAGCACTGGGCGGCCCTGACGAGTATTTTGCGCCGCACGTGGCGGAGACAACGAACGGGAAACAGTAGGAGCGGAAAGGGAAGCTGCCATAACGTGCCCACGTCCCCCGTCTTCGAACGACGAAGATGCTTTTTCGGGTTTCTCTGGTGGTGGGTGAGACAAGAAGCGATATCTGCTGACACCGCTGGTGTGTCCCGCTGAAGAACCAGTACTCTGCACGCACAACTATCTCAATGTGGTCAGAACAGCCACAACATTTACCTACAATACATTGTGGCTATTGTGACTATTGTGACTATTGTGGCTATTGTGGCTATTGTGGCCATGGTGGCTGCGGACTAGACGCGTGAACGTTGTATAGTTTAGAACGTTTCTTCCTTTACACGTTTCATATTACGACCGTTTGGTACTAAACCCGCATGCGCCACATCAGAATAAAAAGTGACCACACCCTCCTTGAATTTCGAAGTTTGATAAAAAGTTGGGTAGGCTCCCTAGTGAGGCAACACCATTTATAGTATTCTTTTCGAAAGTACTACCCCGCTACGGAAAGTCGGAGCCTTGTGAAAATTCCGCCACAAATGTACAGAACGAAGTCAGAGGCGTTCCAAGGAAGCGAGGAATACCGCTCACCCACCTGCCTTTCACGAGAAAAGGGGGAGAAAAGGAACCGAATCAGCAGAGCACGGGAGCGTTGGGCAAACAAGTATAAAACAATAGAACATAAAACGTACTGTATCCTCGGTAAAGAAGGAATAAAGCTGCGGCGTCCCCCCCCCGTGTCGGCAGCACGACAGGCGATCTCGCTGTGAGATCCCGCCAGAGCCTTGGCTATGGTGCGGCTGCAGTACGGATCTCTGTGTGTGGCCGGCCCGCGCTGGGCGTTCACCGCGAAACTGCTGAAAATGCGCAAGCAGACCTAGGTTTCCCAAACCAAGTAGGTCCCCCCTTTTATTTTCTTCTAAATCAGCAAAAACATTGTGGCCAATTATCCTTCCTCCCCTCCGAGGGTTGTGTCCTGTGGACTCCTGGCTGTGACGAGCCACGTGACGAATCAGACACATTTTGCAGACATTCAAGCCCCACGCTGACAGTGATTGTATCTGTGGTTTCAACGACCGAAACACGGCGCGGTACTACTACAACGATACTTCAGGCAGGTTCTGGCTCCCCCGTTTCAGAGTCGCCTCCAAACGCGGAGAGGGAGGCCTTCTGCCAAGTCGACTTGAGCGAGGGCCTATAGGCGATCTTACCAACCCACCCTCCACTTTTTGTGATGAACATCGGCCTCCAGACCCAGAATTGTCCCGCACTGACTTGGTCCAGATTCCTCCCCAATAACCGGGTTGTAACGAGCGCACAGTGCCCGAAATTCGGCGATCGCCTCGCGGAGGGATGCCATGATGCTGGGAGGCAGTGTTCTGCTCAGCCGTTGAGTCCACTCAAGTTTTAGTGCTACTACTCCAATCTCGCGGGTTGCCCTTGAATGCCTTGTGCGGGCTAAAAAGATGTCAGCGGCGTGTTTTGGTGGTTGCTCAGAATCCCGTACCTGAAAATGACACAGGGTAAATGAAAGTGGGAAAACGATCAACCGGCACGCACAAACAGTTCGTGAATGAATCGTCCTCGGGGGGTAGCTGGCCACGAGCTCTGCTGATACGGAACCAACGATAGAAATCCCGAAAGAATCATCCGGTCTGTGGCAGCTAGGGCTTTGACAAGTCCAGTCAGTCTTCTTTTATGGTAACAAGCTTGCTTGTCTGTATCAAAAAGTGTCGGATGGCAGCGTGCTGTGCTAAATTACTCAAAACGGGGTTTACACACGTACGCACAAACAAAGTCCTCGTCTTCTTGTTGTCGTTAGTGGTATGGTGAGAGTGAGCCGATGCCTCTCGTCGACCCGACCTGTGATAGACTGCTGATACACTGTGATCAACAGCAGCAGGCTGTTGATTCGATGCACTTCCAGCAAAATACACCATCAATCCATACGGTTCGGTGTAGTACACTGCCAAACAGGCTCCTCTCCCGCCTCCCCAGAACCGGATGAAACGGGTTACCTTTTTTCTGTTTTTGGTTTGCTTTGTAGAAAATACTCGTGAGGCCGCCAGTTGCGAATCACAAGGAAGAAAATGTTATGTAAACCGCGGGTCGAACGCCGGGTGTAAAGGCGTTGCAAAAAAAAAAAAAAAAAAAGACTAATTGATAGTGGTTGTCTCTCCCCTCTAGCCTCCGTCGAATAAGCAACGGGCTATTCCGAGTATTTTCGGGGGTTCTCTTCTTTTTTTAGTAGTCCGGTTGCATTGAAGGGAACATTTCCGAAACAATGGTTCGTTAGTTAAACAACAAACCTGCCACAGGAAACACCACTGAGGATTCCCTGTACAAGCGCACAATCATCGATCATTTGATGCTGATCTTGCGGTATCTTGTTTATCGGTGCAGGACCCAAACTTCGGAAATGTTCGTTCTTTTTGCCTTCTTTGTGATGTTTGATATAAAAGAAACCCAAAGAAATTACGGTGTTCTTAAATTATTGCTGCCACTCAGCCTAGGCGGCTCAAGGCACAACACAAAAATGCAAGCAAAAGTCAAAGTAACAGCCAGACATGTCAGTGGCCTAGACGACTGAAGACACAATGTATGATACACCATCTTAACCACGATCTCGCCCGCTTGCACGGTAGTAGGTCGTGGCGATGTCCGTACCTTCTCACCGCGCAGGAGATGTGGTCGGTGACCTTAGCGCGCAGCACACAGGAGAGTTACGTATTCTCATTGTGGTTTCGTTGACTCGCCGTTCACGGTGAAGAGATGCCGTCAACGGCCAGGTGCGGGTTCCAAACCGTTGGGTATCTTTCGGCAAGCCTTCGGCGTCGTAGGTCTAACACACGTTGTTGCCACCTGTCCGAACGCGTTTGCCCAAGGTGTGAGAGACCACCAGAGGGGTACCCAGAGTCGTACCCTCGAATCAAGACGAGCAATCGAAGGAGAAGCGAAGCACCAAACGCGCGCCTGAGCGCGATGATCAAGACGAGCTGATGATTCGAAAGCATGATACGTCGCGGGCGCAAGAGATAACCGCGACGGGCCGCGACGCAGATTATCGCCACAGATTCTTTGCGTTCTAACCCGAACGGCACCCTCGCTTCCGGCAGCGCTCGCCGTGATACGCCGCCAGCAAAGCAGCGAATCCATTTTGCATGTTCCCGACGGGATGAACGGGGATGTTGGTTAGCTTGAAGGCTCCCCTTGATCCCAGTAGATAGGGGCCTCCATATTTGGTCATGGTTCTTCGATGTACTGGCCGGGCGAAACCCCGTTTTATCGGCAAAAAGGGAAGATCTTGGTACAACCCGCAGGCTTGCTGTGGGTCGTGAACCAGTTGGATCCTTCTGCGGAACAGTTGTAGTATTAACAAGTCGGTGATTTCTCAGGGTACGAGACCCCTGCTCCGGACATTCTCTCCTCTTCCTGCAGGAGGAACCTGCAATCAACGGCAAGAACCCTGAACTTCGTCCTTTCCCGCCGTCCCCCCCCCGACTTCGTTCAGAAAGAAATGTACAAAAAAGAAGCCCTGGTAAAAAAAGAATCTTCAAAAAAAACACCAAAAAAGAGCTGTACTCCTTTTTTCGGGGCAGCTCCGTTTTCGTGTCTTTTTTCGACTGTTTCCCGTTGTCACATTTCTTTCGGAGCCTCGACGGGAGAGAGTTGTTTTTCTCCAAAGCTGGTTCACCATTCGTGGGAGAAATAGGTCTCAGAATCCACATGAGGCAATGCTCCCAAATTCCAAACCTGAAACGGTAACAGACCCAGTTTCACTGGAGTGCCCGTTCCCGGCGAGCTACGAGGGATCGAACCTGTAAGAGTGCCAACGCTACTCTTTCTATAGCGTAGTCTATTCATGATAACCATAAAAGGTATCTTTAGCCATACTTCAACTCTCTTTGTAGTAATGAGTAGGCCTTTGAAGCGTGATGCCTCTCGATCTGCTCCCCTTCAGGTTCTTGGTGCGCCGCCGCGTTAAGGGATTGTGGCATCTGGCGTGGGCCAGGGCCAGGGAGGCTCCTAACTCGGCTCGCTTCACCAGCAGGCCTGTTGGGAACAGGTCTACATATTTGTCTATTTGTGTCGTCCCATTATCGATTAACACAAACATGCACTAGGGGGCATTCCTAGTTGAAAGTGTGCCTACCGCAGGCGATACTTAGTTCTTTTGTATAAGCACCTGCTTTGTAGGAAATACTTGAGGAGACTGCCAGTTGCAAAATCTCGAAGGAGGTAAATGTGCTGTAGCCCACACGAAACACAGGTAAATCTGGGTTTAGTGGCGGGCGTAAGCGTTCAACAAAAAAAGACCCACTTTTTAGTTGTATTGTTTTCTCCCCCTCTAGCCTCCGTCGAAATGAGCACACGAGGCAGTCCCTCGAGTATTTCCACGCTAAAGGCATCGGGCGAAAGGAGTCTGCCTGCCTCTTTCCGATAAGTTTGGAAAAGAAGCCCCCTGACCTATCGGCTCGCCGAGGCCCTTCTGGTCTGAGCTGTTGATACCCATTCCCCCTCCCCTGCAGAACATGCACAGCAAGCAGAACAACAGCATCCCGAGCGCCCTGCCGTCGCACGTGCAAGGGGTCCACATCCAGCCGCCAAGCCACCCGGCGTCGTCAGACACTCAGGTTCCGCGCTGGTGATGGTCCACCTTCTATGTCCGTGGCCTAAAGGACCGAAACACGGCGCAGCCGGGACCAGTGCGGTGTTGAGCATATTCATCCTCCTCCCAGGCATCTTGTTAAGAACCATCCATCCACCCATCAGCCGGCTGACCCCCCCCCATAGGCTATTTTCACTGTGGAGGGGGGAGACGTTACCTGTCACACTGTGGAGGGGGGGGTCTCGTTTATCCGGCCATCCGGCCAAAGTGGCTGATCCTTAACAAGAGCGCTGCCTCCCCCCCCCACGCTTTTCCTCCGAGAGAGATACGGATACGGTTTTTCCGTAGGTTCTCCTTCGCGGACTAGCCTTTGCGACGTGGCCACGCACAGTTGCCATCGTCGGGTCGGAACTGCTTGCTTCTCGACGTCTTTGCTGCGGCAGCGGTGCGGGAGGAGTATTAGGTGATACCCCCGAAAACCGAAGACACGAAGTACGCAAGTCCGTATGCACCATGCACCAATTTGCGACGTGAAAGTAGCCGCGCAGTACCACCGTCGTAACTTGTCACTGCGTGTCCCTGGTGCACTTATAAAATGTAGCCCTCGCCGTTTCACAAACCCCGCACTACGCATGAACTTCGCAGGAACTACGCAATACGGGGGTTTTGGGGGTACTATTAGGCCTTCAAAGCATAACAATGGCGTGGTGCCGCGTGCTTGGTGAACAAGGTAGCAACTGCGCGGGTAGACCCCTTGACAACGGGACCCAGGTTTCCGTTGTTCAACAGTGGCCTTCACCGATACACACACACACACTCACTCACTCCTTCACACCGTCCGTTCACACGCACTACTTTACCTTCTCATACTCACACTCTTTTGCAGTCACTCCGTTACTCGCAGACAAGCACTCACTTCACTGAACAGAAAGAGTGCCAACACCACTCGTTCCGCATAGTAGTTCACAAAATCCAACGACGTGTAAAAGGTGTTGTGGGATAAGCCGACAGCCGCTGCTTATCGGCTAGTGCATGCTGATCCATGTGTCCATGTACTTCAAAGTTCCCAGTGCTTCACGGCTTTATCGCGCGCGGCCTTATTACCCCCTCAGGTGACACCACTGGTTTCCATTTAACCATACTGCAGCACAAAAAGGCAGCAGTCGCCAGCATCGCACGTCGCTGGACGAGAAAGGTGATTCCCGGTACTCCCCCGTGCGAACAAGTCTGGAACAGGACTCAAACCGTGACCGGTGGTAACTGCCGACCATGACGGTGCTTGTACGGTGGGGGAGTTTGGAACAGCTCGTCAGCCCAAGCCCATTGCACAGAGAGAGTTTGCATTTCCCCCTCCTAGAGTGATCATCGGGTGAGAATCAGTGTTTTTCTTGTGTGGCTAAAAAATATTTCTTTCGCCTAAAAAACTTTTTTCCACGAAAATGGGGTTGGCTAAAAAACCTTTTTTCGCCACAGGAATTCCATCTTAAGCCGGAAGCCACAACCTGCCGACCCTCCTAACACCATGCAAAAAGGATCGGTCGAGAGAAAAAACTGTAGACCTCTTTTTCTGAACCGTGAAATTTTTTAGCCAACCTATTTCATTTTGTTGGCTAAGCGGAAAACCACTGGGTGAGACGTGCAAACATCGCGACATGAAACCTGGTAACAAGTCTTGAGCCGAGTGCCGGATTTCAGAAGCTGACAGCCTCCCGCGCTCTATCCGTCCGAAGGATCCCGCCCCACCTACCCTTTGAAGACGAGTCACAGGGCCAAAAAAGCAGCGTGCCGGAAACTCCAAAGCGACTGGTGAAAGTGACGCACAAGTGGACGGCGCTTCGCTTCAGACGTCACCCACTCCAAGCCATGCACTTACGCACTCGCACGCACCCGCTCTCTCTGCCTGCGATGACGGTATCGCACCTGACACAGATTGCTTGCATTCCGGGCGGAGCTCACTTTGCTCACTGCTTTTTCTTCCCCCTAACCGCACCTACACCTTCGTCCTTGCTTCCGTTTCACCTTCCTAGCCTTCTTTCGGCCCCTCGTGACGAAACCCAGTACGAGTTGTTCATGGGCACCTGCCGATTTTCTTCGGCGGCCTGCCTTAAGAACAGCAGCATAACCCCTAAGTCCCCCCCCCCCCGCTTGCCAAACTCCCTTTGTGTTTGCGGTGCCGGGGTTCCACCTTTTTCTCTTTTTACATAAGCGCCAGCTTGGAAGGAAATGCTTGACGAAGCTGCCAGACAAAGAACCGAAGGGAACCCAAGTGCTGTAACTACCGAACCACGTGTTGAACGGACGTGAGGTCATGCGGGTCTACCCCTGCACGACAAGACACACAAACACAACAGGTCAAAGTCCTGAGTGAGAAAACAACACACGGTGTAAGCGAAGAACAAATCGGATGTGTTTGTATTGCATATTTGCCACTCTACCTCTATATTTCCTCCCTTCCATTCGGAGTCAAAGCAGCTACGTCGAGTATTTCCCCATCTTTTTCTGTAAGCCACGTGCAAGCATGCATGCATGCATGTGTGAGTGAACCGAACCGCTCGAGTAGGACTCTCTGATCATGATCAATTGCCACCTGAAACCACGTCCAGCCATTCGGTTCAGGGTAGTGCGGCCAACGATAGCTTTTCCTTTCTCCTACTCTTGCGGTGTACGGTTTTCGTTTTGAATAAACGCCTGCTTTGTAGGTCTTTGTGCATATTCAAAACAAATCTGCGCAATTCCTCGCATGCGGACGTACTTACAGTGCATCTTCCACTGCATCGTTTCCTTTTTCCTTCTTTTTTTCTCCCTTTTGGATTTCTTTTCATTTCGGTCTTTCTTCTTTTCATCGTTTCTTTTTTACCTCGTGCATTTGTACTGACGGGAACATTTTCGGAACAACGGTCCTGAACGGATGCCCACGTTGGAAGAGAAAAACGAAAACATGCTATTGGCATTAGTGTTGCAGTAAAACTCCCCCGAGAGAGGTTTTTATCCTGTTCAACGAACAAGAAAACTGCCGACTTGCTATTTTCATCACTTTGACGCTGATCGTCCGTTACTTCGTTTGTCAGTGCAAGCCCAACTCCGGAAATGTTCTTCGTTTGTCTTGAATAAGCACCTGCTTTGATAAAAGTACTCGAGACCGCCGCACACACTCACGCAAAGGGAATAAAGGAATGCACGCGGCCAGTCCCTCACGGTTGCATACCCTACCTTGGGAGCTCCTGGCATCAATTAATGTATGAGAGGCGTGTTCTGTCGAAACATGAAGACTTTCCCCCCTTCGCCTCCGTCGGAAGAAGCACCGCGGCGCCCCCGAGTACTTTTAAGTGCGAAAGAAAATGAATGGGTTATTCAGGGCACATCGAATTTGTCAGGCCACTACTAGCTTCGGCGAACGGCAACTTCCGAATTCGCGGCCGGCAGGAAGCGGGTGCTGATGCTCCACCCCAACGACAACGCAACAATAAAGAAGAAACAAGTCTAACAGCACGACACACGCACAAGTACACGTGCCTGCCACTACAGCAGATATGATACGCACACTAACATACTATACCTTGAACGAACCTTTACGACAATGGTCACCCGGAGACTATAAAAACCCGGATCCCGAAGCGAACTTGCACTCTAAAAACATTTAATCGGGATCCAAAGCTTTTGCGTGTTGTTGCCCCACTCGCTCCCTGTGGCGGGCGAGCCGAACTTCGTGTATTCCGCGTTTTCTTCGTACCGGTAAAAGAAGAAAACAAACCTACGCACTTCTTCCCGGTCGCTTGTTCTCCCTCGACCGCGAGTGTTTCTGAATCCCCACATCGTTTTCCTTTTGTTTCTCTGCGACCTGCCGGGTCCCGGGTTCCGTTTGATTCCCCGTCTTCTTTGCGTGTTCATTACCGATTCCCCTTCTCTTTTCAATGCGATCGCGTAGTTGGGCCAAGCGCCAGTCATAATCTGCGCATACCGTAATTGGATTAATGTAGAACCGGGAAAAGCCTGGGACCCCCCCCCCCCCCCCCCCCAGGCATCTTGTTAAGAACCATCCATCCATCCATCAGCCGGCTGACCCCCCCCCCCCCTCAGGCTATTTTCACTGTGGAGGGGGGAGACGCTACCTGTCACACTCTAAGGTGGTCACCACGGTGGGCGGTCAGAAAAAAAAAATTTTTTTTTGCCCCAAATACCCCAAATACCACACTTTGGAAAATTTTTGTGGGCCCACTTTTGGCAGGGAATTTTGACCATTTCACCTTAGAGAATTTGACCACCCAGCCTCCAAGGCAACTGCACTCACGACGCACTTGTTAGCTGTTTTTTTTGGGACATAACTAGTTATATTTCTAACAAGTGATGTAACAAGTGGTCACTTGTTATATAACAAGTGCCACTTGTTATATAACAAGTGCCACTTGTTATATAACAAGTGATCAGTTGTTATATAACAAGTGATCACTTGTTATATAACAAGTAATTGCTTGTTATATAACAAGTGATTGCTTGTTATAACAAGTGTTTGGTTGCAATTTCATGAGGAACCTGGGGTTTGTACCTACCTACGAGAGAAAGTCACGTGATCTGCAAGACACTCGGCTTTTGGCAAACAAACGGTTGCTGTAAGGGACGCCGGATTATTACCCGGGCGGGCCAACTGCCCGCCCAAAGGGGGGGGGGGGGGACCCACCCACCCCCAAATCTCCCGAGCCCGTGGGAATTTTTTTTTTTTGAGTTTCCAATTTCACCACCTGCCTTCTTGGCTTCCGACACCGCCATACACAGCTGAAATGTACGGGTTTGGTTTGTTCTGGAAAGTCGAAATAAGGGGGGGTTCGGGGGGCAAAGCCCCCCGGCCGAACGGTACGGCTCTATCAGGTCCAAGTTGCACTGCCCCTCCCCAAAAAACATCAACGTAATGGCCCAAACTTGGGCCATTACATCAATGTAACGGGCAGAATTTGACGGAAAACCACTGTTACATCAATGTAATGGGCCAAATTTGACCGAAATCCACTGTTACATCGATGTAATGGGCAGAATCTGACGGAAAACCACTGTTACATCGATGTAATGGGCAGAATTTGACGGAAAACCACTGTTACATCGATGTAATGGGCAGAATTTGACGGAAAACCACTGTTACATCAATGTAATGGCCCAAATTTGACGGAAAACCACTGTTACATCAATGTAATGGCCCAAATTTGACGGAAAACCACTGTTACATCGATGTAATGGGCAGAATCTGACGGAAAATTACTGTTACATCGATGTAATGGGCAGAATCTGACGGAAAACCACTGTTACATCAATGTAATGGGCCAAGTTTTTCGTCAGATTCTGCCCATTACATCGATGTAACAGTGGTTTTCCGTCAAATTTGGGCCATTACATTGATGCAACAGTGGTTTTCGGTCAAATTCTGCCCATTACATTGATGTAACAGTGGTTTTCGGTCAGATTTAGGCCATTACATTGATGTAACAGTGGTTTTCCGTCAAATTTGGGCCATTACATTGATGTAACAGTGGTTTTCTGTGAAATTCGGCCCATTACAGTGATGTAACAGTGGTTTTCCGCCAGATTTGGCCCATTACATTGATGTAACAGCGGTTTTCGGTCAGATTTGGGCCATTACATTGATGCAACAGTGGGTTTCCGTCGGAAAATCTTCATGCAGTTTTGGGGAAAAAATATTCCCACCAGAGGGGGGGGGGGACCCACCCACCAAAATTTTGGCGAAAGTAGTGGGCAGTTGGCCCGCCCGGGTAATAATCCGCTGTCCCTAAGCACGCTTGGCATTTGCACACCCGAACCGCTCATTCGGGGTTCTTCTGTGGGTCGAAGTTTCTTGTCGTGTGAAAACCCCCGGGCCGGGGTACCACCACGGCCAAACGAGTGTGATTTCGTGCTTTTTTGACATCTTCGCCGAAGGCGGTGACCGTACTCCAGGTATTACACATCACCTCCACTGTGACATGACACCAAATTTACGGCCAAAAAGCTGCACAACTGCGTATTTGATGCACCACAGCCAAAAAAGGAGGATTTTCGGCCTGTTAACGAACGTTAACAAAATCAGGGGGCTTTGCCTATTTCGGGGAGCGAGATTGACTGTTACCGTTACGCCTTCCTGAAGCCCGAGACTGCCAGAAAATTACCCCTACTGGCAGCACACAACATCTGGCGGGCAGAAAAGCACTCAGGGGACTATAATATCCCACCCAGATGCTCCAGAAAAGTCCAAGGTCCGTACACTCAGGGTGGTGCACCCAAGAAAGCTGCCATGTTCTAGCAAGAATATTTCCCTTGTCGACTTGTTGGAGCACACAGAGAACGACATCCAGGGTGGTTACGACCCCAGAACACACCCTCGGATCACAAGACTGGGACACTGGACTCAGAATAGTGTTGAAAACCATCCTATGCCTCAATCAAGCTGGTCCCGGGTGCGTAACGGTAGCGTAACGGTAGTGTAACGGTAGCATGCACAGGTTTTCGGTACCGGGGATAACCAAATTCCGCAAGATTACACCAGAACTGCACCTAAAATTGACTGCGTGCAGTCAGAGTACTGCAAGAGTCCAGATGTCAGCCAGCAAAGCGGCACAGAGAAAAGCCGAAGAATGGTGGCCATCGTGAGCAGCTGCAGCAGGCCAGCACCACCGCACAAATTCGAGGGATGGGCTGAAAAACTGCGTAGCCGAGAGCGGGCGGAACTGAGCAACGCAGTGCGGGAGTTCCATCCAGAAACCCTGTTTGCGACTGGGAGCAGTCCGTGAAAGCGGAGGGGTCTTCTTCTTGGGGAGAGCCGGAAGAGCAATTCGCCGAGGCAATTCGAGCCGTTTTCACTGGACAGTGTCCGGCCTCTCTGACGATCGCCGTGCTTGGAGCAGATCCAAGGGTAAAGACGAGCTTCCCCTTCGGTGTCCAGAAGTACAACGCTGGGGGGCAAGTGCTTGGTATTCAAACTGTGATGTCTCGTGCGCACTCTCTCGTCCTTGGTGGTGGCCTGGGCACGCCCTTCGAAGGCGTCCCACCAGCACGTCCGATCCTTTCCTCCCCATACGTGGAAAATACGTCCATCCCCCAGACCTCATCATTGAAGGCGTGCCTGTTCGTCCCCAACTGCGACTCGAGCACGAGCATCGTCTCTGTACCCGCACGACCTCTGGTGGAACGGCTCTCCTTACCGCAGCGGATCCTGTAGCTACCTGTGTCAAAACGTGTCAACCTGTACCTCCCAGTCTGTCCTTCCTTCTCAGCCTCTATCTTCGTCTTCGGGGCATAACCGAACACGGGACCGCTCTGCGCAAGGTAGGGCCATAATAGCGTAGCCCCCTCCCCGCCATGGCCGGCTGCAGGGAAAGTGGTCGTCACAAAGGAAATACCCCGAAACTCCCCGAATTTCCCCGAACTCCCCGATACTTTTGTCTGGACCAGGTGGAGCCTTGTGTCTTGCAGATCACTGATTTTCTCTCGTAGGTAGGTGCAAACCCCAGGTTCCTTATGAAATTGCAACCAAACACTTGTTATAACAAGCAATCACTTGTTATATAACAAGCAATCACTTGTTATATAACAAGCAATCACTTGTTATATAACAAGTGGCACTTGTTATACATTTTCACTTGTTAGGTCACTTGTTATATAACAAGTGATTGTGCATGACAAGTGCGTCAAGTGCGTCGTGTGTAGGGGGGGGGGGGGGGTCTGGTTTATCCGGCCATCCGGCCAAAGTGGCTGATCCTTAACAAGAGCGCTGCCCCCCCCCCCCCCCCCGAACGAAAGAAAGAAAAGAACAGAAAATAAGACTCTGCATTCTGCGAAGAAGACTTGATGCTAGCATCAAACACATGAGAGGCAAGCGCCTGAACACGAAACTAAGATTTTCCCCCCAAAATTGGGGCTGGGTGTCCTAGGTTTTACCTGGTTCGGCATTTCTTTTTTTTCGGGGTATTTTCGGGGCAGCAGTCAGTTGAGAGACTGGCAGGTGAGCAGCGTCACCTCCCCTAGCGAGCTCTCGGATCAAGCTGCGTCTGATGCAGCTGTTGTATGGATCGCCTACATACACTCACCCGCGCGTGCCTTCATTGCGAAGGTTACTGCTGCGGCCTTCTGGGTGGCAGCTGTGTCAGGTCAAGTAGCGAGATCTGGGGCCCTGTGATGGCTGAGTGCACACCTAAGCAGGGCTGCATCCTCGTGTTGTAGCCGTGTTGTGTATAAGGCTTCGTGGGGGCCTGGTCAACCACCTCATCACTATAGGGCACAAACCTTTCGCGACAGAGATTGGACAGTCGGGATTGCCGGGGGCGGGTCTCCATGAAGAAGAGAATTGTAAAGCAAGACCTGCCCCCTGTGCCTGCTGTCTCCGGCTGCTTCTGCAGACGACACATACTACTACTACTACTACTACTACGGGGTTTGCGGGTGCGTACTTTGCAGAATTGAGCACCCCAAGGTTCGCGCAACGCGAAAAACTCAGCTCGACCCCTAGATGCCGCTGTCGTAGGAGGCTGCAGGACCGCCACGGGGTGAGGTGACTACCTGGGACACCCCCCCGTGTCCCAGGTTTTACCCCCGTTCCAGCTTTTGTCCAGTTCAACATGTCTCTTCGTACCAGCGGAGGGGCACTGCAGGCCGTTGGGTTCTGCATTGAGGAGGTGAAAGCACGATGGCTTCAGGACATGAGTCGAGCAAGTCGGGAAAGCTGTCGTCAAACTGTCCTACGAGGCCTACGACGAGATGGCGGAGCAGAAGATGCGGGCGATAGCCGCGCGGGGCTCGGGCGAAGTGGCCGGGAGTTAAAGGCGTCGCGATGGCCCACCGGAAGGGGGTCGTGCCCGTGTGCCAAGCGCCAGTTGTCATCTGCATGTCTTTTCCCCACCGGCAGGTGGCGCGCTCGTTCGGCTTGTCGATGACAGACCGATGGTTTCATAGCATGATTTGTCATAATGAAACGATAATCCCTCTCTCGCTCTCTCTCTCTCTCTCTGTCTCCGTCCCATCTGTTTTCTGTTTCGAAAGTGCCCCGAAATGCCACCAGTGGTTCGAGCTGAAACAAGTTCCTCCACAAAGGCCACGGCCGTTCAAAATGAGAGCGGAGATTTGTTGACGGTGGCAGAACTGTCGAACGAGCCGCTGTCCCTCGAAGAACGTTCCGCTGCGGGGGCGGTGGCCACGTTTTCGGGAACCACGCGGGACAACTTCAAGAGAGAAACTGTCGTCAAGCTGGCCTACGAGGCCTACGGCGAGATGGCGGAGCAGGGGCTATAGCCGCAAAGTGTCGGTCGTCATCTGCATGTCTTATCCCCACCGGCAGGCGGCGCGCTGGAGGCTGATGAAAGACCGAAGGTTTCATAGCATGATTTGTCATAGTGCAAAAAAGATACCTCTCTCGCTCTCTCTGTCTCCGTCCCATCTGTTTAGAAAAAAGTGCCTCGAAATGCCACCAGTGGTTCGAGCTGAAACAAGTACTCCATCCTGCAGACCCCCCTCCACAATGGCCGTTCAAAATGAGAGCGGAAATTTGGTGACGGTGGTGGTACTGTCGAACGAGCCGCTGTCCCTCGAAGCGCTGGCGGCGAAGGTCACGTTCCCGAGCTGCGGGGCGGTGGCCACGTTTTCGGGAACCACGCGGGACAACTTCGAGGGGAAGGCCGTCGTCGAGCTGGCCTACGAGGCCTACGACGAGATGGCGGAGCAGGAGATGCGGGCGATAGCCGCGCGGGCCCGGGCGAAGTGGCCGGGGGTTAAAGGCGTCGCGATGGCCCACCGGAAGGGGGTCGTGCCCGTGTGCCAAGCGTCGGTCGTCATCTGCGTCTCTTCCCCCCACCGGCAGGCGGCGCTGGAGGCCGTTGGGTTCTGCATTGATGAGTTGAAGGAGCGGGTCCCCATATGGAAGAAGGAAGTGTACGCCGACGGGCCGCCGTCGTGGAAGCAGAACGCAGAGTACCTCCGGGCAGCAGCACCTCGGTGCAGCCGGTGGAGGTCCCTCGCGGCTTCTGCTGCGACCCCGCCCGCGGCTGTGGCTGCCATCATAGCGGTCGTCCTGGCGCACGCTCTCTTCCGCAGGAACGCCAGGCCCTGACTGACGGAGATAGAGGCGGGGGAGTGTGGGAGCTCTGCCCTCCCGCTTTCCGTTGATGTCCCGCGGCGGTATCGCGCGCAAGTATTAGTCGACGGCGCCCGAGGGTTTGCATGCTGCAGCGTCCGTTGGGTTCTGCACTGTTGAGTTGATAGGTCCCCGTACGGAAAAAGGAAATGTACGCCGAATGGGACGCTGTATGGAAGCAAAATACCGGCAGCAGCACCTCGGTACAGCCCGTGGAGATCCCTCGCGGCTTCTGCTGCGACCCCGCCCGCAGCTGTGGCTGCCATCATAGCGGTCGTCCTGGCGCACGCTCTCTTCCGCAGGAAGGCCACAAAGCCCTGACTGACGGGGATACAGGCGGGGCAGTGTCCGGTTGGGTGGGAGCTCTGCCCTCCCGCTTTCTGCTGATGCCCGTGGCCGTCTCACGCGCAAGAATTAGTATTAGTCGACGGAGCGCCCACGGTTTGCTTGGTGCTGCTTCCGTTGGTTTCTGCATTGATGAGCTGAAAGAGCGGGTACTACCGTGTTCTACCAAGACATCTTAACCCTGCAAAAAAGCGCTTCGTCGAACACGTGCCCAACGCAGTGTGGCGGTTGTGTACTGCGCCACTATCCTCCGAGGGCATGTCCAGTCGTTTCTCGCATGTTCTACCAAGACATCTTAACCCTGCAAACGAAGCGCTTCGTCAAACACGTGCCCAACGCAGTGTGGCGGTTGTGTACTGCGCCACTATCCTCCGAGGGCATGTCCAGTCGCTTCTCGCATGTTCTACCAAGACATCTTAACCCTGCAAACGAAGCGCTTCGTCAAACACTTGCCCAACGCAGTGTGGCGGGAATGATCCTCCAGCTGCGTTTCCTTTCCGTGCCCCAGTTCTCGCTTCTGCGGCGCTCGTTTTGCTGCCACTTCTAAAAAAAAAGAAACGAGGACGGGGGTGTGTGTGGGGCACTTACATTTCTTGTTCACCTGGATGAGGTTTCTGGTTAGTACTAGCTGGGAGCACAGTGCACTTCGCTGGGATAATTCCCCCGATAAATCGACATTTGTGCGGACTGCACGAATAGGACATCTGCGTGCAAGCCCAGTCGCCGTTCGCAGATGCTGTTGCAGATTCTCTTCCAAGGCATCATACCTGGAGCTTAGCCAAACACTTGTGTGGCTAAGTGATGCATTGTGGCGGATACGTGCTGCACCACTATCCTTTGAGGGCATGTCCTCGCATGTTCTACCAAGACATCTTAACCCTGCAAAAGAAGCGCTTCGTCAAACACTTGCCCAACGCAGTGTAGCGGTTTGTGTGGACTGCACCAATAGGACATCTGCGTGCAAGCCCAGTCGCCGTTCGCAGATGCTGTTGCAGATTCTCTTCCAAGGCATCATACCTGGAGCTTAGCCAAACACTTGTGGCTAAGTGACGGTTGCGTGCTGCACCAGTATACCAAGACATCAACCCTGCAAAAGAAGCGCTTTGTCAAACACTTGCCCAACGCAGTGTAGCGGTTTGTGCGGGCTGCACCAATAGGACATCTGCGTGCAAGCCCAGTCGCCGTTCGCAGATGCTGTTGCAAGGCACCTCATACCGAGCTTAGCCAAACACTTGTGTGGCTAAGTGACGAGTGTGGCGGTTACGTGCTGCACCAGTATCCTCCGAGGGCGTCCAGTGGCTACCGCAGACGTCTTACGATACGTTTGCCCCAGCAGCGGCAGTGCGCCGAAAACAACGTAGCGCGGCTCCGTGCGGTCTATCGGCCGGCACCCCAACCGCGAAAGCTGGCTTGCTTCCTTTCAATTCCGTCGGTCAACGCACACGCGAACGAGTCGGAACCGCCGCTGCTTCTCGTGCCTCGTTCTTTTCCTTCCTTCGGAGTTGTATGCTAGGCGTTCCCCTGCAGTCCAAGGGGCGCTGGGATGGTGGGGGTCTCACGGCAGTCTGTTGCCCGAGTACCCTAAAAACGTGCCCTTCTTTCAGTGGAAGCTGAAGTTTCCCATCAAGGCGCCAGCCGCCGCCGTAGGCAATTGCCAAGAAGAAGAGAGCCCGCGACGCGTCAAGACGGTGCCCCCCCGCGAAAGGGGCTCGCCCACTAACCAGATCGGCCCCGGTTGTGTCAACACCGACGCCGTCACCCTCGGTGACGGGGCAGCTGCCCGCACCGCGCCTCCCGGAACCACCTTAGAAGTACGGGTTTGAAGTGAGGCGACCGGAGAGATGGTCCCTGCACTCCAACTCGTCTCTCTCTCTCTTCTGTTATTGTGTAGACTTTCGTCGGATGGAAGCATTCGTTGCGAACGTGACCCTGGTGTCGGCACTAGTCTTCACGGCCTAACCAAAGTAAAAAAAAATCACAACGTACGACAGAAAAACATAGTGTCTGCCGGAGACTCAAAACATACCCGGCGTGGTGACTCTCAGTCAGCCGGATACTCAAAGCACACCCGCAGTGTAATCTGCACTCTCGTCGACTGGAGACTCAAAACATGCCCGTGGTGTGATCTGCACTCACAGAAAGCGGCAAAACATGAAAGTGTTTACCAGTCTAAAACAAGGCAGAGGGGGGCGAAGTCGGAGGGAAGCGTGGGGAGCGGGAAAGGTGGAACGCTGGCGGCTTGCGGGTGGGCGGGGGGCCTCGCCGGTTGACCCGAAGCCGATGCGCGCCTGCTGAAGCGCGAAGGGCAGAGGGTGGGCGCTGAGGGCGCCGCGGGCGGGGTTCGGCAGCGGGTGCCAGCCGTACCCCAAAGTGCTGGTTTCTTGCCAGAATTGTCGACCCCAGCCGGGTGCGCGTCGGCGACCTGCTGGAGGCCAAGGGGCGGCCCAGCGTGCCGCGCATCCACGAGGACCTCGCAGAACGCCACGTTTCGCTTCAAGACGGGCACATGTACCCGTCGTCTAATCTGCACCCTCAGGCAACCGGACACTCAAAATATACCCGTGGTGTGATCTGCATTCACAGTCAGTCAGACACTCGAAAAATATCGCGGTGGTGTTATCTCTGCACTCGTTCACAGAACGGCACATTCACATACGCGGCAAAACATAAAACTGTTCACGTCAACCAGTCTAAAACAAGGCGGAGGGCGCGGGCTGGTGGGAGGGGGGGGGGGGCGAAGTCGGAGGGAAGGGGGAGTGTGTGTGAGGCGGGGAGCGGGAAAGGTGGCGAACGCTGGCGGCTTGCGGGTGGGCGGGGGGCCTCGCCGGTTGACCCGAAGCCGATGCGCGCCTGCTGCAGCGCGAAGGGCAGAGGGTGGGCGCTGAGGGCGCCGCGGGCGGGTTTCGGCAGCGGGTGGCAGCCGTACCCCGAAGTGCTGGTTTCTTGCCAGAATGTCGACCCCAGCCGGGTGCGCGTCGGCGATCTGCTGGAGGCCAAGGGGCGTCCCAGCGTGCCGCGCATCCACGAGGACCTCGCAGAACGCCGCGTTTTGCTTCAAGACGGGCACCGGGCGGCCCTCCTTCGTGCCTTCGTCTTCGACTCCTCCCGTTTCTGGTCTGCACACACGCCGTCCGGTGTGCCGCCGGACGTGTTTGCCTTCTTCAACAAACTCCACGACAAAGACAGCGGGCCGTCCGAAGTCCTCGTCCGCGAAATGTTCCAAATCGCGTCGTACTACCGCTGCCTCTCGGTGTGTTTTCCGCCCACTCGCAGTTTTCACTGAGAGAGTTGATGCGCCGCGAAAACCTTGTTTGTGCGCACAAGCGGAACTCACCTGCTTTGGTAAGTTTCATGCAGCACGCTGCCACTAATTTTCAGTACCAACAACGCATTGTTACTCATAGTCATGCAAGCCACACAAAAAGTGAACTTGCGCTCTAAAAATTTCACAGAAAAGTTAAGTTTTGAGAACGGATGCCCCGGCCATCTCTGCCTCCACTGTGCTTCCAAGGAGTCTACTTCTCGCGGGTTGCCTTCGTCAGAATCATTCTGCGAGTTGCCTCCATCATTTGTCAGGATCATGAGGTGGTCCTACCTTGAGTGCAGAGCTCTCGGTTGCGCCAGTCCTGCTTACCAGAAGTGGCCTACTTGGAACCAGGATTCTACGTCAGGGTTCAATGAAGTAACCCCGAGCTCACGCCCATTTTTAGGTCGAGGAAGCGATTTCCCCAATGCCTCCAATCATTCGCTTTACCTGGCGTAACTTCTTGGACGTTTCGACTGGCGCTCACACACGCTTGCAAATAGAACATGAATCGAAGGGATTCACTACTCTAGCAGCACTGGGACCCCCTCCTGTCTGGGATGGATGAAGCTACACAACAGCCACCGGACGAACCAGCTCCACGGTCCGCATAAACTTCCAGCAGAAAAAAGGTCCAGCTTGTGTGATCTTGGATGTGGCATCAAGAGCTCTGTATCTTCCTCCGTTCTGTCGACCAACGCTCTTGCATCGCTCGTCTGCGCACAATCCCCACGGAGAAGTAGAATGCAAAAGCAGCGTGTCAGAAACTCAAAGCTGGCTGGTGAAAGTGACAAGCGGGCTATACTTCGATTGAGCCGTTGCCCACTCAAAGCCATGAATCTTTAGCACACACATACACACACAGACGGTCGACATGATTCTTGACGCGAGCTTCGAGTCGTTCCAATACTGCCAGTCTACGCGGGAGCTGCTGCTAGGCGCCCTCCGCCTGTGCGAGGACATGGGCCGCGACGACGCGTACCGGCGCCTCGAGCCGTGGCACCGGGCCACCGGCTTCGTGCGGAAGGCCCACGCCCACAGCTTCCGCATCGACTCGGCCACGGTGCGGGCGTACCTGGCCGCCGCCGGCCGCAGCGGCGAGCAGCGTGTCATCGAAGATGCGGTGAGCACCCTGCTCGCCATCCCGGCGCTGCACCCGTATTTGCGGTCCACCGGGCATCTGTACGAGGCGTGGCTCCGCGCCTGCGTCGGTCTCGACCGCTCGGCCGCGTTTGCCGAGGCAGACGCCATCTTCGGCCAGATGGATGAACTGCGCGTCAAGAAGACCCTCGGCCACTATGCTGCTCTGCTTGACCTGTGCACTGCCCATGGGGACAGGGAGAGGGGAAGCCGGGTCATCGATGCGGCCCTCTCTGTGTCGGTGCGGAACGAGGAGGAAGGGTACGCGCACGAGGCGGCGACGCTCAATTATTACAGCCGGTTCGGCTGCGTGGAGGAGGCGGACGAGGCCATTTCGACGGCGGATTCCGACGGAAAGCTGCAGAGGGTTCCCGTGATCGTCGAAGCCGCGCTGCGACACTTCGGACGGGTTGCGTTGGACGACGACGCGAGTGCTCGGTCGCTTGTTGGGAGGACGGCGTGCATCGAGGCGGCCCACGCGCAGAACGGGACGTGGCCGAGCATCAGGCTGGCGGCGCTCGAAGTGTACGCCGCCGCAGGGTGTGTGCCGAAGGCCGAGGCTATCTTCGACGAGCTGTATCAAATCGACCGCGTCCGACTCGTCCCGAGGGCGCACCGCGCACGCCTGCGCCGGCTTGGGCTGCTGGCCTACCGCAGGGCGGCGCAGCTCAGCGCAGACTGGTTGCGGCTGCACCACCCCATCTAACCCCACCCCCCCTCCCTAGGGCTATGTTGGCAAGTAAACGCGTTTCCATCCGTTTTTTCCAAAACATGGAAACGGAAACGGAAACCGAAACGGCTCCTTGCTTTTGCAGGCTACCTGCAAACCACGCTAACACCACCAGGGAATACTACACGGTGAGGTCCAGCCCAGAAGTTGGAGTTAAAGAAAGAGGGTGCCCGAGTCACACCCGAAAAGCGGGTGTGACACCCGCTTTTTAACTCCAGCTTTAACTCCAGCTTCTGAGGCTGCTCACATCCCGCAGCAGCCCGGACAGGGTGTGTCAACCTGCAGCCAAAACCGAAAAGACTGTCGCGCATACGAAGCTTGTCGAGAAAATTAACGGGGAGGTCACCAGGCCCAATTCTCTGAGTGCTTGGTTGCCACCACTACGAAGGACCGCGCAGTTCGGGACTACTTCGGAGACAGCACCGTTAGCACAGATAAATTTGCTTTGCTGGCCCGTTGGGAAATACCCCTATTTTTTTTTTTCCCCCGCCCATCCGAGGTGTGGTCACCTTACACACAGCAATCTGCAGCAGCCGTTTCCCAAATAAGGAAACGCCGTTTCCTTGAAAGTATGGAAACGGAAACGGAAACGGAAACGGGAAACGTTTCCGTTTACTTGCCATCATAGCCGGGCCCCCCCCCCCGCCTGTGCTCTAGTAGCATGGGTGGTCCTGGCTGTGACGAGCTACGAACAGCGGCCTGACAAACCAGACTCACACCGCAGTCCTGTCTGCAGACACTCAGGTTCCGCGCTGATGATGGTTCGCCTTATGTGTCCGTGGCTCAAAGGACCGAAACACGGCGCAGACGGGACCAGTGCGGTGTTGAGCACGTACCCATTCCAAGCACGTTCTTGTAATCCCCCTCCTTCCCCCTCTTGAGCCAATTCACCTACACACTCCCCCCTCGAAAACGACCCGAGCTCGATTGTGCGGCGATAACCCACCGACGACAACGTTCGATCGGGGCAGGGGGGCGAATTGGTTCAGGCCTGTTTTCGTTGCGCGATGAATGCGAGCCGTCACCTTTTCTCGAATACCAAGCGCAGACCGCGCTCAGCCCTCGAAGTGGACGCCGCCGCCGGGGCGCATTGAAAGCCAAGCTGTACCAAATCAACCGCGGACTCCGACGGAAGACTGCAGAAGGTCCCCGTCATCGTTGAAGCCGCGTTGCGTTGGACTGACGACGCGAGTGCCCCGTCATCTGTTGGGAGGAGACCGACGACGCGAGTGCCCCGTCATCTGTTGGGAGGAGACCGACAACGCGAGTGCCCCGTCATCTGTTGGGAGGAGACCGACGACGCGAGTGCCCCGTCATCTGTTGGGAGGAGACCGACAACGCGAGTGCCCCGTCATCTGTTGGGAGGAGACCGACGACGCGAGTGCCCCGTCATCTGTTGGGAGGAGACCGACGACGCGAGTGCCCCGTCATCTGTTGGGAGGAGACCGACAACGCGAGTGCCCCGTCATCTGTTGGGAGGAGACCGACAACGCGAGTGCCCCGTCATCTGTTGGGAGGAGACCGACGACGCGAGTGCCCCGTCATCTGTTGGGAGGAGACCGACAACGCGAGTGCCCCGTCATCTGTTGGGAGGAGACCGACGACGCGAGTGCTTTGTCATCTGTTGGGAGGAGACCGACGACGCGAGTGCCCCGTCATCTGTTGGGAGGAGACCGACGACGCGAGTGCCCCGTCATCTGTTGGGAGGAGACCGACAACGCGAGTGCCCCGTCATCTGTTGGGAGGAGACCGACGACGCGAGTGCCCCGTCATCTGTTGGGAGGAGACCGACGACGCGAGTGCCCCGTCATCTGTTGGGAGGAGACCGACAACGCGAGTGCCCCGTCATCTGTTGGGAGGAGACCGACAACGCGAGTGCCCCGTCATCTGTTGGGAGGAGACCGACGACGCGAGTGCCCCGTCATCTGTTGGGAGGAGACCGACAACGCGAGTGCCCCGTCATCTGTTGGGAGGAGACCGACAACGCGAGTGCCCCGTCATCTGTTGGGAGGAGACCGACGACGCGAGTGCCCCGTCATCTGTTGGGAGGAGACCGACGACGCGAGTGCCCCGTCGGCTGTTGGGAGGACGGTGTGCATCCAGGCGGCCCCCGCGCAAAACGGGACGTGGCCGAGTATCGGCTGGCGGCTAAGCTGCAATTCGCACCCCCCTCTCTCCGTAGAAAAAGGGCAGCGGGAGCCCCGCGAACTTTCGGGCTGCCTGCCCCGCACACCTGTTAAGCAATTGCCTGTACAGCTTCTCCATTCTTCTTTTGTATAAGCACCCGCTTTGTACGAAATGCTTGGAGAGACTGCCAGTTGCGATAGAGCAAAGGAGGTAACTGTGCTGTAGCCCACACGAAACACAGGTAAATCTGGGTTTAGTGGAAGCGTTCAACAAAAAAGACCCACTTTGTAGTTGTATTGTTTTCCCCCTCTAGCCTCCTTCGAAATGAGCACAAGGCAGCCCCTCGAGTATTTTTACATCAGCGCCAGCTTGGAAGGAAATGCTCGACAAAAAGCCGCCAAAGAACCGAGGGGATCCCAAGTGCTGCAACTACCGAACCACGTGTTGAACAGGCATGCGGCTCTCAACCCCTACACGACAAGACACACAAACACAGCAGGTCAAAAAGTCCTGAGTGAGAAAACAACACACGGCGGCGTAAGCGAAGAACAAATCAGATTGTGTCTGTATGGTAGGCGCCTATATTTCCTCCCTTCCACTCGGAGTCAAAGCAGCTTCGTCGAGTATTTCTCCTGTTTTCCATCGGGGCGCGGTTGGATCCGGCCGGGGGAGGGGCGGTTCCGGTGCAGGGTGAGACAACGCGAGACCGCGGAAGGTGTAGCAGCAGTGTACGCAGCTGAGAGGTTGCACTTCTGTCTTCGCACACAGAATTGTCCTCGGCCATACCACAACATGAGTTTTTTTTAGTGATTCTGGTGGAGTTTTTTGTCTGGGTAAAGGGGGGGGTCGAACAATAACAGTTATTTGACACGCGGCTGGTTGACTGAAAACACTACCAATTTCAACCTGCTAGCTGCCCGGCACAGGTGTTATTATTCGACCCCCCCCCCCCTTTACCCAGACAAAAATCGAACACTGCAAATGGCAGTGCAGGGCAGAGCGGACGGGGTTGTGGCACTGTGCTGCCTCCGACTCAAGCTTTGCAAGCTGTGGTTGACCGTCACGCTCCTGGACCAGGAGCGACTTTTTTATTTTCTTCTTCTTTAATGGGCCACAAGGCATTGTGGGTAAATGTTGTGGCTATTCTGACCACTTTGTGGGAAGGTTGTGGGGTGCACAGTACTGGCGTGTGAACGTCTCCGTGAGAGATTGCAGAAACAAAAGCCGATGCCGCATTCGTTTTCTCCCTCGTTGGGTCTCCTTCATCTTTTGTAGTGCCGATGCCGACCGCGTAATTCTTTTCTTTTCCCAACGCTCAGTTCGGAAGCCTGATGCCTCTGCTCCTGGGCTTTATCTTCTTGTTCTCTTCGTATTTCACGCGCGTCCGGGTCATTAGATCGCGCCACCAGCTGGACTTTGAACCTTTTTCGTTCTCGTTTCCGACTCCCTCTCAACGCGATGGATTAGGTGCCCCCACCTCTCCGAGAACTTCTCAATGGCTAATGTTGTCACTCCACCTCGATTCCGACGTGTTTGCCGCTGCCACGGTGCTCAAGAAGCCCGAGGGGCTGCCAATCCTGTTACGGCGCATGAACACCAAGTGCAGGAGAAGGGGTAGGGTGAGAAAATCATAGCTTACTGTTTTGTATAAGCACCTGCTTTGTAGGAAATACGTGAGGAGACTGCCAGTTGCGAAATCTCGAAGGCATGGTGTGGTACTCATCGGCATGCCGATGACCCACTATCGCAACAACATTCCAATCTCAAAGGAGGTAAATGTGCTGTAGACCACACACGAAACACAGGTAAATCTGGGTTCAGTGGCGGGCGTAAGCGTTCAACAAGTCCCACTTTGTAGTTGAATTGTTTTCTCCCCCTCTAGCCTCCGTCGAAATGAGGTGGAGGGTGCTGCTCGTTTCGGGTGATGTGTCACTCCGTTGTGTAACCTTGTGAAGTCCCCTCCTTACCCAAGCCTCTACGGTCAACCGGAGACTTTAAAATACCGACCTTCTAATCCACAAATAACGCTGGAAAAGGTCGAAGGTGATAATTGTGCAGGGTTGGTGAAACTGAAGCGATACTTTTGGGTAAGTCCTGCTTATTAGATGGTAAGTTTCCCTTATATCCCGCCCCAAACAAATACGTGCCCTTGATTACAAGTCGCACTACACAACGTCCAACAAAGTAACGTTCCTACTGATATACCGTTTGTAGTAAGTACCAGTTGTCCACCCACAAAGGAACGTGAGCTGGGTTTAGACCGTCGTCTATGACCAACTCCCGGTGTGACCTGGTTGGGTGCTTCGTATTTCTGGTTTAAAACAAATTACCGGGATATAGGGCACAAGCTGTTTTTTAGCCAGGATAGAAGGGCATTACACCTTATTAGATTCACGCTCGAACCCTGATCTGCGTGTGCGAGATCAGGGTTCGAGCACACGCCTCCCGATACCAATCAGATGCTCACTATTCTGACTCTCACACCCAGCAAATTGTAGGTGTGGTGGTTGAGAAACCTCTGAGGGGGGGCTCGACCATGGGGGGTCAACAGTCGTCTGCCTCTTGGCATAGCGGCTTCCCGGAAGCGAATGGCGTTCAGGGCAAGTCGCACATGCGGGAGGTCATCGCTGAAGACGAGAACCTCGTCTACAGGAGAAGCGTGTCGCTTATTTCCGACGATGCCCGCCTCGAAATCGACAGAAAGGTTTGGCGTTCTGCTTTCTGTGGGAAGAAGGAGAAGAAGAAAGAAAAGAAACTTTAACTCTAAAAAGGGCCGCACCGGGTCGAGGAACGTGACGGTCAACCGCAGCTTGCAAACCTTGACTCGGAGGCAGCACAGTGCTTCAACTCCACTCTGCCCTGCATTTAGTTGAGCTTCACCAAACGAAAGCGAAAGCCAGCACCCACACCTCGCAGGTGACCGAACGGATGCGTTTCTGCTGCGAAGAGAAGTGGAAAGACTACCTGCGCTGCATGGAAGGCAGAACGCTTTCGAAAAACCCTGAGTGTGTGGCTATCCGTGAGGTGGCCGACGTCTGCGTGGAGCAACTTAGCCGGAAGCAGATCACCGCGAACACGAAGAAGAAACACGTCATGGGCCTTCTTCAGGTGTGGTAACCCTCCAATTGCCCATGGCTACCCTCCCCCACTCCTCTAAACCGATCACTTCGACACGGTCGTGGAGCTATGTTTTACCAACCACCTGACAAAGCCAGACGCTTATTGCTGTCCTGTGCTGCACATACAGCTACCTCACGAAGGGTTGATGCTACTATTGGACTTTGACTCGGCCACCGTTTAACCTACCAGAAAACACTCGAACACGATGCTCCCCCCCTCAAACATACATGGCAAGCAAGATTCCACTTGAACACTAAGCTAAGGCTTCTCCCCGCACCCCACAGGGCGAAGCGCGGCTGCGAACAGCGATCAGCGTCCCCGAATGGCGACAGCGGCACGATATCCCTGATCCAGACGAGATAAGTACCGCGGCGCCGCCACCTGCTTCCGAACGAACAGCTGCAACGAGTTAAGGAGTCGGCAGCCGCTGTTGCATTCTCGCTGTTCTTGCACTCCACGCCTTGCACAAGCGTCCCGCTTCCAAGTGCACCGAAGCTCGCTCGGTATCTGTGATGTGTATTATGGAGCAATTGCTGCCATGCGTCCGTGTGTTTGACAACGGTTCAACACACGAGCGCTAACTCGTTGTTGCCGGGTTTGCACTCTCGCACCATCGGAAGGGCGATGAGCAAACAGCTAGTCTTTCCAAGTTGCCATTGCCACAACCTTTGCGGGATGTTCATCATCCCAGCTCAGATTTCCGTGCACGTTGGTCGTTGCACTCTCGGGGATGGCAGCGGCAAAGCTAGCTCCAGGCTTTGTTCACGATTCCAATCGCCAACACTCTCTGCGCAAGTTAGACATCCGCTCGGCAGCACGTCGAGCAGTTGCTACTCTTAGGCCCGTTTTCGCGAGACTTCTGAATGGTGATTAGTATCGGAAGACACTCTAGCCCTACGATCGATGACATTCAGCTGGACGACGGGTGAGTCACGTCACTTCCCGAATGAGCACGTGTACGCTTCCCACAAAGCGAAGCCTTTTCAGAACATCCATGGTCGACCAGCGGGCCCTCCTTGCCTAATACTGTGACCAAGTTCGACTCGTGGCTGCTGCTGCAAATGCGGTTTTCCATTTTTCTTGAGTGGGATAAACACGCAGTCTTTTTCCCTCCGAGGGTTTATTGAACGAATCCCCGTGTGCAGCGGGCGGTGCCCACGGGCACACGGCACCAAGCATCCATGCGGAGCATCAAGCTCGTGTAACAGCCAGCGCACACGTATCAGGCTGCCACGCAAACCCACATCATCGCACACACACGCACGTATCAGGTTACCACACAACGCACACACACCCTCTCCGGTAGCTCTGGTCCGCTGACCTCCGCGGTCTTTGAAAAGTCCGCATGTGATACGAAGAAGCTAGGTTCGTCACGGCAGCCATCTTAGTGAAGGGAAATAAAATTCCCCCGTTCCCACACTCGCAGTACGTGGTCGACGAGACCACTCCCGGGGGCTACACGTCAGCCAGCCACGCCAGCCACTAAATCTGGCAGTCGAGACAGCGTCTTGAACGCCAGGAGAAGATACGCTGCGCCACCATGGATCCGTCAACCTACTGTTCCTGCGGATGCATGGTGATGACGCATTTGTCGCTGACGACGACGACAACGACGCCGACGTCACGACCTGGAAGCTCCTGACATGTGCATTGTGTGAGGGCAGACCTACAGTATTCTGCCCAAAACATCAAACTAAGATTTTCTCACTCCTACCTGCACGTGTGTTCATGCGCCGAACCAGGATCGGCAGCCCCTCGGGCTTCTCGGGCTTCATGAACAGCGGCAAAACTGGTCGGAATCGAGTGCACTCTTCGACGTGTGGCACCATGGTCCACGGAGGGCGAGTCTGGGGCGAGTTGGGCGAGTCGGAGGGCGAGTTTGGGGGCTCGAAGGTCCTAGGCATAGTGGTCAAACGATTCGCATTATCGCATTTGGGGGTTTGGCGCCAACTATCGCATTTTCATTCGCATTATCGCACGCTTAAAACCTGAGCAAATACAGTACTGTGGACTATCGCATATTATCGCACGCCGATTACATGCGATAATCTTGTGCGCCTGTTGCAAGCAGCGGTTGCCAGATACCCCCGCAGCACCTATTCACGGGTTTGCAGGGGTAAAAAGGAAGCCCGGGTTGGGGAGGGTGGTGGGTTTGGTGCGTAGTGTTCTTCTTGTTGGGAAAAGTGCCTTAGGGGACTAGTCCCAATGTGAAGTGTGCCCTTAGGGGACTAGTCCCTATATTGCATTACAATTCCTGGTAAGAATTTGCAAAGAAGTTGCTAAGGGAGGTCACATTTTTACCTTACCGGGAAAAATCCCCGGTGGTGTCAGCCATTTTGCAAAAGGTCGAAGCCCCCCCCCCCCCCACCGGGCGGTTTTTTTTCCACCGCATTCTGAGGTGTCCCCATAAATGGTACAGTGTTTCCACCGCATTTTGAGGTGTCCCCATCAATGGTAAGGTGTTTCCACTACGTTTTGAGGTGTCCCCATCAAGGGTAAAGTGTTTCCACCGCATTTTGAGGTGTCCCCATCAGGGGTAAAGTGTTTCCACAGGAATGCCTTCGCGCTTCACTTGCTGAGTTCATCATGAACTGCGCTACTGCGCTTCGCGTGCGCTTCACTTGATCGTTGCATTTCTCAGAATGCTTCTGAAATCCACTCATTGCAACAAAGAAAGGGGAAGAAGAAACAGGGTTTCACGTACGATGGGGTAACCCCCTGAGGTAGCCACTGATTTTGTGAGTGAACAGGCTAGCCCAGGAAGTCACGGGGGACGGAGGGTGGGAACCCAGCTCCCCTGGACCTCGCGGATACCGCGGACTGATAGGATAGCAAGCAGCGAATACCAGGATGTGGGTGGGTGGGAATTTTAGACTTTGTGTTGCTAAAACCCCAATGACCTGCTGTTTGGTCGTTACGCTGAAACATTCCCACGATGAATCGTAAGAATGCCTTGGCGCTTCACTTGCTGAGTTCATCATGAACTGCGCTACTGCGCTTCGCGTGCGCTTCACTTGATCGTTGCATTTCTCAGAATGCTTCTGAAATCCACTCATTGCAACAAAGAAAGGGGAAGAAGAAACAGGGTTTCACGTACGATGGGGTAACCCCCTGAGGTAGCCACTGATTTTGTGAGTGAACAGGCTAGCCCAGGAAGTCACACCACCAGACCCATATCGCCAGTAAGAAAACTCCTTACCGCAAGTGCCATGTCGGCCAAATTCGCATCGGTCAAAGCCGACACCGGGACCCGCGACGGCAGGTCGGCGGGATTCCCCGCACTCTTTACCCAGCGAACAGAGACTGAGATGTTCAGCCCGCGCAGATGCGCGAGCCCCTTCACGACTGCGTCATTTAAGACTTGCGACCGCAGACATGAACCCTTACGGGCAACACCTTGTACCGTCGTGTTGTCCACGACCACCGTCACTGCACCGCCCTCGTGCGCCGACGTCACCGACGCCACGCAACGCTCGAACGCCAGGGCCTCCAACTCGTTGATATGGAGCCTCTTTTCCTTCCGCGACCATCTCGAACCCAACACTTCGATCGCGTTCGTAGCGACGTTTACGACGACGCCGCCCCATCCATCTAGACTCGCGTCAACGAAAACGGTCAACGCTGGCACTCTAGCCTCCACCGGCATGCTACGGCTCCCGAGAACGGCTCGAATCCACATTTCAAGCAACCGCTGCACACCGCCGGAAAGACGAATCGTCTGATCGACCGCCTTCTCCCCCCGATTGAGGGCGTTCGTCAAGCGCCGAAGGAACTTCAGAGCGAAGTAATACTCGCCCACAAAAACGCCGACGATCGCTGACGCATGCAGCAACCGCCCTCCGAGCGTCTCCAATCCCGAAGCAGACATCGCGCCCGTGCGCACTTCTTCCACGTCCCGTGCGAGCTTCTTGGCCAGCTTCGCCGATATGCCCACCTTGTTCTTCGAGTGGTCCCAGTCCACCCCGATGAACTCGTATCTCGAGCTCGCTGTCCGGGTGTCCGCTTGCTTCCACGTCACCTTCGCCTGTGCCGCCAAATCGTCGACAATCCGAGTCGCTTCGAGAACCTCCTTGCGCGATCCGGCGTACCGAATGTTGTCGACCCAAGTGTGCACTGTGAGCGTCGACGGCACTGCGTGTTCCTGCTTGACGAAATCGGGGTGCCCGGCAACGGTCGACGTCAACGTGTGCATTAACTCGGGTGCACAGGTGTGGCCCATCGGCAACCGAGTGAGCTCCCACCATTCATCGGCGTCATCTCTGAACCGAAACGAGCCACGCGCGCTGTGCGGAATCGCAACACCGTAGAACCCGCAGCGAAAGTCACGCGTGGATCCGCATTCCGCGTGCACCGCTGACAGGTATTTGCTGACGTGCTCCAGCGGTACCGACGCCTTGTATCCGTCGGCCTCAATCGCGTTGTTCGCTTCGAACGTCCACAGAATGAACCGCTGTCGCAATGCACCCTCCTTCTCTTCGATGACCGTGAATGGCACGTTCACTGAACTTCCAGGCCCACGCGCCCTCCGAGCTATGCCGTGAGCTTCCAGCTCATGCGCATGACGTGCTTGCAACCGCGAATCCCGACGAGCCGTTGACGCAGCAGTATCCGTCGTCGCGCCAAATGTCCGCCGCCACGTCTCATCGAACCGAATCCTCGTCACATCATTCATCCGCTCTCGTAGGAGCGGTACGTCCATCGGTGGCACACTATCAACATGCAGCGGCGCGGCCTTCTCCTCGTCCGTCTTGGGCAAGCGCGTCTTTTTCCCCCGCTTGAACAGCGAGTGCTGCTGCCGGACAAACCGACCCAGGTCCAACGGGTCCCTGTTCCTCACAGAAACACAGTGACCTCCGCCGTTCTTAGCACGCGCGCCAGCGCCACCACGTTGTTTGCGTACCGCACCGTCATCTGCGCCACGGTCGGGTCCACCTCGTTCTTGTGCTTGGCCACCCTGGATATCAGGTGCTCTGGGAACGGAGCTCCTAGGGACTTGGCCTCCAGCAGGTGGTCGACTGCCCCCCTCTTGATGCTGTGTGCCGAGTATCGGCACATCCGAAGCTCGCCCGCCCACATTCTCGCGAGCTGCGCTGTCGACACCGACGTCAATTGGCGGAAGTCCCCCGCGCCTCGTACGAGCATCGCGATCACGTTCGTCAACGGCCCGCAGATAACCACCAACTTGCTCACACAAAACGGGTTCCTGGTACGACCCTTCGGCCGCACTCCCCAGTCGACTATGACTTCGTCGTCCGTCACCAGAACAAAGTCTCTCCGCGTC
>JAPJBO010000447.1:0-181814 GCA_030068145.1 Diplonema papillatum | reverse complement strand
CCTCCCTCGCGAGGGCGCCCACCTCGTTGCGGAGCGCTGTGTGCGCCCGCGTGCGCAGCCCCGCGTTGAGGCACGTCAGGGAGTGGTCCCCGAAGCGGTCGGCCTCGGCCGCCCCGCAGAGCCGGCACTCGCGTGCCTGCGGCGCCAGCTGCATCCCCAGCCGCACTGCCACTGTGAGCTCGGCTGGGGACATCCAGAGGTCGTCCGGGGCGTTGTGTGCCCCGTAGAGCCACGTGGAGGCGTGCTTGGCGGCACAGCTGCGGATCCTCGCCTGGCCCCTGACCCCGACGAGCGGATCCCTCAGCAGGCCCGCCTGCCTGGCCGCGGAGATCTTCCCACTCCATTCCTTCTGCTTGCGTGGCGCGCCCGCTGCCCCTGCTTGCAGTGAGTCTCTGACCTCGGTCAGGACTTCCGGGTAGAGTGCAAGTCTGGGGCAGGCGAGCGACGCCGCGCATACGGAGTCCTGTGTGGGTGTGATTTGAAGTGGCCCCCCCCCGGGGGCTCTCGTCAGCAGCGGCAGACCCTTGATGCCCTCCAAGGTCGCCGCCACCCCTGCCACGGCCGCCGAGTCGGCGCACGAGTGCATCCCTAGGCCGCCCAGCCTCAGGGGCAGCGAGGCCTGCACCCACTCGGTGTCCCCCAGCTCGGCCCCGAGGGTCCTCGCCAGGGCTCGCCGCATGAAGGTATCCACCCTCCCGTAGTCCGCCACCGGGCCCGTGGCCCGCATGAGGGAGACCACGCAGACGAACCCCGCGCACGAGTTCAACAGGGCCAGGGCCGTGTGTGGGTCCGGGAGGCTGGCAATGGCTCTTGCCCGCTTTTCGGCCCTGTCCAGGACCTTCGCCACCGCCTCCCGTACCGCGGCCTCGGACCCACAGGGTGCCCCCAGAATCTCCCAGCTCTCCAGTGAACACCGGGTCATGGCCGCGAACTCGTCCGGCACCCGTTCGCCCGCGAGACAGACCACCTCGCTCTTCCCTCTATTGAGGTCCATCCCCACCGCGCCCCCCTCCAGCTCGAATGCGGCGAGCCACACGATCAGGTGCTCCCATAGCCCCGCCGCGGCTCCATCATCCAGGTAGAACGCTCGCGCGTCCAGCTGGGACACCCGCAACGGGTCCGGTTGTGCTGGGGGGGCCGGCTCCTGTACCGGGGGGGCTGGTTCCTGTATCGGGGGGGCTGGCGCCTGTACCGGGGGGGCTGGTACCTGTACCGGGGGGGCTCGGCCCGCCCCTGCCCCGTCCACCTCCATGTCCTGTTCCTGTGGTTGTTGTTGTTGTTGTTGTTGTTGTTGGGGCTGGGCCGGGGCCAGGGCCCCCTGCGGAATATCATCGGCCCCCAAGGGTGGCAGCCGCTCGGCCAGGGACAAGTCCACTCTCCGCAGGACCTTCTCCAACACGAGACAGAAGAACAACGGCCCGAGTGGGTCCCCCTGTTGCACTCCGCACTCGGACCAGACCACTTCCTCCCCGAAGGAAAGCCGTGACCTGCGCCCGTACGCCGCTATCGCGTATGGCAGGAGGCCTGGGGCGCTCTCGGCCACTGCCTGCAAGATGGCCTCCCTGCTCACCTTGTTAAAGGCGTTCTGCAGGTCCACCTTCAGGATCCCCCGCCCTTGGCCGTCGCGCCGGTACGCCTCTCCCACGCACCGCATCGCGCAGACCATGGCGTCGGCGCCGGACTTCATCCCGACCCCGGTCTGGCCGCACCTCTCCAGGATGGGCTTGACCGCCTGCACCACGGACTTGTCCCTGGCCAAGATCTTGGCCGCCATCCTCCTCAGGACCTCTCCACAGGCGATGGGCCGGAGACCCCCGTCCTTCTTCTCGAGGGCCACTAGCCTGGCCCCAAACCCGTGCGGCCGGGCCTCGTCCGGGAGGCTCCCGGTGGCGATCCGCGCGATCACCGCCACCAGAGGGGCCCTTATCGGCGAGCCCGGGCTCACCAGGTCCAGCAGGTGCTGCGCCGACAGCCCTGACGGCCCTGGTGCCGTCCCTCGGGGGAGCGCCCTCAGCGTCTTAATGACGATCCCCCAAGAGACGTCGATCTCCGCGTTCGCCTGTGGTGGTATTGGGGGGAGGGGGGGTTCTGGCGCCTGTGGGTGTTTTTCCCGCATGACCCCCAGTGTCTCCTCGTTCACTGGGGCCACCTTCGCCGCCGAGAGCGCGGCCACCGCCTTCCCGAACCATCGGGCCTTCGTCCTGCGAATGACCTGCTGGACGGTCTTCGCATCCAGCTGGTCGGCGTCCTCCACGTCTGTCGCCAGCCCGACGAACCGCCCGATCTGGTTGTCGTCCTCGTCCATCACGAGGAACCGGACCGGGGGCACGCCCGCCTGCCTCCTGCCTGCCGCCACTTCCTGCGCCTCCGTCCAGAGCTCGCCGAACCTGCCGTGCGCCCAAAGGTGGCAGCGACTCCTCAGGGCGGCCGCCACCTTCTTCCTCCCCCCTCTGCGCGGTTTGAAGAGGACGAGGGTGGCGAAGGAGTGTAACCGGAGCCACCCGGTTACGCTCCCCGTGGCCGCCAGCTGTAGCGCCTTCGCCAGCTGCGCGGCCACCACCAGCTGCGCATCCAGCGGGATCCGCTCCAGCTTGGGCACAGCCAGCGCGCTGATCTCCGCGAACGAGAACGGCATCTCCTCCTCGAACGCTGCGTGGGCCGGCCCCGCCGCTGGGTCGGCTGCCTGGCCTGCCGCCGGGGCCCGGCGTCGGTGGTTGTTGGCCGGTGGTGCCGCCGGGGCTGCGTCCGGGCGGTACGCCCGCGACAGGGGGCACATGTTCCTGTGCCTGCCCTGGACTCCCGGCAGGCGCCCGCAGAGGCAGACCGGCGGCGGGGCGGCTGGGGCCGGTGGGGGGGGCGCGGCGGGCCCCGGGTGCGGTTCGACGCATCCATCCACGGTGAGGTCGTCCCCACCGCGCCCCAGCGATCTCGTTGCGGACCTGTGTGTGTGTCCCCCCTTCCCCTTCCTGTTGGGTGTCCTTTCTGGGGGTGCCGCGCTCGCCGACGAGCGGCCGAGCGCGCTCAGCCGCCTGAGGTCTTCGGCCGCTTGGCGGGGTTCTCGGCACCAGGGCCCGGCCCCTGGGCCTCCCCCATTGGCGCGTCGCTCCCCGGGTCCTTGTGCTCGCCGGGTTGGGGGGGGTCGGCCTCTGGCCGCTGCGACCCCATGAGGACGTCGCAGCCCGGGGGTCCGGGGGGATCTTTTTTGATGGCAAGGGCGGCGAGGGCGAGGGCGAGGCGGCGCTCCTTGTCCTCTTTCATTTGGGCGAGGGCCTCTGTGGCCTCCGCCGCCTCCAAGAAGGCGACGTCCCTCCTCCCTTCCCTCTCCCCGACCTGCAGTTGCAGGGATCTGCGAGGCCACTGCCTCGCCTCTTCGAGGGTGATTCCCTCTCGCTCCCTCCCCTCGCGCGTCATCTGCGCCTTCTGGGCCTCGTACTCCTGGGAGAGTACGAGAGCCCCTGCCGCGTGCGCCCTCAGCCCAGCCTCCATGTACCGGACGCACGTCCCGTACATGTTCCCCCAGGCCCGGGCCGCCACCTCTGCCCTGTGCATGGCGGAGTGGTGCTCCACCTCTCCCCGGGTGGCGACCACCGCCCCGCAGCCCGGGCAGACCTCGCCCGCGAAGCCCAGCTCCGTAAGCGCGAGCGGCTCGGACTCGCGCATGGCTGCCCACAGGGCGGCGGCTTCCGTGAGGGCTGCCCACCGGATGGCGGCCCTCAGCTCCTCCTCCTTGAGCAGGAGCGCCTCCCCGGGGTCGAAGGGGCTGTCCCACCTCCACTCCGGAGCAGGCTCCGCCGGGGGGGAGGCCCGCTCCGTGGGTGCGGCGGGCGGCTCCGGGAGCTGGCGAGAGAAGGCCCACGGGGCTACAGGGGCGGCCTGGAACCGGGCGGCGACCGGGGAGGACCCGGTGGCTTGGGGGGGGGAGAAAGTGGAAGACACACCGTCGACTGGCTCCCACCTTCGCGGCAGACGACCCATCAGCCGTGGGTCCTGCGGGTGCGCCGCCTCGCACGCTGCGTCGTCGCAGCCTTCGATGTCGCACGCAGCGACGTGGCGGTGCCGGCACCCGGCCCGACGGCACCCCAAGGCCGTCAGGGCCTCGATGCAGGCCGGTGTGGGCACGTGCCTGAAGCGGCACGGCTGGCGGCTGCATCCGCCGGGCGAGTTGAACTCGCGGCAGAGGGGGCGGTCCCCCCTGCGGTCCTCCTGCGGCGGGGGCGCTCTCCCGCCGGCCTTCTGCGGTGCAGCCGTCGCTGCCCTTCTCGATGCGGCCTCTCCGGGCCCCTGTCGTTGCTGTGCGGTCGTCACCGCCTTCGACGTCGGCTTCGATGCCGTCGGCTGCGCGGCTTCCGCCTTCCGCCCCTCGCTGACATGCGGGGGCTTGCGGCCAGGCGATCCGACTGTTTTCCAGCCGGATCGGGTCATCCTGGGGGGCGCGCGTTGTGTGTGTGTGCGTGGTTCTTTGTGTGTGCGTGCGGGTGTGTGCGTGTGTTCTTTTTTCTTCGTGCGTGTGTGCGGGGTAGTGGGTGGTGGGGGTAGGTGGTGTGTGAGTTGTTAGCGCGCGTGTGCGAGCTAGGGGTGAACACAAAGTGCGGGGCTTGCGTCCTGCACTGTGCGCCTCTCTAGCTCGCTTCCTTTGTTCCAACTTCCTTTTGTTCTCTCCCCGTAACGCGCTCATGGGGGTTCCATTTTCATGGGCGCGGAAACCAAACGGGAAAAGAGGAAAATTCCACTACGAATACACAAGCATGTCCGCCTTACTCTATTTTACTGGGGGCTGTTTTGGTTTTGGTGGCGTACCACCAGCCCTTTTCGTCCTGTGGTGGCGAGCCGCCCACATGACCTTGCATTTTTGTGTTCTCTTTTTTTTTTTCCCTTGCGTATTGGCCTGTTTGTGTATTCGCGTTTTGAAGGTGGTGGGGGGGGAAATGGTAAACATACTGCAAAACACGGCATACCTTGGCTGGAAAAGAGAAATATATAAATAATAGGAAGGGCATTCCGTGCATTTTTTTTTTTTTTTTTTTTTTTTTTTTTTTGGTAACTGAGGGGGGAAATGCATGACGCACGACCACAAGCCGGACCAAACTTGTGAGTGTGGGACTGTCCGTTTTTCCGTCGGGACTTACCCACTAAAACCACCTAACTCAGAGATTCGAGAGATGCAGAGGGTGCTACCCACGGTTCTCACCGTGTACGCGGCGCGATGGAGGGGCCACCCTCCACGCGGGACTTGGCCAGTCCTTGCGCTGTCTGCCGCAGGGGTGCCCGGTGGCTAGCCGGATCTTGCGTCGGAACCCCTGCGCTCGCTGTGGCGCGGCTTGGCGGTCCCCAATTCCGTTTTCCTACGGTCGTTGGGGTACCTGGTGATCGTCCAGTCTGGGCGAGTCCGGTTGAACCGGCAGACTGTGGCAAGGGTACGATCACGCCGCTCAACTCACTCGGGGAGACACCCTCCACTAGCGACCGGCTTGCGACCGGTCTGGGAGAGTGCCTCGGGTGAGGTTGCTGCTGCACCTGGGTGTTTTGGGCGCTCTTGCTCAGGCTGGGGTCCTGAGGGCGGGCTTTTTTGGGGCAGTATTTCTCACCCAGGAGTATGGAGCAGGGGGGGTCTTTTCGCTTCAGCCGGGGCGGTGGCTGATGGGCGGCGATTATTATTATTTCTGGGGGGGAGGGAGCCTTTTTCGGGGGGGGCGGTGGTGGCTGGTCGTCCCCCGGGGGGCGCGGTTTTTTCAAGAGTTGTGGGTTGCTCAGTCCCACCGGGGGGTCTTTTCTCTTGAGTGCCTGCGGGTTTGTTTCTGGTGCTGGTGCGTTTTTCGGGGGGAGTGGCTCTCGTTTTGGGGGAGGTGCCTGCGGGTTTGTTTCGGGTGCTGAGGCGTTTTTCGGGGGGGGGAGCTCTCGTTTTTTGGGGGGTGCCTGTGGGTTTGTTTCGGATGCTTGGGCGTTTTTCGGGGGGGGGAGCTCTCGTTTTTGGGGGGGTGCCTGCGGGTTTGTTTCGGATGCTGAGGCGTTTTTCGGGGGGGGGAGCTCTCGTTTTTGGGGGGGTGCCTGTGGGTTTGTTGGTGGTTGGCGTTTTTCGGGGGGCTGGGGGGTTTTCGCGGCTGCCTGCAGCTTGAGCGCCTGTGTGTGTGGATTGGGGCCTTTTGGTAGCCCTTGCTTTTTTGGTGGGGGTCGACCTTTTCCGGGGGGATCCAGGGGCTTCGAGGTGGCCGGGGCGGTCTCCCCCTTGCGGACCTGCGGCTTTGGGGTTGGACCGGCCGGTGGCAGCGGCGGCACGACCGACGAGGATGGCCCATCCTCGACCCCCAACGGGTCCCGCTTGGTCCCCATCGACCGCGGTCTCTGCCTGTACGGCTCGGACGGGGTTGCCCTCGGGGGTGCGCATCGCCAGCCGTCGCGCGACGACGCCGTGCCCGCCCTGCCTGCTTCGAGTGGCTTGAGGATGTCCTTCCTCGTCGCCTCTGCCTCCTCGACCTGCATGTTGGTGTCGTGTTGGATTGGGGGGTGCTGTGAGGGGCCTCGGATCCCGCTCCCTGTTGCCCCAGTACCCGCCCTCGAGTCCACTTGACTCGGTCCCCTCTTGGGGTTCGCCTTTCCAGCCTGCCTTGGGCGCAGGGGAGCCACCCGCACTCCCTCTGCCGTTCCGGCCGCGGCGTGCTGGGGGGGCTGGGGTGCTACTGTTTCTTTTGGGGGTGCGGGTGGCACTGGGGGTGTTGCCGTTGAGGGGGGGACTTCGCCTTCCCGTCGCGTCGCCTTCGGTGGCTCGACGTCAGCCTGCGCGCCGTCCGAGGCCGGCATCTCCTCGTCTTCCGGGACGGCTGCTTGCTTCTCCGGGGGCGTCCGCCCCGGCGCACCCTCCGTGTCCCCAAGGAGGGAGCCACCCTCCCCAGGGACACAGAGAATGCGCTCCTCCGGCGCTGCTGCGGGCCCTGCCGTCTGTCCGGCCGCCGCTGGTGAGCCCCCCCTAGGGGGCACCGCTGGACTTCCCTCCCTGACCCCCGAAGGCCGGTGCAGGAAGTCGCTCTGCCTAGCAAAAGGGTGGTAGAGCCGAACCCCTCCGCCCCCCTGGGTGTGTGTGTTGGTGGTGGTGGTGTGCATGCCGGGTGCCCTTGGTCCGGCATGCGTGTGGTCGGTCGTGACGGCTGGCCCGCTACAGCTCGCACGTGACCCGGGTGTGTGGCGCTGGGTGGTGAGGGGGGGGACTCGGGGGATCGGCTCTACCCCCCCAGTGATCGGCATCACTTCCCCTTGCACCTGCCCCCGAGGGGCAGCTTGGGCGCCGGGCGCTCGTCCCTCATCTCCCTGTTCACCCTGCCCCCCCTCCTGTGATTGTTCGTCATTCGGGGGGGGGAGGGGCGGTGGTCCCTGCGCTGCCGGGGCCTGCGGTCCGCCGGGGGCGCCTCCGCCTCCGCCTTCCGGGGCGCCGCCGCCGCCTCCGCCGCCGCTCGCGACGCTGCTGCTGCTGTTGCTGCTGCTGCTGCCGCCCCCGCCGCCGCTGCTGCTGCCGCTGCTACTACTGCTACTGCTGCTGCTGCCTGCCCCGTCGTCCGTGGAGATTTCGTCCAGCTCGAGTTCGCCTTCCTCCACCCTTCGCGCCCCGAGGTGCACGTCCGCGTTCACGAGGGCGATGCGGGCCACCGCCCTTGCCACCACGAAGCTGAGCCTGTGGAACGCTAGGTGGGAGACCGCCGCGTAGGTCTCCCAGTCGTGCCTCCTGTGCACTGCGTTCACTAGCGCCCGCAGCTCGGGCAGGGCCGACTCGCCCCAGGCGCCGAAGGTGTCCACCACCATCGGGACCAGCAGCAGGTCCTGTTGCTCAGGAGCCTCCGCCAGGATGGGGCCGTCGTACGTCCGCCGCTTGACGGCCTCGTACTTCGTGGCCGCCCCACCCTCGGTCTCCGCCGCCTTCTTCACCGCGTTCGCCTGTAGCGGGAAGGTGATCGCCACGTCGATCAGCCTCCTCTTCTCTCCGCGCGTGTACGCTACGTCGACGCGCTTGTTCCTGTGTGGGTGTTTTGTGAAGGGCCGGTCCTCTAGGACCGGGCAGAGAAGCGCCTCCCTCGCGAGGGCGCCCACCTCGTTGCGGAGCGCTGTGTGCGCCCGCGTGCGCAGCCCCGCGTTGAGGCACGTCAGGGAGTGGTCCCCGAAGCGGTCGGCCTCGGCCGCCCCGCAGAGCCGGCACTCGCGTGCCTGCGGCGCCAGCTGCATCCCCAGCCGCAAGCGCACTGCCACTGTGAGCTCGGCTGGGGACATCCAGAGGTCGTCCGGGGCGTTGTGCGCCCCGTAGAGCCACGTGGAGGCGTGCTTGGCGGCACAGCTGCGGATCCTCGCCTGGCCCCTGACCCCGACGAGCGGATCCCTCAGCAGGCCCGCCTGCCTGGCCCCGGAGATCTTCCCACTCCATTCCTTCTGCTTGCGTGGCGCGCCCGCTGCCCCTGCTTGCAGTGAGTCTCTGACCTCGGTCAGGACTTCCGGAAAGAGTGCAAGTCTGGGGCAGGCGAGCGACGCCGCGCATACGGAGTCCTGTGTGAGTGTGATTTGAAGTGGCCCCCCCCCGGGGGCTCTCGTCAGCAGCGGCAGCCCCTTGATGCCCTCCAAGGTCGCCGCCACCCCTGCCACGGCCGCCGAGTCGGCGCACGAGTGCATCCCTAGGCCGCCCAGCCTCAGGGGCAGCGAGGCCTGCACCCACTCGGTGTCCCCCAGCTCGGCCCCGAGGGTCCTCGCCAGGGCTCGCCGCATGAAGGCGTCCACCCTCCCGTAGTCCGCCACCGGGCCCGTGGCCCGCATGAGGGAGACCACGCAGACGAACCCCGCGCACGAGTTCAACAGGGCCAGGGCCGTGTGTGGGTCCGGGAGGCTGGCAATGGCCCTTGCCCGCTTCTCGGCCCTGTCCAGGACCTTTGCCACCGCCTCCCGCACCGCGGCCTCGGACCCACAGGGTGCTCCCAGAATCTCCCAGCTCTCCAGTGAACACCGGGTCATGGCCGCGAACTCGTCCGGCACCCGCTCGCCCGCGAGGCAGACCACCTCGCTCTTCCCTCTGTTGAGGTGCATTCCCACCGCGCCCCCCTCCAGCTCGAATGCGGCGAGCCACGCGATCAGGTGCTCCCATAGCCCCGCCGCGGCGCCATCATCCAGGTAGAACGCTCGCGCGTCTAGCTGGGACACCCGCAACGCGTCCGGTTGTGCTGGGGGGGCCGGCTCCTGTACCGGGGGGGCTGGTGCCTGTACCGGGGGGGCTGGTACCTGTACCGGGGGGGCTGGTACCTGTACCGGGGGGGCTGGTTCCTGTACCGGGTTTGCTGGGCCCGCCCCTGCCCCGTCCACCTCCATGTCCTGTTGCTGTGGTTGTTGTTGTTGTTGTTCTTGGGGCTGGGCCGGGGCTAGGGCCCCCTGCGGAATATCATTGGCCCCCAAGGGTGGCAGCCGCTCGGCCAGGGACAAGTCCACTTTCCGCAGGACCTTCTCCAACACGAGACAGAAGAACAACGGCCCGAGTGGGTCCCCCTGTTGCACTCCGCACTCGGACCAGACCACTTCCTCCCCGAAGGAAAGCCGTGACCTGCGCCCGTACGCCGCTATCGCGTATGGCAGGAGGCCTGGGGCGCTCTCGGCCACTGCCTGCAAGATGGCCTCCCTGCTCACCTTGTTAAAGGCGTTCTGCAGGTCCACCTTCAGGATCCCTCGCCCTTGGCCGTCGCGCCGGTACGCCTCTCCCACGCACCGCATCGCGCAGACCATGGCGTCGGCGCCGGACTTCATCCCGACCCCGGTCTGGCCGCACCTCTCCAGGATGGGCTTCACTGCCTGCACCACGGACTTGTCCCTGGCCAAGATCTTGGCTGCCATCCTCCTCAGGACCTCTCCGCAGGCGATGGGCCGGAGACCCCCGTCCTTCTTCTCGAGGGCCACTAGCCTGGCCCCAAACCCGTGCGGCCGGGCCTCGTCCGGGAGGCTCCCGGTGGCGATCCGCGCGATCACCGCCACCAGGGGGGCCCTTATCGGCGAGCCCGGGCTCACCAGGTCCAGCAGGTGCTGCGCCGACAGCCCCGACGGCCCTGGCGCCGTCCCTCGGGGGAGCGCCCTCAGCGTCTTAATGACGATCCCCCAAGAGACGTCGATCTCCGCGTTCGCCTGTGGTGGTATTGGGGGGAGGGGGGGTTCTGGCGCCTGTGGGTGTTTTTCTCTCATGACCCCCAGTGTCTCCTCGTTCACTGGGGCCACCTTCGCCGCCGAGAGCGCGGCCACCGCCTTCCCGAACCACCGGGCCTTCGTCTTGCGGATGACCTGCTGGACGGTCTTCGCATCCAGCTGGTCGGCGTCCTCCACGTCTGTCGCCAGACCGACGAACCGCCCGATCTGGTTGTCGTCCTCGTCCATCACGAGGAACCGGACCGGGGGCACGCCCGCCTGCCTCCTGCCTGCCGCCACTTCCTGCGCCTCCGTCCAGAGCTCGCCGAACCTGCCGTGCGCCCAAAGGTGGCAGCGACTCCTCAGGGCGGCCGCCACCTTCTTCCTCCCCCCTCTGCGCGGTTTGAAGAGGACGAGGGTGGCGAAGGAGTGTAACCGGAGCCACCCGGTTACGCTCCCCGTGGCCGCCAGCTGTAGCGCCTTCGCCAGCTGCGCGGCCACCACCAGCTGCGCATCCAGCGGGATCCGCTCCAGCTTGGGCACAGCCAGTGCGCTGACCTCCGCGAACGAGAACGGCATCTCCTCCTCGAACGCTGCGTGGGCCGGCCCCGCCGCTGGGTCGGCTGCCTGGCCTGCCGCCGGGGCTCGGCGTCGGTGGTTGTTGGCCGGTGGTGCCGCCGGGGCCGCGTCCGGGCGGTACGCCCGCGACAGGGGGCACATGTTCCTGTGCCTGCCCTGGACTCCCGGCAGGCGCCCGCAGAGGCAGACCGGCGGCGGGGCGGCTGGGGCCGGTGGGGGGGGCGCGGCGGGCCCCGGGTGCGGCTCGACGCAACCATCCACGGTGAGGTCGTCCCCACCGCGCCCCAGCGATCTCGTTGCGGACCTGTGTGTGTGTCCCCCCTTCCCCTTCCTGTTGGGTGTCCTTTCTGGGGGTGCCGCGCTCGCCGCCGAGCGGCCGAGCCCGCTCAGTCGCCTGAGGTCTTCGGCCGCTTGGCGGGGTTCTCGGCACCAGGGCCCGGCCCCTGGGCCTCCCCCATGGGCGCGTCGCTCCCCGGGTCCTTGTGCTCGCCGGGTTGGGGGGGGTCGGCCTCTGGCCGCTGCGACCCCATGAGGACGTCGCAGCCCGGGGGTCCGGGGGGATCTTTTTTGATGGCGAGGGCGGCGAGGGCGAGGGCGAGGCGGCGCTCCTTGTCCTCCTTCATTTGGGCGAGGGCCTCTGTGGCCTCCGCCGCCTCCAAGAAGGCGACGTCCCTCCTCCCCTCCCTCTCCCCGACTTGCAGATGCAAGGATCTGCGGGGCCACTGCCTCGCTTCTTCGAGGGCGATCCCCTCCCTCTCCTTCCCCTCGCGCGTCATCTGCGCTTTCTGGGCCTCGTACTCCTGGGAGAGTGCAAGGGCCCCGGCGGCGTGCGCCTTCAGCCCGGCCTCCATATACCGGACGCACGTCCCGTACATGTTCCCCCAGGCCCGGGCCGCCACCTCCGCCCTGTGCATGGCGGAGTGGTGCTCCACCTCTCCCCGGGTGGCGACCACCGCCCCGCAGCCCGAGCAGACCTCGCCCGCGAAGCCCAGCTCCGTAAGCGCGAGCGGCTCTGACTCGCGCATGGCTGCCCACAGGGCGGCGGCTTCGGTGAGGGCTGCCCACCTGATGGCGGCCCTCAGCTCCTCCTCCTTGAGCAGGAGCGCCTCCCCGGGGTCGAAAGGGCTGTCCCACCTCCACTCCGGAGCGGGCTCCGCCGGGGAGGAGGTCCGCTCCGTGGGTGCGGCGGGCGGCTCCGGGAGCTGGCGGGAGAAGGCCCACGGGGCTACAGGGGCGGTCTGGAACCGGGCGGCGACCGGGGAGGACCCGGTTGCTTGGGGGGGGGAGAAAGGGGAAGGCACACCGTCGACCGGCTCCCACCTTCGAGGCAGACGACCCATCAGCCGTGGGTCCTGCGGGTGCGCCGCCTCGCACGCTGCGTCGTTGCAGCCTTCGACGTCGCACGCTGCGACGTGGCGGTGCCGGCACCCGGCCCGACGGCACCCCAAGGCCGTCAGGGCCTCGATGCAGGCCGGTGTGGGCACGTGCCTGAAGCGGCACGGCTGGCGGCTGCATCCGCCGGGCGAGTTGAACTCGCGGCAGAGGGGGCGGTCCCCCCTGCGGTCCTCCTGCGGCGGGGGCGCTCTCCCGCCGGCCTTCTGCGGTGCAGCCGTCGCTGCCCTTCTCGATGCGGCCTCTCCGGGCCCCTGTCGTTGCTTTGCGGTCGTCACCGCCTTCGACGTCGGCTTCGAGGCCGTCGGCTGCGCGGCTGCCGCCCTCCGCCCCTCGCTGACATGCGGGGGCTGGCGGCCAGGCGATCCGACTGTTTTCCAGCCGGATCGGGTCATCCTGGGGGGCGCGCGTTGTGTGTGTGTGTGAGGTTCTTTGTGTGTGCGTGCGGGTGTGTGCGTGTGTTCTTTTTTTTCGTGCGTGTGTGCGGGGTAGTAGGTGGTGGGGGTAGGTGGTGTGTGAGTTGTTAGCGCGCGTGTGCGAGCTAGGGGTGAACACAAAGTGCGGGGCTTGCGTCCTGCACTGTGCGCCTCTCTAGCTCGCTTCCTTTGTTACCAACTTCCTTTGTTCTCTCCTCCTTTTTTTTTTTTTTTGGTAACCCGGAAAAAATGCTTTACGCACGACCCCCGTGGACTAAGCGGAGAGTGTGGGACTACGTTCGTGGAGCTATGGTGGCCGAACGCTACCCACTAAAACAACCGGGGGCCCTTAGAGACTGCTGCTGAGGAGGCCATCCCCCGTGACTCCCCCGGAGGGGGGCTTGTCAGGCCGAGTCACGACAGCATCAGGGAGAGTGAGGTCAACCATCTCTCCCTGCTCCGCTCCTGCTCCTGGGTTTGTGTGTTTGTTTTTGCTGCCGCTGACTGATGATGATGCTGCGCTCCGAGCTACCCCTGTCAAGGGCTGACTCGCTCCCTGGCTCTTTTGCGCGCTTTGTTCCTGTGACTTGAGCATCGTACGGGAAACAAATGGGGCTAGGGGTGTGTTGGGCTAGTTCCTTTTCAATTTTCTCGTGGGATACGAGGTGTTGTGTGTAGCCCTCTCTGGGATGAGAGGGTGTCGGCGGCGGTTGTTTCTTTCACCTAAAACACTGAGAATCAATCCAATCCACAAGGGGGCCCGCAGGGCAACCGAGCGCGGGTTACTACTATACAAATATGCGGGTTAAGAATCTGTCCGTGTGTCACAATGAAAAACTCCAAGCAAATATTTCACCTTTGTAGAAAAAAAAATTCCAAAAAATTCCTGAAAAAAAAAATCCAAAAGTCCATTTTCCTAGGCAATTTCCTTTAGGAAAACTGCAAAATTTTGGCAGCATCCAATTCTAGCGGGTCAGACCCCAAGATGATCAGACCAGGTTACTATACAAATATGCGGGTTAAGAATCTGTCCGTGTGTCACAATGAAAAACTCCAAGCAAAAATTTCACCTTTGTAGAAAAAAAAATTCCAAAAAATTCCTGAAAAAAAAAATCCAAAAGTCCATTTTCCTAGGCAATTTCCTTTAGGAAAACTGCAAAATTTTGGCAGCATCCAATTCTAGCGGGTCAGACCCCAAGATGATCAGACCAGGTTACTATACAAATATGCGGGTTAAGAATCTGTCCGTGTGTCACAATGAAAAACTCCAAGCAAATATTTCACCTTTGTAGAAAAAAAAATTCCAAAAAATTCCTGGAAAAAAAAATCCAAAAGTCCATTTTCCTAGGCAATTTCCTTTAGGAAAACTGCAAAATTTTGGCAGCATCCAATTCTAGCGGGTCAGACCCCAAGATGATCAGACCAGGTTACTATAAATATTTGTGGCTTCAAAACCCGTCCGTCCGTCACAGTAAGATTTTCCTTGTTTAAAATTCACCTTCGTCGAAAATTTTTATAAAACTCAAAAAAAAAAAATTCAATAGGGTCCCCTACAGAAATCCGCGAAATAGCCTATAACAGTCCAGGTGTCAGGATTACTATAAATATTTGTGGCTTCAAAACCCGTCCGTCCGTCACAGTAAGATTTTCCTTGTTTAAAATTCACCTTCGTCGAAAATTTTTATAAAACTCAAAAAAAAAAATTCAATAGGGTCCCCTACAGAAATCCGCGAAATAGCCTATAACAGTCCAGGTGTCAGGATACTATAAATATTTGTGGCTTCAAAACCCGTCCGTCCGTCACAGTAAGATTTTCCTTGTTTAAAATTCACCTTCGTAGAAAATTTTTATAAAACTCAAAAAAAAAAAATTCAATAGGGTCCCCTACAGAAATCCGCGAAATAGCCTATAACAGTCCAGGTGTCAGGATTTTTTTTTTTATTTTTTTACGCCGCTCCACCCGGCACTTGGGACCCCGTAACGCGCTCATGGGGGTTCCATTTTCATGGGCGCGGAAACCAAACGGGAAAAGAGGGAAATTCCACCACGAATACACAAGCATGTCCGCCTTACTCTATTTTACTGGGGGCTGTTTTGGTTTTGGTGGCGTACCACCAGCCCTTTTCGTCCTGTGGTGGCGAGCCGCCCACATGACCTTGCATTTTTGTGTTCTCTTTTTTTTTTTTCCCTTGCGTATTGGCCTGTTTGTGTATTCGCGTTTTGAAGGTGGTGGGGGGGGAAATGGTAAACATACTGAAAAACACGGCATACCTTGGCTGGAAAAGAGAGATATATAAATAAGAGGAAGGGCATTCCGTGCATAAAAAGAAACGGAAAAATAGGGGAGCGAGGAGGAGGAGGAAGAGGAGGGACAACCAAAAAATAAAGAGAGGGAATTGAAGCCCTCTTTTTTTCTCCCCTTTCCAGAAGGGACACAAACAAAATAGTGTGTGAGTGAGATGGCGAGAGTGGGTGCAAGAGAGAGAGTGAGAGAGTGAGGGAGAGAGAGTGGGAGTAGAACGGACCATGGGAGGGAGTAACGGGGTGCCAAGGGGAGGAGGAAAAACAAAACATACCGAAAAGGAAAGTGATGGGTGGGGGGGAAAATGACTCTTGGGTTGTAGTTGGGGGCCTGGGGGGGAGCATGCCAGCAGTGGGGGTTGGTGGGCTCATTTTTGGTCCCTCACGCACAGGACATGAGCTGACCTCGTCAGCACTGGCCAATTGACCTTGCGCACTCTCTGTGGACGATCCGTGCTGACGATGTGGGCCGAGCCCCCGACAAACCTGGCCAACACCCACTGGGCCCTCGGGTTCTTCGGCCCTACTATGGCGGCGGTGCCTTCCTGGTACTCGAGCTCCGCTCCATCCGTGAGCTCGAGACCTAGCAAATCTCGCGCTGCTTTTCGGAGGGTGTTGACCGTGAACCACCCCTCCTCCTGCGGTTTTTCTGCCAGGGCTTGGATGTCGTGCTCCCGGGCTGTTGTGTAGAGCCACGTCTGGATTCGGAACAAGTCGATAAAGTTCGCCCTGTCTCTCTGCCACTCATCCGCCAGCCAGTTCAGGGCTGCCCATCCGCTCTCCCCTCCTCTGTTGCCCTCTGCTGGCTGCGTGTGGAGACTCCTTGGGAACCGGGTACCAACTGACTCTGGGACTTTGACTCTGCGCCACTCATCCGGGTGTCTATGGGGGTCTTTGGCGAGTTTTGCGACTGCGTGGGCGGTGAGGGCTTCCTCTTCTTCCAGAGCCTTTGCACGGCGGAAGGCCAAGCCTTCTTCTCTGTCTATGTCCATCTCCTCGGTCGTGCTGGGGGGAGCTACTTCTTCATCCTCTGTAAGGTCGATGACTTCCCACGTGCCCTCCGGTCCTCTTGCTCTCTTCGGTACCCCCCGGATTCGACTTGGGAGTGTGCCTTCTCCTTCAGCAGTGTCTCCCCGGTCCGAGCTCCTTTTCCTCCGCCTGTTGAAAACTGCTCCTCCTTCTGCGTCTATGTCGGGCACTCCCTCAGCTGGGGTCAACCCCCTTGCTGCCGTACTCTGAGGCTCTGAGGTGTCCAGCCCTGCCGCAGCTTCTTCAGGCTCGGTGTCCGGAACAGGGGCCCGGGGGGTATCAGGGGGGGACTCATGAAAGGCCTGCCCGTCCGCCTTCTCCTCCGATCCAGTTCCCCTCGACTTTGTGGCTATCCGTGGACCTGTCGACAGGGAGTTGGGCTCGCCCGACTCCGAGCTCAGTGAATCCCTTTCGATGTCCCCGGCTGCCTCGGCTTCGTGCCTCCTGCCTTGTGAGGCTCTGTCTGCCACCCTTCTCCTCGTTGCCTCCACGAACCTCGCGAGGAGTTCCTCCGGGCTTGGCCCCTTGACTCCGGGCCTGTTGCCAGCCGGCTCGGGCCCATCCACCGTCGACGGCGTGCCATCTCTCCTCTCTGTGTCCTTCGAGGTCTCGGGCTGCTCAGGGGCCGGCTGGTATACTAAAAGAAAGGTGTCCGTCCCCTCGAACCTCGGCACGGACGAAAAACTGGCATGCTCACCATCAAGAATCGTCCACCTCTGCTCCCTCTCGGCGTGTTCGTTGTACGCGTGCACCCTGTAATGGCCCGCGTTGTTCCCCCCTGTGTGCGATACCACCGCTGTGAGTTCCAGCTGTCTGCCCAGGCCTGGCAAAGTTATTGTGGTATCTGTAGGCACTGCTCTCCTGTCTGTGCAGTCGAAAGGGCGCGCCCTTTGTAGCTGAATGATCACCGCTGTGCCGGCCTGGCTAAAGGAGGGCTTAGTCTGGGTAGGATACTATAAATATTTGTGGCTTCAAAACCCGTCCGTCCGTCACAGTAAGATTTTCCTTGTTTAAAATTCACCTTCGTAGAAAATTTTTATAAAACTCAAAAAAAAAAAATTCAATAGGGTCCCCTACAGAAATCCGCGAAATAGCCTATAACAGTCCAGGTGTCAGGATTACTATAAATATTTGTGGCTTCAAAACCCGTCCGTCCGTCACAGTAAGATTTTCCTTGTTTAAAATTCACCTTCGTAGAAAATTTTTATAAAACTCAAAAAAAAAAAATTCAATAGGGTCCCCTACAGAAATCCGCGAAATAGCCTATAACAGTCCAGGTGTCAGGATTGGTCGGGTTTGCAGCACAGGTTTGTAATGTTTTTGTGCACCGCACCAACGACTCTCAAACTTACTTAAAGGTACTGCTTTGAAGAATCCAGGGGCAGTCCAAGTGCCCCCCGATTTGGGAATCAAAAAATTAAAGGAAGAATTTGACATACTGTACTCACACTCTTGTGGCTTCCCCCTTTTGTGCATCGCTTCATCGATATATTGCTTCATCGATTCATTGCTTCATCTATTGCTTTGCGTTTCTTTGTTGACTTCTTGTACAGCAAGCTGGACCCTAAGTGCAATGCAAACAACACACCTTTCGTTCTGCCACTGTTTGTTGTAGGTGCTGTTGATGCTGTTGATGCTGTTGATGCTGTTGATGCTGTTGATGCTGTTGATGCTGTTGATGCTGTTGATGCTGTTGATGCTGTTGATGTTGTTGCTGCTGTTGCTGCTGTTGCTGCTGTTGCTGCTGTTGCTGCTGTAGGTGCTGTTGGTGCTGTTGGTGCTGTTGGTGCTGTTGGTGCTGTTGGTGCTGTTGGTGCTGTTGGTGCTGTTGGTGCTGTTGGTGCTGTTGGTGCTTGGGCAATGGTATGTGTTTGTTTCTGCTTCCTGACTCCTGCTGACGCTCCCCCCTCATCTTCTGCTTCTCTATCTGCTGCCCCTGCTGCTGCCAGCTGTTACCCTGGCTGCCCCTCCCAGCTGATGCTCATCTTGCTTATTCCCCTGTTGATGCAGCTGCTGCTGCTCCTCCATCTGCTGCCCCTCTAGCTGTTGCTCCTCCAGCTGCACTCATCTTGCTTCGTCCCTCTAGCTGCTGCTCCTCTAGCTGCTCCTGTCTTGCCTCCAGTGGTTGCTCATCTTGCTTCCTTCTTGCTGCTGCTCCTCGAGCTGCTGCTCATCTTCCTTCTTCCCTCTTGCTGTAGCTCTTCCTCCTGCTTCTGCTCCTCTATCTGCCGCCCCTCTAGCTGTTCTATCCTCTAGCTGCTGCTCATCTTGCTTCTTTCTCTCTTCCTCCTGCTTCTGCTCCTCTTTCTGTTGCCCCTCTAGCTGTTTTATCCTAGCTGCTGCTCCTCTAGCTGCTACTCATCTTGCTTCTTCCCTCTTTGCTGCTCCTCGAGCTGCTGCTCATCTTGCTCCTGCTCATCTTCCTTCTTCCCTCTTGCTGTAGCTCTTCCTCCTGCTTCTGCTCCTCTATCTGCTACCCCTCTAGCTGTTCTATCCTCTAGCTGCTGCTCATCTTCCTTCTTCCCTCTTGCTGTAGCTCTTCCTCCTGCTTCTGCTCCTCTATCTGCTGCCCCTCTAGCTGTTCTATCCTAGCTGCTGCTCCTCTAGCTGCTACTCATCTTGCTTCTTCCCTCTTTGCTGCTCCTCGAGCTGCTGCTCATCTTGCTCCTGCTCATCTTCCTTCTTCCCTCTTGCTGTAGCTCTTCCTCCTGCTTCTGCTCCTCTATCTGCTGCCCCTCTAGCTGTTCTATCCTCTAGCTGCTGCTCATCTTCCTTCTTCCCTCTTGCTGTAGCTCTTCCTCCTGCTTCTGCTCCTCTTTCTGTTGCCCCTCTAGCTGTTTTATCCTAGCTGCTGCTCCTCTAGCTGCTACTCATCTTGCTTCTTCCCTCTTTGCTGCTCCTCGAGCTGCTGCTCATCTTGCTCCTGCTCATCTTCCTTCCCCTCTTGCTGCAGCTCTTCCTCCTGCTTCTGCTCCTCTATCTGCTGCCCCTCTAGCTGTTCTATCCTCTAGCTGCTGCTCATCTTGCTTCTTTCCTCTTGCTGCTGCTCCCCGAGCTGCTGCTCATCTTGTTCCTGCTCATCTTCCTTCTTCCCCTTTTCCTGTAGCTTTTCCTCTGCTTCTGCTGCTCCATCTGCTGCTCCTCTCTTGCCTCTAGCTGCTGCTCATCTTGCTTCTTTCCTCTTGCTGCTGCTCCTCGAGCTGCTGCTCATCTTGCTCCGGCTCGTCTTCCTTCTTCCCTCTTGCTGTAGCTCTTCCTCCTGCTTCTGCTCCTCTACCTGCTGCCCTTCTAGCAGTTCTATCATCTAGCTGCTGCTCCTCTTGCTTCTTCCACTTGCTGCTCCTCCTCTATCTACTGCCCCCCTAGCTGCTGCCCATCTTGCTGCAGCTCTTCCTCCTGATTCTGCTCCTCTATCTGCTGCCCCTCTAGCTGTTTTATCTTCTAGCTGCTGCTCCTCCTGTCTGCTGCTCATCACGCTACAGCTCGATAGCAAGACCTCAAATTCCCCAAGAGTCGCGTCTGAATGATAAAGAGCGGCACAAGAACGACTGCAAATTGGCCGATAATCAAACAGCGGCACGAGAACGACTGCAACTGTGGGCGGCAATGACAGATGACAGATGAACGGAGCTAGACCACAAATGTCCAAAGAGCCATGCCTGAATGACAGCAAACGGCCAAAGTGCGGTACGAGAACGACTGCAAATGTCCATAACACCTGTCTTTTTTTCCTTCAAGGACAGCAGATGACCGCAGAACGGTGCCAGAATGACAGCCAATGTCCAAGGAGCGGCGCCAGAACGACTGCAGATCGCCAGGGATTGCCCCAAGAATGACAGCCATTGACCAATGAACAGCGTTAGAATTACACAAATGCCCATGAGCCACGCCTGAATGACAGTGAACGGGCAAAAGAGCGGCGCTAGAACGACTGCAATGGCCAAACTACGGAACGAGAACGACTGCAACTGGCCGGAGATCGCCCAGGAAGGACAGCCAATGACCAAAGAGCGGCACCAGAATGACAGTGAACGGCCATAGAGCGGTACCAGAACGACTGTGCCAGAATGCCAGCCAATGGCCAAGGAATGCGCCAGAACGACTGCAGATTGCCAGAGATCGCCCCCAGAATGACAGCCAATGACCCGCAAGCGGCACTAGAATGACTGCCTATGACCAACGAACGGCGCTAAAATGACCACAAATGCCCATGAGCCACACCTGAATGACGGACCAAGAGCGGCGCTGAAACGACTGCAATGGCCAAACTGCGGAACGAGAACGACTACAACTGGCCGGAGATCGCCCAGGAAGGACAGCCAATGACCAACGAGCGGTACCAGAATGACAGTGAACGGCCATAGAGCGGTACCAGAACGACTGTGCCAGAATGCCAGCAAATGGCCAAGGAGCGGCGCCAGAACGACTCCCAATGACCAAAGAATGCCGCCAGAACGACTACAAATGCCCATAGAGCCTGAATGACGGCGGTCGGCCAAAGAGCGGCGCTAGAACGACTGCAAATGTCCAAAGAACGGCGCTTGAACGACTGCAAATTGCCCAAGAGCAGCGCCAGCATGACTGAAAATGGCCAAACTGCGGCGCGAGAACGACTGCAACAGGCTGGAGACCGCCCAGGAATGACAGCCAATGACCAAAGAGCGGCACCAGAATGACAGTGAACAGCCACAGAGTGGTACGAGAACGACTGCAAATGTCTAAATCACCTTGCTTGAGGGACGGCAAATGACCGCAGAACGGTGCCAGACTGACAGCCAATGACCAGCAAGCGGCACCAGAATGACTGCCAACGACCAAAGAACAGAGCTAGAATGACCACAAATGCCCAAAGAGCCGCGCCTGAATGACAGCGAACCGCCAAAGAGCGGTACTAGAGCGACTGCAAATGTCCAAAGCACCTTTGTTTGAAGGACGGCAAATGACTGCAGAACGGTGCCAGATTGACAGCCAATGGCCAAGGATTGGCACCAGAACGACTGCCAATCGCCAGAGATCGTTCCAACAATGACAGCCAATGAATGACCAGCAAGCGGCACCAGAATTAACGAACAGCGTGACACGTGAATGGTATCGTTTGGCTGAACAGGAAACTGTCCAAACCTGTCAAAGAATCCTGATCAATCATCAGGCAAAGACAGTTGGATAAACAACAAAGACTGCCTGCGTCGGCCGCGCTTGCAGCGCGTTTCCGAGGAACACCACGAGGAGGTGCAGGTCAGATTTTTGTCCCTCATGTCAAAAACAAGCAATGAGCCATCGTCTGGACTTCGAAGCGGAGGATGATGAGGAATATCCTTTGTGTGACTCTTGATCCCTTTGAAGAGTTTCCTGCAGTTCACAGCGCCACCTTGCCAAAGGAGCTCTCAACAATGCGATGAGTGCCCCTGATGTCGAAATGGGGAAGAAGTTCCGATCTTCGAAAGAACGTCGTTCGTCTGTACTTCGAATTCCTGTGAGGGTTTCTTCAGATGCATCGGTCAAAACCATCATCAAATTGAGCACGCGCACCGCTCTCTGCACTTGTTCACTTAATCGCAAAAAAAATGGCATACTTCATTGTTTCCGGTGGGCGCCAAAACAACTGACATTGAACCTCGTCACCCCGCCATCTTTTATTTTGGTGTCATGTTCTTCCGGTTGCTTTTATTACCTTTTTTGTCGTTTCAATTTGAATGGTTTCAACTTCTTCTTGCTCGAGTCGGGCCTCCCATAGATGAGAGGCCCCCTTTCCTGGACAAGACGGCCGCCTTCTTTCAAAGGTTCGGGATTCACGAGGGGGCCCGCTAGGGCCACCGAGTGGTCGGGTTTGCAGCACGTTGGTCCCCTGGACCTGCCATTTCTGGTTCTGCTCTCACTCCAACCCTCTTTTCCTTAAACCTTTGGCTTCTGCTTTTTCGGGCTTGGCATCCCACTTTTGCAATTTCAGATGGGGCAAACACAGGACTCCAGAAGGAACGGCGCAGAACGGGAAGCAAATGGATAGTGTTGGAGTCCTGTGTGTCTGCATTCTCTTTCTTCAACCAAGGAATCCTGTCAAGGCATTCTCTTGGTCTTGCTGGGGCCCTCTTGGAGCTGCTGCTGGTCTCTGCTGCTGATTTTGGCTGCTGTTTTCTGCTTTCGCTTTCCTGGCTATTTCAAAAAGTTTCCAAAAACCGCAAATTTGAGGAGGAAAGTTCAAGAATCACATCCCATGCCAAAGATTGTTGCTATGCATGTGCTTTGTCTGTCTCTAATCTGCCCAAAACTTCCACCGATTAAGGACCATCAGAACTTTGAACACACAGACCTCGAAAGGTTTGCTTCCCCCTGTTTTGTTTCCACTACAGTTGGCCACATACAATGTTGTGAGACAAAGTTTTTTCGGCCGGTTGTGAGGAACTGCCTGCAGGAGTTGCCCAAAGCATGACGTCAAGGACGCCCAACAAAGCCTATGGAGGGGCTCGCTTCTGATCCAAAATGCTGGCATAGTGGCACAGGTTGATCTTGCTGACTGGCTCGACAGGTACTCCCGCGTTGCAAAGTGCAGCTTCCTTTCAACCCTTCAAAGATGGGACAAAGCACAAACACAAGAGACAACCAATAGCCATTTTCCCCTTCCCCCTTCCCCCCTCCCAATGTTTTTGGTTCCTAGTTTGGTTCTGCTGATGCTGCTGCTGCTGTTCTTCTCCTGCTCTTGCTGCTGCTCTTGCTGCTGTTCTTGCTGCTGTTCTTGCTGCTGTTCTTGCTGCTGCTCTTGCTGCTGCTCTTGCTGCTGCTCTTGCTGCTGCTCTGCTGCTGCTCTGCTGCTCTTGCTGCTGTTTCTGCTGGAAAAGGCAAAGGGGTGAAAACCCCACGTGCTGACAATAGTGGCAACCTGTTTTTCGGCCAAAAGGGGCCTGCCATGTCAGCACTGGTGGGACTTCTTTATTTTTTTTTTTTTTTTTTTTTTAACGGGGCTTTGGAGATACAAGGCAGGTAGGGACACAGAACACCATAAGTAAATAAAAATCAAGCAAATGGGAAGCGAACGGGAAGCAAGCGGATGAGGACGGTGTTCTGTGTTGCTGGGGCCCCGCGCTTGCGTCCGTCCTCAAGCCCCTTTTCTCTTATTCACCCCAGCGAAGCAAAACGGTTCACCACAAAGACACAAACAGGTTTCACTCTATTCTATCAGGGCTGTATCATCTTTGGTGGCGGACCACCTGCCCTCTTCGATTCGCGGTGGCAAGCCACCTCGCATTGTTGTTTCTTTTTTTTTTTTTGGGCCTGTTTGTGTTTTTGCTGGTTGCATGGTGAGGGGGGTTGTGGGTGAACAAGAGAAAACCGCAAACCTTTGAGTGGCTTCTTGGCCACGAAAACAAAAGAAAACAGCATACCCTGTGGCAAACAAGAAAGGGCATACCTTGCTGGTAGGGGCGGAAGGGAGGGACGGAGAACTGAAAGGAAACGGGTGGGGATGGGAAGGGTGAATGGTAAAAGAAATATGAACGGTAAAAGAAATAAACGGGGGAGAGAGATTGTGAGAGAGACAGAGTGACAGTAAGAGTGAAAGTGAGTGAGGGAGGGTGCGAGACAGTGTGGGAGAGAGGGTGTTCGAGAGAGAGAGAGAGAGAGAGAGAGAGAGAGAGAGAGTGATGCTGTTGCTGCTGTTGCTGCTGTTGCTGCTGTTGCTGCTGTTGCTGCTGTTGCTGCTGTTGATGCTGTTGATGCTGTTGCTGCTGTAGGTGCTGTAGGTGCTGTAGGTGCTGTTGGTGCTGTTGGTGCTGTTGGTGCTGTTGGTGCTGTTGGTGCTGTTGGTGCTGTTGGTGCTGTTGGTGCTGTTGGTGCTGTTGGTGCTGTTGGTGCTGTTGGTGCTGTTGGTGCTGTTGGTGCTGTTGGTGCTGTTGGTGCTGTTGGTGCTGTTGTTAAACTTGGGCAATGGTATGTGTTTGTTTCTGCTTCCTGACTCCTGCTGACGCTCCCCCCTCATCTTCTGATTCTCTATCTGCTGCCCCTGCTGCTGCCAGCTGTTACCCTGGCTGCCCCTCCTAGCTGATGCTCATCTTGCTTATTCCCCTGTTGATGCAGCTGCTGCTGCTCCTCTATCTGCTGCCCCTCTAGCTGTTGCTCCTCCAGCTGCACTCATCTTGCTTCGTCCCTCTTTGCGGCTCCTCTAGCTGCTGCTCCTCTAGCTGCTCCTGTCTTGCCTCCAGTGGTTGCTCATCTTGCTTCCTTCTTGCTGCTGCTCCTCGAGCTGCTGCTCATCTTCCTTCTTCCCTCTTGCTGTAGCTCTTCCTCCTGCTTCTGCTCCTCTATCTGCTGCCCCTCTAGCTGTTCTATCCTCTAGCTGCTGCTCATCTTGCTTCTTTCCTCTTGCTGCTGCTCCTCGAGCTGCTCCTGTCTTGCCTCCAGTGGTTGCTCATCTTGCTTCCTTCTTGCTGCTGCTCCTCGAGCTGCTGCTCATCTTACTTCTTTCTCTCTTTTTGCTGCAGCTCTTCCTCCTGCTTCTGCTCCTCTATCTGCTGCCCCTCTAGCTGTTCTATCCTCTAGCTGCTGCTCATCTTGCTTCTTTCCTCTTGCTGCTGCTCCTCGAGCTGCTGCTCCTCGAGCTGCTGCTCATCTTGTTCCTGCTCATCTTCCTTCTTCCCCTCTTCCTGTAGCTTTTCCTCTGCTTCTGCTGCTCCATCTGCTGCTCCTCTCTTGCCTCTAGCTGCTGCTCATCTTGCTTCTTTCCTCTTGCTGCTGCTCCTCGAGCTGCTGCTCATCTTGCTCCGGCTCGTCTTCCTTCTTCCCTCTTGCTGTAGCTCTTCCTCCTGCTTCTGCTCCTCTACCTGCTGCCCTTCTAGCAGTTCTATCATCTAGCTGCTGCTCCTCTTGCTTCTTCCACTTGCTGCTCCTCCTCTATCTACTGCCCCTCTAGCTGCTGCCCATCTTGCTGCAGCTCTTCCTCCTGATTCTGCTCCTCTATCTGCTGCCCCTCTAGCTGTTTTATCTTCTAGCTGCTGCTCCTCCTGTCTGCTGCTCATCACGCTACAGCTCGATAGCAAGACCTCAAATTCCCCAAGAGTCGCGTCTGAATGATAAAGAGCGGCACAAGAACGACTGCAAATTGGCCGATAATCAAACAGCGGCACGAGAACGACTGCAACTGTGGGCGGCAATGACAGATGACAGATGAACGGAGCTAGACCACAAATGTCCAAAGAGCCATGCCTGAATGACAGCAAACGGCCAAAGTGCGGTACGAGAACGACTGCAAATGTCCATAACACCTGTCTTTTTTTCCTTCAAGGACAGCAGATGACCGCAGAACGGTGCCAGAATGACAGCCAATGTCCAAGGAGCGGCGCCAGAACGACTGCAGATCGCCAGGGATTGCCCCAACAGCGTTAGAATTACACAAATGCCCATGAGCCACGCCTGAATGACAGTGAACGGGCAAAAGAGCGGCGCTAGAACGACTGCAATGGCCAAACTACGGAACGAGAACGACTGCAACTGGCCGGAGATCGCCCAGGAAGGACAGCCAATGACCAAAGAGCGGCACCAGAATGACAGTGAACGGCCATAGAGCGGTACCAGAACGACTGTGCCAGAATGCCAGCCAATGGCCAAGGAATGCGCCAGAACGACTGCAGATTGCCAGAGATCGCCCCCAGAATGACAGCCAATGACCCGCAAGCGGCACTAGAATGACTGCCTATGACCAACGAACGGCGCTAAAATGACCACAAATGCCCATGAGCCACACCTGAATGACGGACCAAGAGCGGCGCTGAAACGACTGCAATGGCCAAACTGCGGAACGAGAACGACTACAACTGGCCGGAGATCGCCCAGGAAGGACAGCCAATGACCAACGAGCGGTACCAGAATGACAGTGAACGGCCATAGAGCGGTACCAGAACGACTGTGCCAGAATGCCAGCAAATGGCCAAGGAGCGGCGCCAGAACGACTCCCAATGACCAAAGAATGCCGCCAGAACGACTACAAATGCCCATAGAGCCTGAATGACGGCGGTCGGCCAAAGAGCGGCGCTAGAACGACTGCAAATGTCCAAAGAACGGCGCTTGAACGACTGCAAATTGCCCAAGAGCAGCGCCAGCATGACTGAAAATGGCCAAACTGCGGCGCGAGAACGACTGCAACAGGCTGGAGACCGCCCAGGAATGACAGCCAATGACCAAAGAGCGGCACCAGAATGACAGTGAACAGCCACAGAGTGGTACGAGAACGACTGCAAATGTCTAAATCACCTTGCTTGAGGGACGGCAAATGACCGCAGAACGGTGCCAGACTGACAGCCAATGACCAGCAAGCGGCACCAGAATGACTGCCAACGACCAAAGAACAGAGCTAGAATGACCACAAATGCCCAAAGAGCCGCGCCTGAATGACAGCGAACCGCCAAAGAGCGGTACTAGAGCGACTGCAAATGTCCAAAGCACCTTTGTTTGAAGGACGGCAAATGACTGCAGAACGGTGCCAGATTGACAGCCAATGGCCAAGGATTGGCACCAGAACGACTGCCAATCGCCAGAGATCGTTCCAACAATGACAGCCAATGAATGACCAGCAAGCGGCACCAGAATTAACGAACAGCGTGACACGTGAATGGTATCGTTTGGCTGAACAGGAAACTGTCCAAACCTGTCAAAGAATCCTGATCAATCATCAGGCAAAGACAGTTGGATAAACAACAAAGACTGCCTGCGTCGGCCGCGCTTGCAGCGCGTTTCCGAGGAACACCACGAGGAGGTGCAGGTCAGATTTTTGTCCCTCATGTCAAAAACAAGCAATGAGCCATCGTCTGGACTTCGAAGCGGAGGATGATGAGGAATATCCTTTGTGTGACTCTTGATCCCTTTGAAGAGTTTCCTGCAGTTCACAGCGCCACCTTGCCAAAGGAGCTCTCAACAATGCGATGAGTGCCCCTGATGTCGAAATGGGGAAGAAGTTCCGATCTTCGAAAGAACGTCGTTCGTCTGTACTTCGAATTCCTGTGAGGGTTTCTTCAGATGCATCGGTCAAAACCATCATCAAATTGAGCACGCGCACCGCTCTCTGCACTTGTTCACTTAATCGCAAAAAAAATGGCATACTTCATTGTTTCCGGTGGGCGCCAAAACAACCGGCATTGAACCTCGTCACCCCGCCATCTTTTATTTTGGTGTCATGTTCTTCCGGTTGCTTTTATTACCTTTTTTGTCGTTTCAATTTGAATGGTTTCAACTTCTTCTTGCTCGAGTCGGGCCTCCCATAGATGAGAGGCCCCCTTTCCTGGACAAGACGGCCGCCTTCTTTCAAAGGTTCGGGATTCACGAGGGGGCCCGCTAGGGCCACCGAGTGCGGGTTTGCGGGTCAGGAGAAGTTTGCCATCCCAGCGGACCCAACTGACCACGAGTGGGTTCGCAACCTGTGCCTTGCCGTAGTCGTCTACTACGGCGGACTGCGCATGTGCGAAGCACACAACATCGGCCAGAAAGATGTCACAGTTGCGACAGAAGGTGTGCCAGGGCATTGGATCACAGTCCGAAAAGGTAAGCAGCGCTCTGCACCGAAGGGCACCCGCTTCCTCGTTCCAGAGGGGCCCAACGGGCGTATCAGTGAGTACATCGCTGCTCTTGGAAAGGTGCAGAAGGCAGACACCGCCTTTTTCTGTGCGGTTGCCTGGTCCACTTCCGTAAAAGGAAAATGCACAGGGTTCAAGGGCAGCCCCATGGGCATCAACCTGATGCGTGACGTTCCGGGGAAGTTGGCTATCCGCTGTGGGCTGGACTCCGACGAGTACACTGGACATTCCCTGCGCAGAACAGCTGCATGCCATTTGAGTGAAGGAGGCCGTTCCCTTCCCGAATTGCAGGCCTTCTTCGGATGGGCCAGCACCAAGACGGCGCAAGAAATCATCGACCACACATCCAAGGCAGCGACGCAGATCGCAGGAACTTTACTGGGCACCCAACTTTCAAAGCCGAGCATCTCACCACAAGGGCTCACAAGTCCTGTGCCACAACCCACGGTCGTGTACAACATTACAGTAGGCAGCGGTGCCACACTGAACTTCAGCACTCAAGACGCATCTGGAATCACACCCCAGGTGCAGCGTTCATTTGACTGACTCGTGCTCTTCCGAGTAGATCAGTGTGCACTCCTAACCCTAATTTCTTTCTTCTTTCATCACAGATCAGGCGTACGCAAATACGGCATCTTTCGCATCGTTCTTGTCCCTAAAAGTAGCCTCTCGCAGTGTGACAAAGTCGTCTGGCAGGTGGAAAAGCCATCTTCTTGCCTCGAGAAGTTGTTTTCTTGCACTCGAGTTTTCCGGATTGCCACTCGGGCCCCCCCCGCCCCCGAATAACCATCCACTGAAGTTCGAAGTCTGAACTCCCAAGCATTGGACGAACTGATCTGGGTGTGCTTCCCCCCCACTGGGTCAAAAATGTTCAAATATGAGCTCTACCCATACAGGCGGTTATAGTTTGCTGCATGACAAAGTAAGGGGAGAAATCGCACCTCCTCGCCGGCAATGGCAGTGGGCGACTCAGTCCCAGGTTTGCGCCTGTTTTCGAGTCCGGCCTTCCACGCCTCGACCTTGCTGTTGTACTCCTTGAAGTCCTGCTGCCACTTGTGCTCAATCATTTTCTTCTCGTGCTCAAGCAGCTCCGCCCTTTCGGTCACCTGCTGGAAAGACTCTTTGAGTGTCGCTATCTGCGCCTCCAACGCAGCGGCGTAGGGGGTCAAATCCCATTCACGAGCATTCTCAAAACTTTTTGCCCATTCACGAGCATGCTCGAACTTTTCGCCCATTCACGAGCATTCTCGAAGTTTTTGCCCATTCACGAGCATGTTTTAACTTTTCGCCCATTCACGAGCACTGCCATTCCCATTCACGAGCATGATTTTTTTTTTAGCCCATTCACGAGCATTCCTCAATAGTTTTAGCCCATTCACGAGCATAGCCTAACTTTTTGCCCATTCACGAGCATGCTCAAAACTTTTTGCCCATTCACGAGCATGCTCGTGAATGGGCAAAAAGTTTAAGGTGCTCGTGAATGGGCAAAAAGTTAAGCCATGCTCGTGAATGGGCAAAAAGTTAAAGATTGCTCGTGAAAGGGAATTGACCCCCCTGCGCCCGTCACAAGTCGCACGTGGATTGCGTCCTCCCGCCGACTCAACGCGGCTCTTTACGACCGCCTCTCGGCTTGCCGCGCGGGAGAATCCAAGCCCGGGATTCAGCGGCTAGCTTATTGCCCCGTTTCTAACTTGCTAGCAAGCATCAATTGCAACAATAAGAGAAAGGTGGGATGACTGAAACATGTAGATGGTAATGTGGGAGAAAGAATACTTTAATGCTGTGAGGGTGGGGAACAAGAACATGCTTGGATTGGTAGATGCTCAATATCGCACTGGTGATCGCATAACACGAGTGTCTGCAGTTGGTAACACAGCTCATCACAGAACTTAGCTTAATTTATGGGCAGGACTCTGCCTCTCATGGGGAGGCAAGGGTGCCTTTGCTAAAATACAGTTGTATTTTATTCAATGTATTTCATTGTATTTTATTGAGCACAGTACTGGGGGGGGGTCGAATACAGGAGGTACCTTGAATAGAAGAGGTACCTTGAATACAAGAGGCATTTTGGAAATCTGGGAAAAAATTGGATTTTTTCTTGGTCCGCATAACAGACCTTTTTCGACGGTTTTCTGATCGCGATGAGCTCCGATGAAGAGAACCGCGAAAAATAGACCCGGGGACCAAGAATTATGTGCGTGGTTCGTGGGTCTTTACCAGATGCGGGGCACCGGGCGTGGAACCCACAGGTTTTCACTGGAAAGGACGGGAATCGACCCACTGGTTGGTGACATTTCTTTGCAGGCCCGTGTAGCAGACCTTTTTCGGCGAATTTGTGCTCGCGTTCAGCTCCGATGAAGAGAACCGTGAAAAATGGACCCGCGGACCATGCGTCTTTCGAGAAGAGGGATTTCCCGCGGTTTCCGGGTTTGCGGTACTTTTTTCCATTTCTTTTTCGGGAAAATTGCAGGATCGGCACGCTGAATAGAAGAGGTACCTCTTGTATTCGACCCCCCCCCAGTAAGGGCACATTTCACATTGGGACTAGTCCCCTAAGGCACTTTTCCCTTGGTTTTGATATTGCTCGTGGGGGGAAAGGTACCTCCTTAAGGTGTCTCAGGGTCGCAAGGAAGTGGTGTCGGAAAAGTAGTGCAGTAGATAGAAAAGCCGTGCCAACGGCCACCTAAATAAGGCCCCAGGTTACTTACAATTCTAGCCCGCCGCCCCTCTGGTAGTGAAAATTTGGTTGGCGGAAATTGATAAAAACAGCCATTTTTTACCGGTAAATAAGGAGCCTTTTTGTCCCGAGGACAACCTTTTTCACGAGAGGGCGGCACTCACCGGTAAGGCGTCAGTTTTTTACAGGCTGACTTTTGTTTTTGTATAAGCACCTGCTTTGAAGGAAATACTTGCGGAGGCTGTCAATTGCGTAATCTCAAAAGAGGTAAATGTGCTGCAGCCCACACGAAACACAGGTAAATATCTGGGTTTAGTGGCGGGTGTAAGCGACAAACAAAAAAGACCCTTTTGTTGGTGTGATCGGTGGGCCAGTTCCCCGTAGTTCCCCCGTAGTTCAACACGAGGGGGGGGTGTCTTTTTTTTTTTCGTTTCTTGTTTTTTTGCTGAGTGCTTCAGGGATGCAGCCTTGGGTCCCTGGAGAGCATTCTAAGCTACCTTGCACTTTTTCGTCACCACTTCCCTGCAGTCAGCCCTGGCGGAGGTGGGACGGAAGAGCTACAAAGGTGCAGCACTAGCTCCGAAGAGGAACGAATAGGATGAGAAGGAAGGACAGACTGGGAGTCACGGTTTGACAGGTGACCAGCAAAAAGGAGAGCAGGAACGGCTCTATCAGAGGCCCCGCGCCGGCCGGGTCGAAGTGATCGCGGGACCGGAGACCTTCGCGGCGGTCGGAGGAGAGAGGTAGTTCCAGGCGCTGCAGTATTGGCTGGATGGGAAGTGCGGATCGGTCGCCGTCGACTTTGAAGTGTGCACCAGACTGGATCTTCCGGGCAGTGTCGTAGCGACGACGGACCGGACACTGTTGAGCATGCGCGCGAGGGTACTCGCAAAACATATAAAAACTGGTGCGAAACGGCAACGGACCGCATCCGCCAGGCAGGAAACTGGAGAAGATAGGGTCGCTGAGAACGGTGGAAGCCTCACGGGGTACGAGATGAGGCCGATCTTCCGTGGTGGTACGGAGACGATGGAAGTGCTCGAGACACAGCTGACGACGGCACGAGTTCAGCAGCGAGGCGCGGGGGATGGATCTTTTCCCGACGTACGGAGGTGGAAGGGCGAAGCGTGCGGCGAGATGGACGGTGTTCAACGACGCTACGGAACACGAAAGGTGGAGTGAGCGGGTGTGCCACGAGCACCAGAAAGTGAAGTGCGGCGTGTGAAAGCGTCGGGGCAAGTCGGTGGCGTGGTGCTGTGAGGCCCACCACAAGGATGACGACGGCCTAGCGGTGAAGTTCTGCCGGCAACACCGCATGACGCAATGCGCGACGTGTAAGACGATAGCATAGTGCTGCCGCAACGAACACCTGACCATGGCATGCCGACGTGCGCACTGCAGCCGGCTCGCGGACTTGCGAAGTCGAAGGCCCAAACTGTGCTGTCGGAAGGGGCTGGTGCTCCCGGAAGCAGCGGGAGAAGTTGGGACCGAAGAGCGGGAAACCTCATCGCCACCGAGAGCGAAGGTCGAGAAGACGGCGCCAACGCGAGCGAAGAAGCGGCAATCGGACTCCGGCGGAGCCGGTATCAAAAGGCGCAAAGGACGCATCAAAGCGCAAGCGAAGAAGTCGAGCGGGCAGACGACCCCACAGAAGGCAACGCGGTCATCGCCCTAGCGCCTTGAAGAAGCAGAAATCGACGCGCAAGCGATGAACCTGGACGAGCAAACGAAGAAGAAGCGAGGCACCAAACGCGCGCCTGAGCGCGACGATCAAGACGAGCTAAAGAGGCGAAAGCATGACACATCACGTACGAAGAGATAACCGCGACACCTGCGATGCAAATTATCGCCCCAGATTGTTTGCATTCTAACCCAAACTATCAGAGGCGGTCGCGGTCGAAGACGGCAACCCGAGCGAGGAGTAAGGTTGGTAATCAGAATGACAGTCAGAATGGCCATGCTGAAGACAAGGTTGCGTTGCAGGAGGAGAAACTGGTGCTTGGCCGAGGATAAGATGGCTATGGCGGCAGGGACAGAACAGAGACAGCGAGTCCTTCTTGTGTGGGGTAGTCACGCCTTCGCAGTCCCAGGACCTCCACCCACTTGCTTTCCGGAGAGGGACGAGTTGGAATGCAGGTACCGTGTCCAAAGTCTCCCTCTCGCCAGCGAAAGAAGCAAGCAAGCCAAGAGCCTCTCCTTGCGCGGCATTCCGACACTCCAATCCCTCTTGGGTTTGGGCAAGAAGGTGATCCGCAATCACGTTCAGAGGCCCAGGTGGCGTTTGCTTCAGCTCCTCTACTCTGGGAGAAACCGGAAGCTCTCCGGACTGCATCCTTCTGTTCCAGAGATCGTAGAGCAGTTTGCCCACAACAACATTAGCCTTGAATCGCATGCTTCGGGTGAGGCATGCAGTTTATCAAGAAGTAACTTCTTATCAGCTTCCCTTCCATGCAGACACAAGTTGGACTCAGAAGAAGAACCTATGCAAAGCTCGCTACCGGCCCTTCAACGTTCGCCAAGAGGACTGAAGGAAAAGCTCAGCTACGACCATTGCGTGCTTGTACAGATCCTTGAAAATAATCGCGTTATCGTGACGGATGGCAGAGGCCGATCAAGATCTGCAGGATATCTTGGACAGCCCACAGGTAAAATTGGCCGGCAGCACGCAATCAAGGTCCCATGGTGATTTGATGTGGACAGTCATAGACGAAAGGATGTGTTTGCTCAGCAAGCTGAGAACGTGAGCCAACCGACTTTTGCGAGTCCGTTCGAGTCTACTTTTCAACAAATCCTTCATGCGCATTCCACGGCGGCACGAAAGCACCACCCCCGACACCCCCTGTCCACCGACACCCCGAAGGCTCCATTTTTCAAAAGGCTTGGGCCTTTTGTGGAAGGCCCAAGCAAGAGGAACCGTTTTGGTCACTCCAAAGCTCCGGGTTTTGCACCGGTGCGTGGCGTTTGAAAAAATTCCCCTACAAAAAAAAAAAAAAGGACACCCCAAGGTCAGTTCCCCGTAGTTCCCCTTGGCTATACCGACCACACCAAAATTTGTAGTTGTATTGTTTTTCCCCCTCTAGCCTCCGTTGACAGAAGCACACGGCAGCCCCTCGAGTATTTCCGGAGGGGGAATGTAGTGGAGTAAGAAAACGATTCTCGCGATTCTTTTTCTCAGGACAGAAATCCAGTAAACAGAAGCGAATGAACGGGACCTGGATGACTAGAAAGACACCGGTCAGTTGGGAAACTGGCTAGCCTTCCTGGGTCGAGGGGGCTATTCCCATAGGAAGCACAACACCTTATATCTGCACTTTATTTGTTGATTGTTCGTCACAGTAGTAGTAGTAGTAGTAGTAGTAGTAGTAGTAGTAGTAGTAGTAGTAGTAGTAGTAGTAGTAGTAGTAGTAGTAGTAGTAGTAGTAGTAGTAGTAGTAGTAGTAGTAGTAGTAGTAGTAGTAGTAGTAGTAGTAGTAGTAGTAGTAGTAGTAGTAGTAGTAGTAGTAGTAGTAGTAGTAGTAGTAGTAGTAGTAGTAGTAGTAGTAGTAGTAGTAGTAGTAGTAGTAGTAGTAGTAGTAGTAGTAGTAGTAGTAGTAGTAGTAGTATTAGTAGTAGTAGTATGTCACATACTATGTGTCATCCTAATCCGGGAACAAGTCGGGGAGAAGAACGGAGCAATCTTTACAAACAAACAAACGAGTGACAAAAGGTGGCCGCTTGAGCGGCGCCAATCCGAGCGCACACAGCAGCAGTGACGCGTCGGCTGTATTTGCACTTCAGGATGGAGCTGCCGTCATGAGCGTCAACGGCTAGCGAGTGTCCTTTTTTTTGTGCGGTCGACGATATACGCCGTTCTGACGACTTTGTTTCTTTGCTTGCTTTGTTTGGGTGTGGAAGGAATGTGTAATTATGTTTTGTTTTCTTGTATTTTATTTGTTGATTGTTCGTCACAACAAAAAAAAGGAATGTGTAATTCTGTTTTGTTTTCTTTCTGTTAGTTGTCGACAACTTGTTGTATTGAGGTGTCATTCAGACAAACTAAAGCCGCCCATGTCAAATGTGAAAACGGGGTTTTGCCAACAGGTCCAGTAAACAGAAGCGAATGAACGGGACCTGGATGACTAGAAAGACACCGGTCAGTTGGGAGACTTTCCGGGCCGGTTTGGCTGTTTCCGGGTCGACGATGGGGAAGAAGTTAGGCATTCCATTTCGTGATCGAGCGTAGAGTTGTTCACGGCCTGCCGCGATCGCTTCGATCTTCGTGGCTTCCCTGTCGGGGATGCGAGCTTCGAGGACTCTTCCCGCTATGGAGCAGAGGGCCCGTTGACTCGCAGGAGGAAACACTTCTGCGGGGTACCCTCTTCCGTGTGCCAATCACGCGGAAGGAAATCCAACCGGAGGAGCAAGGGTTTTCGAATACGAACTGTGCGAACTCCCCTTTCCAAGGGACGGGTGGGAGGGAACTTTGAATTTTTTCTGACCTGCGGGTCAGTGGCGCAAAAAACCGGAAAGGGAGAAGGTGTGTGTTTGGGTGTTCACCTATATTGTTGGGAGAATAAGACCAAGCGAAAAAAAGACTGCGTGTTTTTTCCAGTGATTTATATATGGGTCTGGGGCTCGGGGCCACCCCGAGCGCGAAAAAAAAAAATTGAATTAATTTTGGGCTGGGGGTTGGGGTGGGGCCGGGTCACTATCAACCGGGATCAGCGGGGGTGAGCCACAGGGGAGGGACGAAGCCATGACGAAGTCATGGCGAAAGCCATGGCGAAAGCCATGGCGAAAGCCATGGCGAAAGCCATGGCGAAAGCCATGGCGAAGCCATGGGGGCAGGAAGGGGAAAGAGGAGGCAGGAGGGCCAGGGGCGGGAGGGCCACAGGGGGTGGTGGGAGGCGAGACCTTGACTACCAATTCTAATTAAATTTGGATTCAAAATTGAACGTTGACTACTAATTCTAATTAAATTTGGGATCGGAAATTGGACGTTGACTACCAATTCTAATTAAATTTGGATCCGACAATAGACGTTGACTACCACTTCTAATTAAATTTGGGATCCGACATTAGACGTTGACTACCAATTCTAATTAAATTCAGAATCGGAAGTTGGACGTTGACTACCAATTCTAATTAAATTTGGGATCCGAATTTGGACGTTGACTACCACTTCTAATTAAATTTTGGATACGACATCAGACGTTGACTACGGATTGTAATTAAATTTGGAATCCGAAACTGGACGTTGCCTATCAATTCTAATTAAATTTTGGATTTGGCATCAGACGTTGACTACCAAGTCTAATTGGTTGTGGATCCGAACCTAGACGTTGACTACCAATTTTAATTAAATTTGGAGCCAAACCTGAACGTTGACTACCAATTCTATTTAAATTTGGAATCGGAAATTGGACGTTGACTACCAATTCTAATTAAATTCAGGATCGGAAATTGGACGTTGAGTACCGATTCTAATTAGATTTGGGGTTCGGCATCAGACGTTGACTACCGGTTCTAACTGAATTTGGATTCAATACTAGGAGTTGACCGGCGCGGAAATTCTTCGCTGTACCGTACCGTGCGCTGGGGGGCGCTGCCCCCCAGACCCCCCCTGTCTTACAAATTAGCTTAACCATTTCGTCTGATTCTTGTTCCAACACTGGGTTGGGCTGGGCTGCCCTGGTAGTGCTTGCCTCTTGACTACCAATTCTAATTAATTTTGGATCCACCACAGGACCCCGAGGGCGAAAAGGACTTTTCTGCAGAGGAGGAAAAGCTATATAAATCCCTGGCCACCCCGAGCGCGAAAAAAAAAATTGAATTGATTTTGGGCTGAGGGTTGGGGTAGGGCCGGGTCACTACCAACCGGGATCAGCGGCAAGGGGTGAGCCAAGGCAGGGGTGAGATAAAGGGGGAGCCGAGGCAGGAGGGCCAAGGGCGAAGCCATGGCGAAGGGGGACTGGAGGATGAGTAAAGAGGAGGCGGGGGAAGAGGAGGGAGAAGGGTGGTGGGTGGCGAAACGTTGACTACCAAGTCTAATTAAATTTGAGATCCGAAATTGGACGTTGACTGCCAATTCTTATTAAATTTGGAACCCGAAATTGGACACTGACAAGTCTAATTGAAATTGGGTACGACATCAGACGTTGACTGCCGCCAATTCGAATTAAATTTGGATCCGACGTTAGACGTTGACTAGCAATTCTAATTGAATTTGGATCCAACACGACGTTGACTCCCACTTCTAATTAAGTTTGAGAACCGAAATTGGACGTTGACTACCAATTCTAATTAAATTTGGAACCCGAAATTGGACACTGACTACCAAGTCTAATTGAAATTGGGTACGACATCAGACGTTGACTGCCAATTCTAATTAAATTTGGAATCCGAAATTGGACGTTGACTACAAAATCTAATTAGATTTGGGATTTGACATCAGACGTTGACTACCGATTCTAATTAAATTTGGATTCCATATAGAAGTTGACTGGCGCGGGAATTCTTCGCTGTACCGTACCGTGCGCTGGGGGGCGCTGCCCCCCAGACCCCCCTCTCTTACAAATTAGCTAACCATTTTGTCTGATTCTTATTACCAACATTGAGGTTGGGTTGCGTTGGGCTGGGCTGGCATGGTAGTGCTTGCCTCTTGACTACCAATTCTAATTAATTTTGGATCCCCCACAGGACCCCGAGGGCGAAAAGGACTTTTCTACAGAGGAGGAAAAGCTATATAAACCCCTGGTTTTTTTCTCACCGAAAAAAAAAAAAGGAATGTGTAATTCAGGTGTGGCCCTAAAGCATACCCCACCGACCCGCCACAACTGAAGGGACTGCTTGCGGACTTTGCAAAGAAACGAAGAGACACGATCCGGCACGTGGCGAAACGCGTGAAGGTCCTGTGCGACGACCCGTTAGCGGCACGGTGGTCCTCGCTAGTTTTGAGATATCTCGAGTAAATCAGCACTGCGTCTTGTGTGGGGGGCAACGGAAGAGGAAGAAGTGGAAAGAGAAGGGATCGGAGCGGTAGGGAAAAGGGAGAGCGAATGACTAACAATATCAACGGAAGGAGAAAAAAAAAAAAAAAAAAGGAATGTGTAATTCAGGTGTGGCCCTAAAGCGTGAATGTAAATAGAGATTTTGCCCAAACACATTTTTTTGCACTTTTTTTGCACCAGGCTACAGCCAGGCCTCACGTTCAGCATGCTAAACGTACTGATTTCAGCACGTTAATTCTTTTAGTTTCTCTCTGTACACATGCTGAATCAGTACGTTATCAGCACATATCTTGTGTCCAAGATGCCACCCGAAGGCCACCCAAGCAGGCCCATGCAGGTCTTTCGAAGAACTGGTGGAGGAGGGAGCAAGCTGGCTTGGATGTCTGCACATACCCGTTTCTTCGGGCTTACGCGAGTGGGGGAATTGGCGTTTTTTTCGGCTCGCTACGCGAGCCGAAGAAGGGGATGATAAATACTCCATTACTTCGATGACCGCCATAGAGGGCCGCATATGATATGATCATTCATCTGAGTGCAAGAGACAAGTTACCACAGTCCGGAACGCAAAACAGACATAGCATGCGGCTCGATTTCTTCGTTCGATGAAGAACTATTCAGAAATGTTTTGTGACCAAGCTAGGAGCCTCTGAAAGTATTAGCTGTATGTTGGCAAGCGTTGACACAACACCATTCGAGTTCCTGTTGGAACTTGCGCCTGACAAACTTCCAATTGTGATGATGGTGATGATCTTAGCGGCTGTGCTGGTACAACCTCCTTAGCACAGACGACAGAAAGAAAGCGAAAGCGCGAAGAGTCCGACATTCCTCAGTCCGGCTACGATCCAAAACGGGTGCAAAAAGCAGGCGGAAAAAGTGCAAAAAAACGTAAATAGGATCTTGGATTTTGCCCAAAAAGAGCGTAAATAGGGCCACACGTAATTCTGTTTTGTTTTCTTGCTGTTAGTTGTCGACAACTTGTCGTATTGAGGTGTCATTCAGACAAACTAAAGCCGCCCACGTCAAAAATGAAAACGGGTTTTTGCCAACAGGGTTTTCGTGATATTCTGCAATTGATTTAAGCTCTTTTGGTGCGTTTGAGCTCCTGTTTTTGACAGTAACTGGTATGTAACCTTTGGGGAGGCAGGATTTTTTAGCACTTTTGTACTCAGCGAATTTCACGTCCTGAGGTCGCCAAAAAAAATTCACCCATTTGTCGCCGAATACGCCCTCGCGGTACCTGGATACCCAATTTTGGGTTGCACTAGCTGTCAGGTCTGCGGGATATGGGAGCATGAATGCGAGAAGCGTGAGCAGGGAACAACCCAGATGGGACTCGAATAGACAGGGGGTTGCAGTGGGCGCATAACTTGCACGTGACATGGAAACATGGTGCAGAATTCGTGTATTACCTTCGCCCACCTTCTTTTGTTTCTGGGAAGCCTCAACGAAAGATCTTCCCCTACAGCCTTGGATGACGCCAAAGTTGTGACTCTGGCGACGGACTCACTGAAGGAGAGGGCGGTGTTGTTGTCTGCGGCCATCGCCTTGAACTTGCAGCACACGAACTCCATTTTTAATTTATGATCTTGATGGTATTGGGTAACACCGGAAACAGGTCACGCTTCATGTGTCGACAGTGAAACCCGCTAGGCATAGGTGGCGGGCGAGTCGCGATCTGCCTCAGACTCGCCCTCAGGCCCTCGAGCCCCTTATGACGCCCAGACTCGTCCAACTCTTCCACTCGCCTCACTCGCCCCTGGCACACGTCGAAGAGCACACTCTGCCTCGATTCCGACGTGTTTGCCGCTGCTACGGTGCTCAAGAAGCCCGAGGTGCTGCCAATCTTGTTACGGCGCATGAACACAAATGCAGGAGAAGGGGTGGCCATACATGTAACCCCCGACGGGGGATCGCAAAAACGACGGGGGGTTCTGGGCTCAGCCCCGACGGGGAAAAACGGGGGGTCACGGGGAATTTCCACCACAAATCCTGTTGTAAAATCCCCCGACGGGGGAAAACGGGGGGTCACAGGGAATTTCCACCACAAATCCTGTTGTAAAATCCCCCGACGGGGAAAAACGGGGGGTCACGGGGAGTTTCCACCACAAATCCTGTTGTAAAATCCCCCGACGGGGGAAAACGGGGGGTCACGGGGAATTTCCACCACAAATCCTGTTGTAAAATCCCCCGACGGGGAAAAACGGGGGGTCACGGGGAATTTCCACCACAAATCCTGTTGAAAAATCCCCCGACGGGCGCAACGTGGGGGAAACGGGGGTTCGAGGTTGCAGTGATGCCTGACGTGTTCATTTTTGCGCGGCAACGTGTCAGACGGCTGTGGAAAGAGAGCTGTGCAAGCATGTGCGTATGCATAGGCAAAATAATTGCGTGTCCACGGTGTTGTTCGCCCGTTCTACGGTACTCGGCTGTTCCCTGATGGCCGAAGGTGCGCTTCCCATCTCGATATCGTCGACAAAGTCCTTGTGCCCCAAGCCCCAAGTTCGGTTCAAGGGAGGGCCGTCACATGCGAAGAGGTAACCGCGAACCGGCGATGCAGATGCTTGCCACAGATTCTTTGCATTCTAACTCAAACAATAGCTGGAAAACAGTCGTAGATTGCATCGTGTGGGTGGACCGGTTTCCGACTTCTATGCCTGTCTGTCCTTCGGAATCTGATGCCACCTCCCGTCTAATTTGCACGTTTCTGTTCTCTCTGCCCTGGCTCGTTTGCTGAGTTGAGGGTACCACCTTGTTTGGAGAGTTGGGGGTTCCACTTCCATAGACTCAGCAGAAGGATGATTTCCACGCCTCGACGCGCCAACAGCGCTACAGGTCTCAGAGGAGGAGCTTGCCCAGTTAATTTTGAAAAACATGTGGAAAAATGCAAAGATCTTTGTAAATCCATGTAAGAGAGTAAAAGAGTGAAAGAGTACGTACAGTAGTGAGTAGAGAAGAGAAGAAGGGTGAGGCTCCCGTGAGGCTCCCGTGTCGGCAAAGCTTAAGTCGTTGATGAAGACAATGAAAGAGAGCTTGCACGTTTGTTGACCAAGAAGGGATCGAGCCATGCAGTTGTCAAGTTAGGTGATACTGGTAGTGGTCGGATGTCAGTTGTCGAAGCGTCACGCGGATCAAAAAATAAAAATAGTCTGCCCTTAAGTGGGGAAAATATTTTTATCGGAACTGGTTGGGACATTATTTCCCAAAATCCGTGACATTTTTTCGTGGAATGAGTGTTACCGGAAAAACTGTTACGCCGTTACTATTACCGATAAAAAAAAAAATAATTTCGTTAGCCTCGTTACGCATCCCCCCACACGCCGGGCACTCGTCAGACGAGATATGAACATGTGTAAGATGCAAGAAAAGGGGAGGGTTGGGGGGACGTTGTTATTGGTGCTGGTTTTGTGGGTAAGGTAAGGGAAAGAAAAATTCTTTTTTGCGGTGGTCTCCGCTGTTCTGGTAGTCCGTGCTACCTCCTTTCTTTTACCGGGAAGTGGCGACAAGGTGTACAATGCCGAGATTCACACACCACCCACGTTTTGCAGCTGGAAGGAGGACAGAAGTGATGTTAAACGGCATAGAAACAGCTTGCTCGGACCGCTGGAACGACGCCAACAACCCGTGTATCCGCAGGACGTACCCTTCGCCCAATGGAAACTGAAGTTTCCCATCAAGGCGTTTAGCCGCCGCCGTAGGCTGGCGGGTGAGCTCGCCTCGCGGGGGATAGCGCATTGTAGCGCTGTGGGCTCTCTTCTTCTTTGTGACTGCACGGCCAACGGTCTACATAACGCCTTGATGAGAAACTTCAGTTTCCATTGAGCGAAGGGTACGTCCTGCGGACACACGGGTTTGGTTTCGTTCCAGCGGTCCTTGGAGGCAAGCTGCTTCTATGCCGTTTAACAGCAGTTTCGTCCTCCTTGTGGCGTATCCAGGCAGCCTAAAGAGCATAATCCTTGTCGCCACTTCCCGGGGAAGGCTGAGGCTCCCGTGTCACCAACGCTTAAGTCGTTTTGGTGCCGGTGCGTGGACATCTCTCACGCCGGGCTTTTGTCTGGTTCCGGCTGTTTCACTGGGGCTCGCCGAACATGGTCTTCCCTCGTAGGTCTTGTTTCGGCGGTTTGTCAAGACCAGAATTCCAGAATGACACTGTCTTCTGGAGACCCCCAGTGTGCTTCTTGCGTCTGGGGAGCATCTGGACAACTTCAGCTGTCGTAGTATCAGCTGGCACGATCGATGGGGCGGCAACGGAATCTGGATGTGGTTGCCAGAAAGGACAGGTTCTCATGGCACTCTTGCTACAAACCCCAGAGAAAGTCACAAAGCTTTCCCCCGGAACCCATACATGCAGGGGTACATCCTCTGTACAAATAGAGTCCAATGGATTATCGCATATTATCGCATGCCGATTATGTGCGATAATTTTGTGCGATAATGCGATAATTATAATCGCATGCGAATCGTTTGACCACTATGCCTAGGGGGGGTCAAACTGTGTCCCATTTGGACCATTTCTCAAAGTCAGCAGTTCACACGTAAAGGGGGGACCCCCACCCCAGGGGATAATAGTTAATCGTCCGGAAATTGCGGTTTACGCCCTCAGAAATCCGAAAAAGGTCGTCAATGAGCTCCAAAACGCAATTTTTAACAAAACGTGCCCGTTTGGTGCCACCGTTCGTCATGGAGACCCCTCGTAGTGCCCTACGTGGCAGGGCCCCCCTCAAAATGCAAAAGAGAGGCACTTTGAAACGCCCATAGGAGGGAACAGGAAGAAGAACGGGGCCCGGTTTGCGCGGTTACTGTTGGGTGCCCCGTGCCAGTTCTCCAACATTGGCACGAAGGGAGCAGCATTGAAATGCTGCTGCGAACGACGTCTTGGTCATTCCCGACTCTAACGCCCTTCCCAGCTCCAGGCCCAACATCGATCCCAGTTTCCTCGACGCGGAAACGCACCGGTGTTGTGTGTGGCTACCATCTGCCATGATCTCTTCGTCGGCGTTGAGCCTCCTGAAGGGGTTTGTCGAAAAGAAAGGAAAGAAGAGCCGTGAACTGCCCTCTCAGTAAGAAAACCTTCCTGAGGCCCCCGCCAACGCCTTGCGCAGATTGGCAGATTCAGGACTTGTCAGCCGCGATGGCTTCCAAGATCGCTGCATGGATTCGCGCGGCGGAAAGCCTAGACACACTATCATCTCTGAGCAGCCGTCTGCGGCTGCACACAACTCTGATAGCGCTCAGAAGCTTTTCGACGACACCTTCCCGACTGACGAAGACCTTGATGAGCAGGAGTTTCCAAGACTCCCTTCTGACCGATCAGTGCACCAAGAGCGCTATATGGCACAAACCATGTCTCTGGTTGAGCCAAGCCACGGAAGCTGCTTTGTCCGACCCCCGTCGCGCCAGCAGACGAGCTCCAGCTCCCTCATCAGGACATCCCAGTTGAAGATCGCCGGGGAATTATGGTTGCAGCCGTCCAAGCGCACGGCTTTCCATTTCGCCCCCGGCAAAGAGAGCATGCCAGGAGTAACGGTGCACACACGACTGTTTGCTATCTTGTGTGACCCTGGTGACCCAAAATACGCGTGGTGTGCTCCTGTGCCCCCTCCAAGATTGCGTATGTCTTCCCACGTGACAAACGGTGGCGTTTTGACAAACGGTGGCACCAAACGGGCACGTTTTTTTTACTTGTGCTCGAGCACAGCTTTTAAGCCCTGCGGAGACCATCCAGGTCTTTATTTCGTGTTTTTTCCGGGGTTTGCCCTGGGGTATGTAGTCATGGGCTCGTGTACGCGCGTTTTTCGCCTTAGAAAAAAATACCCCAATGGGACACTTTTTTGCCTTAGTTTGACCCCCCTACCCCCCCCCCCCAGTAATGGATTCACGGTGCACTAGTAAAAGTGAAAAAGGTGTTTTGACTAGTCATTTTACAAGTGAAAAAGCATGACTAGTGCACTAGTAAAAATGACTAGTGCACTAGTAAAAATGAGTCAAAATGACTAGTGTCCTAGTAGAAATCCACCTGTTCCGAACCGAAATCTGGGCTGGTTTGTAAATTTCAGAGGGTCCCACCGCACAACTGTACCCTACCGTTGCGCTTGCTACCGTATTCGGAATAATGTCGGACCGGGAAAAAGTCGAAATACTTTTCAAAACCCCAAAACTTGGGCCAAAAGTCCAAAAAGGTTCCGGTCCAAGTGTTTTACAGTAGGGTTCACGCCCAAAAGGAAGTTTAGAATCCGAGAATACGATAGGATATGATACATGTGGTGTCTACAGTCAAGGGCGCGCCCAAGTCCGTCAACAGCGCCCTACAACTTGGAGAAGGTGCTACTTTAGCCAGACTCAAGGTGGCGAGTCGCTGAGCGTAGTCGGCACGCGGCATCGCCGGGCCTTACGGAGCAGGGCCAGCGGCATGCCGCGGAAGGACTCGACCTCGGCGAGCTCGCAGTGAAGCGAGCGTCGCTGAGTGAAGGCGACGTCCTGGCCGCCGAGTGGCGGACACGCGCGTTTTTGACGCGGTGGATGCCGACGACAGCGGGCTGCTGACGTTCAAGGAGTTGATCAAGTATAGCCGGTCCCGGACGTCGTGTTCCGGCACGTGGTCGGCGACGGGGGCAATCTCATGAGTCGCCCCCGCCATGCTCACCCGAGCTGCTTGTCTACGCGACCCAGGCTATGCCCATAGTCATGATCGTGCACCACGGGTTTTAAGGACAAACAGAAACTAAAGGTAACCTGAACCAATTTGGACGCGTTTCGGCCCGGAATTCGGGAAGCTTTGAAATGTTCGTACATTCTGCCGGTCCCATCATTTGTGTAACGGAAACACGAAACGAGTGCAAAAGCTGCTTGGGTCAGACTTCAAAATACCGCCAAAAAGTGAAAATCCCAGGGAAAAGTCCAAAACTTTCAGAACCTGCAAAAAGTCCAAAAAGAAATTCTGGTCCAAAGAAATTCCGGTCCAATGATTTTCCGAACGCAGTTCCCAACGCGATTCCTTACTGCGCGATAGACGAAAGCTGGGGGTCAGTTGTCTGCCACGAGCGTCATTCAGCAAAGCCAGCCCCACTCTTCCCCCACAGGAATCGGGCTGAGTATTGAGTTCTGTAAAGTGCAAGTGCCATGAAGACAGGCGAGCACCACGGCTGAGTACGGGGAGTTTCTGGGAATTTGTTGCCTACTAGGAGTGTTATACAGCTTGCCTGCCTCATGCTCTTCCGCACATACTACTAGTCGCTCCCAATGCCCGATAGACAGTGCGTTGTGAGTTCAAGCTACTCCGAGGCGGTGATTTATATCGTCGTATGTGAACAACCGAAGATGCGAAAGAAGCTGTTTCCACAAAAAGTACACCGGCTACGCGATTCACCGTGCGGTAGACCCGACCGTAGAAACCAGAACCTGCTGGTGTCCCACCCGACGAAAGCTTAATGGTCGTCTGTGACTTCCAGGCATTCGAAATGCCCGGACAAAGCACCACGACGTGTTGACTGGCACACAACGCGCGCGCCACAGGCTACAAGAATGGTTTTCCGCGGCGGCGTGAAAGAGGAAGTCTCCAAGCACGCAATGAGAGAGTGCCTCCAACACTAGAAAGCGGAGCACATAGCAGTGAGCAACTATTTGTGGAATGTGCACAACACAAAGCCTTGCATGCAAACAGTTCGCAGGCGGACAAAGCCAGCACCTGTTGCACATTCATGTTGGGAAGCTCGGCAAGAAGACCTGCCGACCATCTCTCGTTTCTTCGTGGGTTTTAGGGAACCCACGAACTACTGTAAATGCACTGTGTCCGGTGCGATGCCAAGGCGATAGGAGCGCCATGAGCGACAAGCCGAATCTACGGACGAGAGTTTGAATGTGGTCGGAAGCCCGCATTATCCAGTGTCTGAGACCTGTCACGACATGTCTCTGACCTCACCGTAGGGATAGCACTGTCGTTTGCACTATGTTTGCTAAGCCATACAAGCTCAGGAACTTTCCAAGAAACCAACCAAAAAACCTCGCAACTCTGCCTGTCTCTCGCGAAAACTGGAGTTGCCCAGGTGGTTTGTGGTGTCTGGGCACCGGTGATCACGGTAGTGCCGTAAAACCCCTCGAAAACTCTCGAAACACCCAGGATTTGGGTCCAGGTTAGGTGGATTTTGTCTAAATCACTAGTCATTTTTATTAGTGCACTAGTCATTTTTACTAGTGCACTAGTCATTTTTACTAGTGGCACTAGTCATTTTACTAGTCAAAATTTTGACTAGTAAAACCACTAGTCAAAGTCAAGAAAGTCCTTGACTAGTGCACCGTGTTCGTCACAATTTGGTTCTGTCTGGATGCTCCTTTTCCCCTACGTTGTAGACTCAGTACTGGGCAACACCCCTTTGATTTGGCTGACCTAAGTTCTAGTCCCTCGACATGTCCTCCCAGTCTGCGTTCCATCAGCTTTTCGTTGGTGGTGCCTTCTACAAGACACTAAGAGATTGAATTGATGATTGTCGCCGCCACTCTAACGTTCGTAACTGATTCGACTGATGAGCTTTAACGACAGACAGTTTTGCAGCCTAAGGGTAAGCTAATCTATCTACGACTATCTGGCGATGGTGGCATGAGCCACGGTTGGAGTTCTGCTCCATGCACAGGAAGATTCCGTCCTTCTTCTTTCCTAGTTTGACAAAAGGAACAAAAGAACGACTTGCCCGTACGAGTAAATGCAGTTCTCGCCCCCTGCATGTCTTCCGACGGTCTAAATCTGCAAACCGGACTTGGCCGGAAATAAAAGAAATGTTCAAAAAACGGTGTTCAAAGTAAATATAGGCGGGGGGTGTGGTGTTTTAGCAGTGTGCTGAAGGTGCTGGAAGGCTGCTGAGCCTCCGCTGCTGAGACCCAGCCGCTGCCGTTCAATTGTGTTCAGCTTCGGGTCGGCAGCCACTGTGCTTCATTACCGGGCCAAGGTCCTGTTTGCCAGTTGAGTATCCCACACGAGGCTAAGAGTTGCCCACACATGATATAGGGGGGGCGGAGGTATTTTTGCCCAAATTTTCCGTCACCGAAACACCCGCCCAAAACCACCCCATAGCAACGCTTTAAATCTGCAAACCCCGGAAGCCTTCAAACTAATACCCTGGTTGCTTACTAAATGCTTACTCAAAAAAAAAAAAAAAAAAAAAAAAAGACGCTATCCCAGGTGTGGCCCTAAAGCGTGAATGTAAATAGAGATTTTGCCCAAACACATTTTTTTGCACTTTTTTTTTGCACTTTTTTTTCACCAGGCTACAGCCAGGCCGTACGTTCAGCATGCCAAACGTACTGCTTTCAGCACGTTAATTCTTTTAGTTTCTCTTTGTACACATGCTGAATCAGTACGTTATCAGCACATATCTTGCGTCCAAGATGCCACCCGAAGGCCACCCAAGCAGGCCCATGCAGGTCTTTCGAAGAACTGGTGGAGGAGGGAGCAAGCTGGCTTGGATGTCTGCACATGACAGGCATACCCGTTTCTTCGGGCTTACGCGAGTGGGGGAATTGGGTGTATCATACCTACAACCTCCTTAGCACAGACGACAGAAAGAAAGCGAAAGCGCGAAGAGTCCGACATTCCTCAGTCCGAAATCTTTCACACTCCCAGTGTAGCTACGATCCAAAACGGGTGCAAAAAACAGGCGGAAAAAGTGCAAAAAAAGAGCGTAAATAGGGCCACACGTGCGCTAACCCAAACAACTTCTGCCGGTAGAGCAAACCTGCCTAAAGAAATCAACTGCCTTCGGGTGGGCTAGTCTGACACGTGCTGTCGTCGGGAAAAAAAAAAAAAAAAAAAAACGCTAACCCAAACAACTTCCGCCGGTAGAGAAACCTTGCCTAAAGAAATCAACTGCCTTCGGGTAGGCTAGTCTGACACTAGTTGTCGTCGGGGGAAAAAAAGAAAAAAGAAATTTTGTCTTCGAAACCAGTAGGAGAATGAGACAACGAAGCCTCAGCTGGAAAACTGGCGGCCAAGGGGGAAACCAAACTAACGAGTGAACGAAAAGAAAGGAATTTGGCCTAACGCAGGGCAGTTCCTGCTAGCAGTCCGTTGGACTGTGGGAGGTAGAAAAAAATGACACCGTGATGGCAGAGTGAACAGCGCAAGACTTCAGGGCTGGACTCCAGCCTGGAGGTCCCGAGTTCGAACCCGGGCGAGGCACTTTTCCGGTCGAACATGATTTTCGGGGTTTGATAACAGTAAAGTTCGGGTGAAGCTAAGTTCGGGCGAAGCTGAGTCAACGCAAAGTTCGGGTGAAGCTAAGTTCTGGTGAAGCAATGTTCGGGGAGAAGCTAAGTTCGGGCGATGCTAAGCTTCTGGTGAAAGCATAGTTTTGGTGAAGCAAAGTTCGGGCGATGCTAAGTTCCGGTAGACTGACTCAAGTTCCCAGGGTGACCAATAACCGTGAAACATTGAGAAACTCTGCAAAAAACGCAAATTTCGGGCACATACGACCCCGAAAACCAACAAATTCCAAAACCCATTTTCGACCGGAAAAGTGTCCTCGGCCGGGTTCGAACCCGGGCCTCCAGACCTGAAATCTAGATGCAAATAGCCCTTTTCAATCACGGGGCAAAAAAAAACCGGAGCCGTGGGAATCGACTACTTACTAAAATCTCACTATAAAAAAGTGCCCCCGGGCTTCGCCCCCGACCCCCTAAAAAGTGGGGTTGGCTCGATAGAGCTATTAGCATACCTCTAGTCTCGGAAAATAGTTTGGCAAGTGGGGGCCCGGAGGGGTACGCGCCCCTCACTTTGATTCTTCGGCGACTTTTTGCACTGGGAAATAGCAGTCGTCTGCATGTGCTCAGGCTTTTTGTTGTACGGAGGGACCAGGTGAGCCTTCAGCGTAGAGCTGCTGCCACCGACAGTAGTAGGCGTCTAGTCGTGGGAGCCCTCGCGCTGGTTCTGACTATCTTCCACCCAAAGGGTACCCAGAAAACCCCCGACGGTTCCCCCGTCGGGATATCCATCATTTTTACTATTCATCATATTTACTATCCAGCATTTTTACTATCCATGTATTTTCCTTCCTCGCCTCGTGGGCCTTGCGACTGCCTGGGAGCAACCGTGTTGTTCGGCGTACTCGGCCTGGAAGCTCCCCACATGTGCATTGCGCGAGGGCAGACCTTCACCAGGCAGTATTCTGTCCAAAACATAACAAACTACGCCTTTCTCACCCCTCCCCATACATGTAACTCCATCATTTTTACGGTCCATCATATTTACGCTTTGTAGCAAAACACTTAGCAAAAGAAATGCGTAGTTTTGTTTTATTCTTTTACTTGTTAGTTGTCGACAACTTGTTTTTGTGTTGAGGTGTCATTCAGATGTAAATCTAAAGCCGCCCACGTCAAATTTTGTTAAGCATTGAGTTCTTTTAAGTACATGAACCACACGGATCAACATGCACTGCCTTGAAAGTCAGGTTCTCGGATGACGTCGTCACCTGCCATTGCGTCGTCAAGGTCGAGCATTTGTGGAGCTAGCGGGGTTTGGCTTTCTTGCGATTCCAGAGACTGAGTCGGCGAGTACGAGGGCGGGCACGTGTGTCCGTTTTTCACTTTCGAGGGCGTTGGTGTGCCCGTGGTCCCCGGTCGTTTCTGAGAGCTGCTTGCCCTCGGTACCTTCTTCTTCCTCCGATGCACCCCTGTGTCGGGTGTGGTCGCCTTCGTCTTCTTCCGCTTGCGGCCGGCGATCGGGCCTTCCTTCGGGGTGCCGAGCACCCTCTTCTTCCGCGCTGGTCGTTCGCTGGTTCCTGGCGTTGGTGGCGGCCTCTTGGTTGCCCGTCCGGTCGACGCTGTTTCCTTTTTCGTTGCCGCGAGCGGCGCTCGCGCCGCTCGCTTTCCTACTGGCGTTTCCCGCTGTACACTCACCTGGGTGGGTGAGGAGGGCCTCTTCTTCTTGCTGCGTCCGGGGGTTGACTGGACGTTCGTCTTGTTGGACTGGTGGTGGCCGCGGCTGCAACATGCCGCCGGTCGCCTCTGCGTCAGCGTAGGGAGCCTTCTGCACTCTTGGCAGGTGGCTCTGCCATGCGTGCGGCAGGCATGATGCCCGCTGCGGCAACACGCCGCCGCCGTCTTGCACTCGCCGCACTTCGTCGTGCTGTGCTCTGTGCACACCGCGATCGGCTGCCCATCGTTCGCGTGGTGATGGTGCCGGCAGCACATCTCTACCGTGGGAACGTCCCTTCGGACGAGTGCTTTGCACGCCTCACACTTCCCTTTGTGATGGGTCGCGCATGTGACGAGTGCCTTCTCTTTTCCGACTCCCGGCATATGCACGGGGTCTGGGTGTAGTTGTGGTGGGGCAGGCAGGGCCCACCTCGCCGCTCTCCCGATCGTCCAGTCAGGGTACGTCGGGCACTGCGTCCCTACATCGCTTCCTTTCACTTGTTCCTCAAGTATCGTCCCCGTGTGTGCCTCGCGAAAGCGTGGCCTGGGCCGTATACCCGATATCCCCGAGATGCCCATGAACGACAGCGACGTCGTCGGGCACACCCTCTCTCCTCTCATGCAGCTTCCCAGCCCTTGCTGTGCCGCCAGCTTGTCCAACGCGCTCATCATGCAGCGCAGGACGTTTCCCCGTTCTCTCACCCCCTTCGGCGCATTCCCGTGCAGCGGCATGCTGAGGCCCGAGAAGAGTTCAAAGTCGATCGCAAGCTCCAGCATTGACGCCTGCCCGTTCTCGGTCCATTGCATGTCCGACAGCCACGCTACCAACGCATAAAACGTCGGTAGTCCCCAGGTCTTGTTCCGCTCCCACGTCCATGCCGGGGCAATCCGCGCGAAGGGGTGGTCAAATTTCTCGGCAGGCATCGCATCCGCTCTCGACCAGGGGGTCGTGGGGTTCCTGGCCACCCAGCCACGTGCTTCGAGCCCAGCCCGTTCCGCAAGGATTTCAGCCATCATCTCCTGGAGCCGCCTCGAGAATTGGGCATTCTCGGGTACTACCACACCGTGTTCCAGCGTGCATCTGGGCCAGTCGGCCCGGTTGGCTGCCATCAGCTCATGTGCCTCTCGTCGCCGTATGTGCGAGTACGCTCCGCAGTCCCAGAATACGTGTTTCTCGTCCTCGGTGTCGCCGCTTCCACAGTGCTTGCAGCTGGGCGTCTGCGGCTCAGCTCCGGCCTGCCTCATCCGCGACGTGTACTCAGCCGTGTTCACACCCCCCGCCAACGCTACACGTATTAGCCTCGCGGTGTGCGCGGGACATTCACGCATCCTCCAGAAGGTGTTCGTCCGCTCCAGGTCGGCTCTCTGTATGCCCTCAAATCCCGGCCGCCTCGCCACCAGTCGGGACCACGTCTTCGCCCTCAAGTCCGCCCTAACTTCATGTCCCCTCTTCGAAGGTGCCGAGGCTAACGGGTCATATGTTGCACCATTCCTCAGCGTGCGAGACAGGGGCCCGGGTCCCCATACGTGTCCACACTCCTCCATGCTCCTCATCGCCAGTCCAACTGGCCCCAGGGGTAGGTCCCCCTCGGCGTATCTTCCCCGGATGCTCTCCATCAGAGGCAGCAGTCGTGGCAACCTCTCGCACGCCGCGTAAAACGCTGTCGTCACCCTATATGCTAGGCATGTACCGGGATCCGTCAGGTGGCCCTTCTCCTGAAAGTTTAGGACCATCTCCCTCGCGCGCTTCGGGTTGGATCCACCCCAGATCAGTCCCATCACCGACGTCGTCAGCCGTTTCATCGCCACCTTCGATACCGGCGCGAAAGAGCAGCCTGACAGCGCCGCCGGTAGCACATTCGACTGCACAATCCGGACCCGCTTTTCGTACCGGAACGGCGCATGGCGGAGGCCTTCCGCCAGGGCAGCCGCCTTCTCCACCCTCTCCGAGTCGGACCTTTCCGTCCTATTCTTCGCCGTCGAGACTAGGACCCCGAGGCACTTGACGGATTTGCTAAACCGCAGCAGCGCATCCACGCTGCGGAGTTTGAGAGTCGACTGATGCCTACGTCTCGTCGAGAACGCGACCGTCTTCTGGAGGTTTAGCTCCATCCCGGTGAGTGTGCAGAACTCGTCTACTACGTCCACTCCCTTTTGCAGGGCGGCCTCCGACAGCCTGGACAGCAGTGTGGCGTCGTCCGCGTATGACTTTGGACTCACACCCTCCGCTTCTTTCTTGACCGCTTTCATCACTACCGACAGCAGGGCATTGATGAGTATGACGGATACAGGGCACCCTTGAAGGATACCGTTGGTCACACTGAACTCCCTGCCCACCCCTAATGGTAGCTTGAAGCGTCTCGCGAGCAGTCTGTAGATAGCCCTCAGCGGCTTGAGAACCCGATTGTGCAATCCTAAGTCCTCGGCTAAGCGCAGTACTATCTCTCGCGGGACCATGTCGAAGCATTTCCGGAAGTCCAGCGCCACACCGTAGAGCGGCTCCCCGTCTAACAAGGCGTCCTCCATCTCGAGCCCAATTTCCATCAAGACGTCCTCGATCCGGTGACCCGGTCGAAAGCCTTTCTGTCCTTCTTCGATCCATTCCTCTTGCCACAGAACTATGTCCGCCAGCCTGCGGCAGGCCCATAAGCGGTACACGGCGGATGTGACGGTTATCGGTCTTGTGTGCAGCGGGTCTTGACTCTCATCCTTCGGCACCATCGACACCAGCGCAGTTGTCATGCTTGCCGGCCAGTCTCCAGTTGCTTCGACCAGGTTCATGACGTCTGCAAGTGCATTCAGCAGGGGGAGCGGCAACTCCCGCAGTTCAGCCATACGCCAGCCATCCACCCCTGACGCGCTTTTCTTCGGCTTCTTCCTCAGCAGAATTCGCAGCTCCTCCCCCGTGATTGTTCCGGCTTCCATCATATGTGGGCCGATGTGATCCCGGAACCGATCCCGAAACGGCTCGTACTCCGGCTCTGGCCCGTCCTTGTACTTACGCAGGATAGGGTCCCACGCAGTGTTCAGCACCTCGTCCATCTCGTCAACATTTGCAGTCACTCCCACCCCCTTTCGCAACACCCCCGACGGTTCAGCGCGCCCGGCGCTGATGGTTGTCAGACATCGTCTGCTCGCATCGGCCCTCTCGTTCAGTTTGTCTCGGTATTTCGTAAACCTGGCCGCCGATCCCTCCTTTCCGAGCCTGCTCGTCTCTTCCCGCAATGCCGTGAGAAGCTGCTTCGCCTCCTCATGATCCGGGAATCCCTCTGTCCCTTGGCCATCTTTCATGCACGCCTGTGCCAGCCGCCTGCTGTTCTGCCAGCAACGGGATACCTCATGCGGAACTGCCTCCGGCCCAGATGCGTTCCATCCTGTGGATGGCCTTCCGGAGCCGTAGCTGTCTGCTGTTCGCCGCCCCCGACCCGTCGCTCGCAGTGCTTGCCGTGATGCAGACTCTCTTAGGTGACGTCTTTACCCCCCGTCCTGTACTTCTTCCCCTTTCTTCCGCAGGGATTCCGAAGGCATCCTGCAAGTACTGCTCACTGACTCGTGACCACTCGAGCCAGGCCTCTTCCACGCGTTGTGCTGCCAGCCGTTCTGCGAAATCGGAGTTGGCTAGTCTCTGTACGGCTTCTCTGTAAGCTTCTGTGTCCGAGAGGCCCCACTTGGGTCCCCCCTCCGTAGAGATTTCCCGCGGTACTTTAAATCGCCACACGATTTGGCGCAGCGCCGCAATGTCCAGGGTCATTGTCACGAGCCGGTGTCCCGGCACGTTCACCGCGGTGGTGACGCATTGGCGGAAAGCTCCCGTCGTTATTCGGTTGAGGAGTATGCGGTCGATCCTCGTGCCCGATGTCCGGGCGCTGGTAAAGGTCGGTGGTGGTGGTGTGTCACCGGTACGCGCATGGTGCAGTTCCGCTGCGTCGGACCATCCATTCCTTAGTGCCTTCCGCAGTACTGGGGACCGGTCTTCTTCTGTGTTCAGGTCACCCATCACCATTATGGGGACGTCACCGAGGCTATCCGCCGCTGCGAAGAGGATCTTCTCCAGCATGTCCTCACGCTCCTCGCTCTCCGCCCTCCCGTTTCCGGAAGGGCAGTAGACATTGAACACGTGCACGAACGTGTTGCCGGCCCCTGTTGCCACTACCGTATGGCTCACTCGGTCCGGGGACCGTATTGCTGCGTGCGAGAGCGCCGTCCTCGTATCGTACGCCGGTATCGGTCTCAGCACTAGTGTCGATGGCAGACCCCAGTGGCAGCACCATTTCCGCAGGTATTCCTCCGCCTGCACCCGCTTGCACGGTAGGAGTGTCACCTCCTGGCAGCAGAGAAGATCCGCTTCCACCGCGTCGGCCGCTGGGAGATACTGTAGTAGGTTGGTTACGTCTAACGTCGCGAACCTCATCTCCGCGCGGCCGGGACCAGGGTTTTGTCCGACGTCCCCTGCGGTTATCAGCCGCTGTCTTGCTGATTCTTTGATTGATTGTAGGTGTTAAGCAGCGGCTGAAAAGTTTCGGTAACTATTTACGATTTGGGATCAGCACGGTCAACGAAAAGAATTCCGTTCGAGCGAGGCGGGTCACAGGAAGAGGGGTCTTGGTCCCGGGAACACCGCGAGGCTCCGGGGCCGGAGGGGCGTTCCACGGCCCCGGAGTGGACAACGGCGCAGCCGGATCTGGAAAGCTAACCTGAGGCCCCGGAGTACCCAACAACAAAACAAACACTTACCCTTCAAAAAGGATGAAACCCAACAGTCCGACGTTCATCGTCAGAAACACAAAAAAACAATGGACAAAATTGTTGTGAAGCGCGGGTGCTTTAGTTTCTTGGAGAGCGGTGAGTGCCCTTTGGCGAAGGAAGAATCAGAGTGCGTGAAACAGGAAGTGGCCAGGTCCGTAAGAGCTGCCAGAAACATCAAGCCCACCTGGTGTGATGCCGACAAAGAGCGCATTGCCAACCTTGTCGCGAAGTACGGGCAAACCTCTGCCATAAAACAGGGAACCGGATCGGACGACGGCGCTGCCTAATTTTCCTAAGTGCACAAAGTCCCCCCCCCAAACAATGATGGATAGTAAAAATGATGGATAGCCAGGGCAGATGGATAATTTTTACTATCCATCATTTTTCCTTCCAGGGTACTTCTTTTTTACATCTTTGTGTAAAAAACACGGTTGGCATGTAATAATTATTATTAGATTCGATTAGATTTTATTAGATATTATTAGCATGATTATTACGTATTATTAGATCTAATAATGGGTAATAACTAATAATTTCTAATAATTTCTAATAATAATTATTACCTGGTAATAATTTCTAATAATTTCTAATAATTTCTAATAATTTCTAATAAAATCTAATAATTTCTAATAATTTCTAATAATCTAATAATCGCCTGTAGAGAGTCCCCAGATGTGGGAGGATCCGGGAAATACTACTCAGTCGGACTAGGATCTTGGCAATGAAGCCGCGAAAATGGAGGGAACCCAGAAATCAAAGTAGCTACACCCAAATCTCAGACTTGTACTCAGTGAAAATATCTGATTTAGCTCTCGGTGAAAATCTCAGATTCAGCTTTCGGTGAAGATCTGCAGATTGTTCCTCCAATCTCAGATTATGCACTCAGCCCAAGACTCACATCGAGTTTGTGAGCGAAAACCCGGCGCCCGCCCAGAAAACATCACGGTCCCGGACGATGCTCAATGGCGACGAACGCAAAGAACAGAATCCATGCCAGGCAAGAGACTGGGTGGCCTGGCAGTGCAAGCCAAGCGGTGACGCCAAGGTGTTTTTAAGCAATGGTATTGTATTAATGTCGCCCCATGATGTACTTAATCACCGCAAGTCCCAGCGCTTCATCAAAGCGGTTGTGGGTAAGCCGCGGTGAAAAGGCAGGACGTGACTGTGGTGCTTGCAGAAGACAGCCCGAAGAACCGGCAGAAGATCACAAGCAGGCCGTACATTCCACATGCAGATGAACATGAAATGACACGGGATCGTATTGTCTGCTTCGGTCGGGTTCCAGCGAATGCCGAAATGCACCACGCACATCATCAAAGGCCACATGCAACGGACTGTATGCCCAGCGAACGGGATTCGTGCTCAAAAGAAGGTTTCCCAGATGGAGTTAGACCCCCATTCTGCCCTAAGAATACGGGTTCTGGCGGGTAGAGGTCGCATACCCCACATGCCACATCATCGTCCTCTGCCAGGATCTTGCCTCAAACCTCTCCTACCTCTTTTGGCATCCTTCCTTTTCGACTTAGCAACAAACGGAATTGCGAACGGGGTGAAAGGAACGGTTTGGACGCACGAACACCCACCGTGACGATCACCTTCCACTCCTAGGGGCACTTCTGCTGTGAGAATGCATGGGAAAGTCAGGTAATAATGGATTATTACCTGGTAATAATATCTAATAATGGGTAATAATTTCTAATAATCAGGTAATAATATCTAATAATTTCAGGAACCAGTAATAATATCTAATAATTTCTAATAAAATCTAATAATTTGGGGCGGATTTCGGAAATCTAATAATAGGTAATAATCGTGATTATCTGCCAACCGTGAAAAAAGAAAAAAGAAAGATCTTGAAATTTTGTAAAAATGGTGACTGTGCGTTGTCCTTTTTGAGGTGAATTGCGCCTGTCGTTGCCTCTCCCTTAAGGTTGCAGCCCAAGGAAACCAGCTGTGAGACAAAACTCGGCGCCAGTCTCGTCGGATTGCACCAGAAAAGAACTTCACAGGTTACAAAACACCCGCCCAACACGAGGCAAGAACGTGCACGGCCACCGTAGCACCCGGAATCCTTTTTCGGTTCTGGTAGACTATAAACTATGCCACATAGGTAAGGTAAGGCAACAGACTGAACAAGCCGACGACGCTTCTCAGCTTGGGTTGGTTCGACACACACGCTGTTCTCTCCACCCTGCTCGCGTTTCCGCTTCATTTCGAAACGGGCAAGTTTGTCTGCTACCTCCGATGCAGTGTCACTCCACTTCTTTGTGACTAAAGCACGTGTCAGAACATCCTGCAGACACTGCTCTTACCCCTTCGCATATACACATGCGATGGGTTTTGCCACAGAAGAGCTTTGCGGCCTCCGGCATCTCATCGAGGTTACGGTCCTCAAGATTCATCGGGCCTTCACGAGCCTCAGGCTCGTGATCGGGCTCCGGGTCCGCGACGAAATCTGTTGTTGCCACGGAGCCAGCGGATTTCGAATCAGTGAGTCGGAATCAACGGAATCGGACATTGTTTACTTGGTCCGAGAAGAGAGATATGCTAATAGCTCTGTCGAGCCAACCCCACTTTTTAGGGGGGTCGGGGGCGAAGCCCGGGGGCACTTTTTTAGCCTACCGTCGTACGCGTTTTTCTAGTAGTCAATTCCTTCGCTCCGGGTTTTTCTCGATCCGTGACCGGGTATTTGCCGCACAATTCAGGCCTGAAGGCCCGGGTTCGAACCCGGCTGAGGACACTTTTCCGGTCGAAAATGATTTTCGGGGGTTGTTGGTTTTCGGGGTCTATCATGCCCGAAATTTGCTTTTTTTGCAGAGTTTCTCAATAACTCGCGGTTTTTGGGTCCCCTTGGGTAACGTGAGTCAGTCTACCAGAACTGAGCATCGCCCGAACTTTGCTTCACCCAAACTTTGATTCACCAGAAGTTAGCTTCGCCCGAACTTTGCTTTTGCATCACCACAACTTCGCAACTTAGTCTCGCCCGAACTTTGCTGTTTGCCGAACTTTACAACCCCCGTAAATCATTGTCGACCGGAAAAGTGCCTCGCCCGGGTTCGAACCCGGGACCTCCAGCCCTGAAGGCTTGCGCTGTTCACTCTGCCATCACAGTGTCATTTCCAGGGGGAAAACTTCCTATGGAGACCCTTGAAGCTGAAATGACACTATAAAAAGTGCTGGGCTTCGCGCGTAGAGGCAGAAGTTTGGGTTTCGGGGTCTATCGTGCCCGACATTTGCGTTTTTTTGCCGAGTTTCTCAATATCTCGCGGCTTTTGGGTTCCCTTGGGTAATTTGAGTCAGTCTACCAGATTCTGCTCCAGAACTTAGCATCGCCCGAACGTTGCTTCTCCCGAACTTAGCATCGCCCGAACTTTGGTTTCGCCCGCACTTTGCTTCACCAGAACTTAGCATCGCCCGAACTTAGCTGCTCCCGAACTTTACGGTTCCCCGAACTTTAACTGCTGCCTCTAGTCTCGCTGGGCGCCGGTCTTTACCGGCGCACATGTACTTTTTCTCCTGTGCTGGTTACGCACTTGCATCATTCCATCCGAGGTTCCGTCTGTTCATTACAGGATCTGTCGACAGGCATCTGCGCATAGCAGGCAACTGTTCATTGCAGGAATCCGCTCGCTATAGGCCTCGCTCAGTAGTGACTACAGGCAATCGTTCTCCCAGACATTTGTCCCTCACAGGCATCTGATATTTACAGGCATCTGATCTTTACAAACACGGTGAGAAGAAGCGGCGGACACGGCACGACCTTCTGCGGCCACAACGACGTTCACCCGTGAGCCGCCCCCGCAGCGCGACCCATCTGCTGTTACGTAGACACCGACTGTGTGCACAGTGCGTTGCTCAGGGTAGTCGAAGGCCTGGCAATCACTCTACTGCAACAAACGCCCACCCTTGCGGTGCCCTCGCCGAGCTTTATTGGCCGTGTGAGCAACCATTAAAGCACAGAAACTGCAGCTACTACCTTGACGTTTTTTCACAAAATTTCGTCGTCTTGTTGCGTTAGTGGGGAGTCATTTGCATGCAAATGAGTACCACACTATACAAAATTTCAAGATCTTTTTTTTTCTTCAAGATGTGATAAAAAATGGGCAAATCCAACAACTTCTGAAAAGGAGTTCGTCAATCCATGAGTCTCTTTGGCTAGCCAAAAAGAAAAAAAGGAACTCCTGCGACCTACACCACGAACACATTCGCAATGAATGTGGCCCTGGGCCCCCGACGTGCATACATGTGGTTGCCATGTAGCCCGTATCGGCCTGAGTCAACACTGCTACTTTGATGGGATGTTCGCCGGGGAAGGGTCCGACCTAACCGATAGTCAACAGCAACGTCGAAAAGGGGGAGGGGGAAAGAAGCTAGAAAATCAGTGGGGTTGACAAGCTCGTGAGTGGTTGTTTGTAGATCAGTACAACCTTAAACTACGCCTAGCATGCGGCCAGGCGGTCTTTAGCGGACCTCCAGTACATTAAACAGGTCGTGAGGGTTGGGGGGGAGGGGAACTAAAGCTTGTGCATGCACTTGTTGCTGAAGTCCACGTAAGACGTTGCCAGCAGACCTGCAAGCGCAGGCTTGCTTGAGGTCTTAAACGCGGAATGAAGTGCTGCTTGATTCTTCAAGAAGATGCTTTCATCTAATTCCCCACTGAATATTGGAGTCAATAATGCTACTGCCGTAGTATCCGCGCTGCTATTGCCCTCCAACTCAGCTACCTGGTACATCCACTCATCTTCATTCTCAGCCTGCTTGAGCCGTGTAACCAAGTGCACAGGCGCCAACAACGTTTTCGACCACGGAAACTTCTTCCCAACGCTCAGCTGCCCTACAGGCAACGCTTCGAATCTGTGTGTGGGCGTAATACTGTTCATTGGTATCGAAGTCTTCTGGCGGAGTTGAGTGCTTGGGTACTCACGTGAAGCACCGCCACAGGAGCTACGTCACATCTGGCTACAGGCCTTCGTGAGCGAGCTTAGTTGAGTGGCTCTGAGCAGATCCGTTCATGATGAAGGGAAAACAATTGGAAGGAACCGCACGTCGTCACGGCGGCGACCAGCTCGGCAACGACTTGTTGCTCGACCTGCTCAGTCTACCGGACTTCCGGCGCTCCGCACCCAGCGGACAGATACTGCGCAGTTTAGATTTTTTCAGATGAGTTAGGGGAGGCACAAAAAACCTTTTCCTAGACAGTGTCCACCAAATCTTCCATAATGCGGTTGGGCCGGTCGGACATATTTTCGATTCACAAGTAGCACTTTCCCCATGTGGCAGAAAATCTCCCACCTGGCAAAAAGAATTCCGCGGTGCCGTCGATGGTGCCGCTCACGGCTTTCACCTCGGGATTCCTTCGCTTGATCACACAAGCGGTAAGGGAGGCGGAGTGACGGCTACCCATCCCTTCTGCAAGTTGTGTTAGTTGCGATGGATTTTCTGGGTCACTTTTCCTCTTCTTGGTGCGGCTTGCAAGTGGTGCTAAATAGGCTGATGTGCATAAGCCACAATTCCCGCGGGGTCCGGCCTCCGCATTCATGACGTAAAAGTCTTCTAATTTATCGTACTGCCAAAGAAATGTCATACTCAATTTCAACATCGCTGAAAAGCGGGCCGTAGAATAGGAGCTCGCACGCATTCACTTCGCAAAATTGAGTGGCAATGTCCGCTAGTTTCCACGAGATATTCACAGCAGGCCCCATCAGGTTGAAAGCCCTCGTGTTCTTCTCACCGCTGTTTCCAACTAGCAACAGGCCTCTTGCCATGCCACCGACAACGCCATTCTCGACAAACGGTGCTTCTCTAACAAGCAGTTGCAGTACTTGAAGGCCGATCTTGCAGGCAGTAGATGCAGAGCACTGTGTTTGGGCGTTGGTCGAGAATTCTTCCCTGATCAACAATAGTTGCAAAAATGATACACGGCGGACTCCCCCGCCGGATGGGGGAGTGTTTGTGCGGTCGTTTGCGCGATGGGGGTCACTCCCGCGTACCCCTCCGGACCCCCACCCCCCGACCGCTTGCCACCAAGACCACCCAGGAACCCACAGGCCAGGTGACTTGCCAAACTAGTTTTTTTAAAAAAAACTACTTTTTTTTGCGCGCGCGCGCGGAAGATTTTTAGGGGTCGGGGGACGCGGATCAAAACATAAAAATAGTCTGCCCTTAGCAACTTTTTGGCCCAGAACCCGAAAATTTTGCCCACACTCAAACACCACCACATGATACTTTGAAGTTTTATTAAAGGTTTCCCGTAACAGGTGGACTACGAATCGCCTCCCTTCCCCCGCACAGTGTGGTGGCGCGTTTGGCGTGGCGCGGCGCGGCGCGTTTGGCGCACCCTGTAGCCCCAAAGAAATTTAGGTTCCCACGTGGGCAAAAGTGTGCCTCGGCGGAATTGATACCCAGCCTGGGTCATTTTTCAATGGGCACAAACAGTGGACTCTGGTTTTGGCAAAGTGTGGTGATATTTTCCCGCTGGTCTACGTGGCAATTTTTTTCCGACGACTTTTTGCTCGCTCGTTTCTCGGGTGAAGAGAACGGTGCCAAATAGACCCGGAAACGTAGGCGGATTATTGTGGTTCGTCGGCATTTCATAGCTGCAGCGTACATTACACCCGCATTGCACCCGTCAAAACCGGTCCAAAAAGGCTGCTTGCAGGGATCGATCCCCTGGAAAAAGCGTTGGTTTTCACTGGCCCTGGAAGGACAGGGGGTGTGGGAGGGCACCAGAATAGGTTGACACCCTCTGAGAACAGGTTTTCTGGAAGATTTCGTCATCTTTCTTCTCACCGGATCAAAAACCTGTCGGAACGCACGCCGGGATCGCCGAGAAAATGGACGAATGATGATCCCAAAGTGAAGAAGTAGTCAATTCCTGGTGAAAACACTGAGGGCGCGCCAATCGCGCCAAACGCGCCATACAGGGTTTTCTGGCGCGGCCTGGTGCGGCTGGCGCAGGAGCCACACTGCCCTGCACGCGTTACTACGGGGGGAAGGGAGTGAACCGTTCTAATACCCGACATCTCCACGGCGTCAGATGCCGACTCCGGAGCGTCGTTCATCGGGTTGCCGCCGGAAGTTACTACGAGCCTGTGCGGTACTGCCTGCCCGATGAGGAGGTAGCAAGTGTGACGAGAAATCTGGCACTTGGACCGTCTGTTTTGGAAGGGATGCGCGGGAAGATGAATAAGGTCCTCCAAATCATCCAAACGCGGGACGAGCTCATTCGACAAAGGTCTGCTGCAGAGAGTTGCCTTCGGTTCCACGTTGCCGAATCTGATTGTCAGTGCGTCTAGGTCGAGAAAGACTGTTGTGGAACAAGTCCAAGCAGGAGGACCTGGTGGCTGGCAGAAAGAGGAAACGAGAAGGCCTGCTCGCATCGATTCGCTCCGATTCGACTGCACGAAGGAGTGGCCTGCGCTGCCGTGGGCCCGATCGCGCCATTCACGCGGTACCATGGGATTGTCCCAATGACTCCTATCCCAATGGTTCTTTGCCAGCAGAGAAGAAGGCTGTGGGGTGAGGTGCGGACTGGAACGTCCCTCCTCCCGTTTACACCGGCCACACGCGCGGAAGCGCAGCTGGTGAAACAACGTCCTCCTTCAACCAGCTTGCGAGCTCCTTTTCCACCACACCTTGCTCGAGGCGCCGCGAACCGCCGCGAATCCCAGCGTCGTTTAGACGCTGTGGGAGCTTTTCCGGAAGCTGCTGGGAAGATTCACTGGGAGTGTCACCGCTTGCTGCTTCGTCGGGTACCTTTTTAAACCTTCCTTTGTTCCATTATGCAGCAAGAATTGCGGAATACATCACACTCGCCACGGTCATCTTTTCTGGCAACTCGGTGTCCATGGGGCTGAAGCAAGCCGGCTGATCGCGCTACGAACTTGGCTGACATCCAGCTTGTCGGATGATCCAACGCCCAACTTCACAAAGATACACGAAAAGCGGGTACATGACGGTCTGGAAGGTTGCCCCGAGGAGGCATGAACTTCCCAAGCCATTGCAACTCTGAAAGAGGTTGTCGAGAACTGGTGACGAAGACTGGTGGATGAGGATGAGTGCAAGACAGATGGTACGTTCAGCGAAATGTGCGCCTGTTTTTCGAGGAGCGCTTTTTTCAGAGCCTTTCGCACGGGCAGATGCTACCACGAGGGAAAAAAAACGAGAGTATTTGTTGCCCCTCCTCCCTTCCAAACTCAGAAAACCCGAAACCTGGAGAAAACATTGCCGAACAAAAATGAAAAAAATCTGGGTGGAGGTCAAATTTTGCTAAGTACACCCAGCGTTTAAATCACGTACACCCCTGCTCTGCGCTGCCAGTAACTGCCAGTAACCGCCAGGTAGACTGCCATGGGACATAAGCTAAAATCAAACGCACCATTATTACGAAAAAAAAGCAACCTCCTGCGCTTTCACAGGCTCAGCTCAGCCCCAGGCAAACCCGTCTGACCGTACCTGATAGCATGATCAAGCAAGACAAAGAGAGAGAGAGAGAGAGAGAGACGAGTTAGAGTGCAGGGACCATCTCTCCGGGGAGTTTCCGGTCTCCTCACTTCTCTTCGCACTGCTACGGCGGGCGTAAGTCGCTCCGGAGGCGCGCTGCAGGTTGCGGCTCTGCTACAGTGAGTGGCGGCACCGGAGTTGGTGCTGCAGCGGGCGCTCTGGCCGGCGGGCGAGCTCGTCTCGCGGGGGATCGCCGCCTTGTAACGCTGCGGGCCCTCTTCTTCCTCGCGACTGCGCGGCCTACGGCGGCGGCTAACACCTTGATGGGAAACTTCAGCTTCCATTGAGCGAAGGCTACGTCCTGAGGGTACACGGGTTTGGCGTCATTCCAGCTGTCTTTGGAGCAAACTGCTACTATGCCGTTTAACATCGCCTCTGTCCTCCGTCCAGCCGCAAAACGTGGACGGTGTGTGAATCCCGGCATTGCCGGCGCACCCAGGCAGCGTAAAGAGCATACACCCTGACGCCACTTCCCGGGGAAGGCTGAGGCCCCCGTGTCAGCAAAGCTTAGGTCGTTGATGGCTCGTGTTAGATATCCTATCTGCAACCCTTTTTCGGCAAACGTTTCCCCAGGCAGCTTGGATCGCGTGTAGGCCTCAAAATCCAAAGCGAGTTCCACGCCGGTCGTAGGGAGAGGGGGGGTGTTGACCCAACGTAGATTCCTTAGCCAGTAGACTAGCGTCGCCGCGAAGCGCGTCCCGATCTGCTTCGTGAGGAGCTCACGGCTGTCCCTTGCCAGCTCAACGTCATATCTCCCTGCCGCGGCGGAGGCAAGCTCCCAGGGGCGCGTCGTCGCGATATTACGCTGCGCTTGCGCCATCTCGATGGAGATGGTCCCGATCAGCTTCTGGACCCTCTCCACGAGTACCGGCGGGGTTCCGATGGGGGGAATCCCCCGTGTGCTCAGGCATAGGGGCATATTCTGTGCCGCCACTCCTGCGACGTCGAGTCGGCAACGTAGATTGACCCACCTGCCCCCCGGTCCCGGGCATTCCCAGAAATAGTGCAGCAGGGTCCCCGGCGTCCCACCGTCGCAGAACTCGCATACGCCGTCATCCGTTCCCCATTTTCTGTTGCACCACTCGCGAGAGTACACCGCTCCTGCGATGCATTTGCGGATTGCAAAGCTGAGCCTGTCCTCCGTCGCGCGGTTCTGCCACAGTCTGTTCAGCAGGCGCACATCCACCCCCCTCTCGATACCCGAGTAGCCTTGCCTTTGTGTCGTCAGGTAGCGCCACGCTCGAAGACGCAGGCCCTCACGGACGAAGTGCAGTGTCTCCTTCCCGGAAAAAGGCACGGTCGCACCTTCGAACGATAGCAACTCGAAACTGTGCCGCTTCGCCGGCAGGAAACGTATCTCTCGAAGGAGATTGGATATCAGCCCGACGGGGCCCTTTAAGGAGGCGTCAGCCCCGGATACAAGAAGGGCATCCATTCGCAGCCGAAACCTCTCCTTCTGGTATTGCTTCGCGGCGGTGCGGAGTGAGCTGTACCCGGAGGCGCATGCCGGATCGCACAAGTGCGCCTTCGCAACAAGGGTAAGTGTCGCGAGGGGGCTCTTCGCCCGATTTGAGCGAGGAATCAAGCAGGCGGAGAGAGCCGTGCGAAGGACGGAGTTGTTCGCAAAGCCACCGGCCGAGTTGGCGCAGTAGGCCGCGCCGTAGTGCGCGGATGCCGCGATCGTCTGCATGACGCGGAACTTGGTGCGCGGCTTCAGTGGCGACGCTTCCAGCCTGGCTGCGGCTTCCACGGTCGCGTCAGACCTACCGTTGTCCACAGGCCCTTCTGTGCCCAGGGGAACGCCCAGAACCTTAACGGTCTTCACCGACTTCACCGCCTTGCCTCCAACCTCGAGACGGGGGCCTTTTTCCGACGTCGAGAAGGAGGCACACTTGCCTTCGTTGAGAGCGAGGCCGGTCAGACTCCCGAATATCGCGGTGACTTCTATTCCTTCCTGGAGCAGCTTCGCGAGTCGCGAGAGGAGGTACAAGTCATCAGCAAAGGACTTAAAGATATTAGCACACCGCGCTCGAACAACCGAAACTGATCATGACACGGTCTCCATTGAATCGGTCGATTTTTCCTTTGCCGCTCAGTCCTGCTGCTATCAGTGAGATGTAACTTCCCTGTTCTGCAATAATCCGGGCACCATCCGCCGAAGCAGCAATCCCTTGTGACCATCCCCGGACGTTCGTGCACAACATGGTTACAGTCTTCGAAAAAAGCTGGCAAGTCGTCATCTTTGCCATCGCCTGCGGAATGGCCCGTACTTTGGATGCGACTGATTCACGAGAAGATCCAAAGCGAGTTTTGACGGGAGATGACTCGCTTGCGCTGGCTTCTTCTTCTTCGTCGACATCGGTATCATCCCAGGAATGATTCATGCCCACGTGCTCGGAAAATGCCCGCACATACAGAAGCCAAACCAAACCCAACTCTCCTAACGTGCTTAGACCATGTGCTCATTTCTAGTGCGGGTTTGCGGGTTTGCGGGTCTGCGGGTTTGCGGGTTTGCGGGCAAACCTTTGACCCCACAGACGCGTTTAATTCAGAGCGAAAATCTGGGTTCATTGGTAGTATAATTTCTTGGTTTTGGAAATACTTCTCACAATTATACAACCCTACTGAAGATCAAGGTTGGGGTTGATTCAACCCATGATTGATAATGAATCCCCTCCCAAAATTCCTGGTGAAAATGGCTGGGGGAAGGAATGTTGAAGCATTCTATGGATCAAATAACTGTCAAACCTTTAACCCCACAGACGGGTTGCAATCAGAGCGAAAATCTGGGTTCATTGGTGGTATAATTTTTTGATTTTGGGAAGTTTTGAAAAAACTTAAAGCCTGTCATCAAAATTACCCGCATTTTCGCAAACTGTAGGGAGTAACCCGCAAACCCCGCAAACCCGCACTAGAAATGAGCACGTGACCGAAGCAGGTTAGGAGAGCTGGGTTTGGTTTGGTTTCCATATATACGGACATCTTCTGAGCACGTGCCGAGGACCTCCAAGTACGTGCGCTCGGCTAAGGCCGGCGCGTGGCGAGACTGGAGGCAGCGGTTAAAGTTCGGGGAACAGTAAAGTTCGGGCAATGCTAAGTTCGAGTGATGCTAAGTTCGGGCGTTGCTAAGTTCTGGTGCTAAGCGCTCAGGGCCGAGTCAGGCTGCGCTGGTAAGCGAAGTTCAGCCAGGGTGGTAAAGTCCGGGTGAAGCCAAGGTCGGTGCTCGTGCCCGGGGGGGGGACACCCCCCGACCCACCGAGTACGGGAAAAGTTTGGCGCTGGTACCCGGGGGGACACCCCTCGGACCCACCGAGCACGGGAAAAGTTTGGCGCTGGTACCCGGGTGGGACACCCCTCGGACCCACCGAGCACGGGTAAAGTTTGGCGCTCGTACCCGGGTGGGGCGCCAGGACCCCTGGCACGGGGCCTGGGGCAGCCTTTTCCCGCCCGTCCCCCCCCCGCCGGCCTCGGGGCGACGGGGTGACCCAAATACCGCGAGATACTGAGAAACTTCGCAAAAAACGCTAATTTCGGGCACACTAGACCCCGGAACACAAGAAATCTCGAAAACAACAGTCGGCCGGAAAAGTGCGGTGAGCGGGGTTCGAACCCGGGCTTACTGGCCTGAAGGCCGTCACCCGCTCACTCTGCCACGCCCCTGCCTACTGACAGGCGGGAGAAAAGTTATATCCGCAATATTATCCAGTCCAAAAACAATACAGTTTCATAATTGTTGCAAGAAAAGCCGGGTTGGCACGAATAGAGGCTATTCACATTGCATGTTCATAGGACCTCCAGTCTCGAAAAAAGACCAAGAATCGCTGGACACTGTGCTGTGGAACATTTTAACCACGATATGAATCATAGACTCTCCGAAACCAGGTGCCGACACCTGATTCGGATCCATACGTCAGATCTGGACTCACTGGGTATGTGGGTTTCTGTGTATAGCCCAAGGAATGCGTGTGGGTTTCTCCAAAGAAGGTGCCAAAGACCCCCAAGACCCAGAATCACTGTGAACTGTGCTGTGGGACATTTGAATCACTATACGAACCATAGACTGTCCAAACCCAGAAACCCGCACCTGATTCGGATCCAGATGTCACATCCGGACTCATTTGGTACGTGGGTCTCCGTGTATAGCCCAAGGAAAACGTGTGGGTTTTTCCAAAGAAGGTGCCAAGGACCCCCAAGACCCAGAATCACTGTGAACTGTGCTGTGGGACATTTGAATCATTGTACGAACCATAGACTGTCCAAATCCAAAGACCCACACCTGATTCGGATCCAGATGTCAAATCTGGACTCATTTGGTATGTGGGTTTCTGTGTATAGCCCAAGGAATGCGTGTGGGTTTTTCCAAAGAAGGTGCCAAAGACCCCCAAAACCCAGAATCACTGTGAACTGTGCTTTGGGACATTTGAATCACGATACGAGCCATAGACTGTCCAAACCCAGAAACCCACACCTGATTCGGATCCAGATGTCACATCCGGACTTATTTGGTATGTGGGTCTCCGTGTATAGCCCAAGGAAAACGTGTGGGTTTTTCCAAAGAAGGTGCCAAGGACCCCCAAGACCCAGAATCACTGTGAACTGTGCGGTGGGACATTTGAATCACTTTACGAGCCATAGACTGTCCAAAACCAGAAACCCACACCTGATTCGAATCCAAATGTCAGATCTGGACTCATTGAGTATGTGGGTCTCTGTGTACGGACCGAGAAATGCGTTTGGGTCTTTCCAAAGAAGGTGCCAAGAACCCCCAAGACCCAGAATCACTGTGAACTGTGCTGTGGGACATTTGAATCACTATACGAGCCATAGACTGTCCAAATCCGGGAGCCCACACCTGATTCGGATTCATATGCCAAATCTGGACTCATCTGGTATGTGGGTTTCTGTGTATAGCCCAAGGAATGCGTGTGGGTTTCTCCAAAGAAGGTGCCAAAGACCCCCAAGACCCAGAATCACTGTGAACTGTGCTGTGGGACATTTGAATCACTATACGAGCCATAGACTGTCCAAACCCAGAAACCCGCACCTGATTCGGATCCAGATGTCACATCCGGACTCATTTGGTATGTGGCTCCGTGTATAGCCCAAGGAAAACGTGTGGGTTTTTCCAAAGAAGGTGCCAAGGACCCCCAAGACCCAGAATCACTGTGAACTGTGCTGTGGGACATTTGAATCGTTGTACGAACCATAGACTGTCCAAATCCAAGGGTGATTCCCCATTATGCTATTAAAGTTTGCTAATTTCCCCATTATGCTACTAAAGTGGTGCTAATTTCCCCATTTGCTATTAAAGCTGCTAATTTCCCCATTATGCTATTAAAGCGGTGCTAATTTCCCCATTATGCCATTAAAGTTTGCTAATTTCCCCATTATGCCATTAAAGTACGTGCGCTCGGCTAAGGCCGGCGCGTGGCGAGACTGGAGGCAGCAGTTAAAGTTCGGGGAACAGTAAAGTTCGGGCGAAGCTAAGTTCGGGCAATGCTGGTGAAGCTAAGTTCGAGTGATCCTTAGTTCGGGCGTTGCTAAGCGCTCAGGCTGCGCTGGTACTAAAAAACAGTTCGGGCACAAAGCGAAGTTCGGCCAGGGTGTAAAGTCCGGGTGAAGCCAAGGTCGGTGCTCGTACCCGGGGGGACACCCCCCCCGGACCCCCCCCGACCCACCGAGTGCGGGAAAAGTTTGGCGCTGGTACCCGGGTGGGCGCCCCCCCCGCCGCCCCCCGGCGAAGCAAAAGTTCGGGCGGAGCTAAGTTCTGGTGAAGCTCAGTTCGGACGATAATGAGTTCGAGTGATCCTAAGTTCGGGTGGAGCTAAGTTCTGGTGAAGCAAAGTTCGGGCGCAGCTGAGTTCGGGCGAAGCAACGCTCGGGCGAAGTTAAGTTCTGGCGAAGCAAAGTTCGGGCGATGCTAAATTCTGGTACGGGCGCAGCTGAGTTCGGACGAAGCAAAGTTCGCACGAAGCTGAGTTCTGGTGAAGCAAAGTTCGGTTCTCGTAGCAAGTTTGGCCTGTGATGGCAAGCTCGGCCGCCCGACTCCGTTTCCCGGGGTGACCCAAATACCGCGAGATACTGAGAAACTCCGCCAAAAACGCAATTTTCGGGCACATTTGACCCCGAAACGCAACAAACCTCGAAAACAATCTTCGACCGGAAAAATGTCATGGGCGGGGTTCGAACCCGGACTCACCGGCCTGAAGGCCGGCGCCCGGTCACTCTGCCACCCGCATACCTTCTGCGAGGAAAAAAAAAAGCTTGCCCGGCTCTTTCCAAAAACAATACACTTTTTTCATGAAGAAAAGCCGGGTTGGCTCGAATAGAGGCTATTCACATTGCATGTTCATAGGACCTCCAGTCTCGAAACATTTTTTTTGGGTTTCGGCGGGTTTCCACCCGTTTTCCACAGCTTCCCGCGGCCTCTACCACGAACATGTCCTACCGTTTCGGGAATGGTTTCCCGCAAACCCTTGGATTTGTGTACGTGTGTGAGGATACGGCTAATAGCTTGCTGGTCATGAAATCTTCAGTCCACTCCTTCAGGAGTCCTTGGTTGGTCCAAGACATGGCAGCAACCCGAAGTGCCCGCCCTGGCACTTCGGGTTTGACCCGGCGCCCATCATGGCCACCGCAGCGGCATTCCACTGTATCTGAATCCACAACTGTGACAACACAAACTGGGCTCATGAAATGATGAAAAGCCTCATCTCATGTATCAAATTTCCAAATGAGTACCACAAAGGTCCACGCTGCAGTGCCCTGGATGGTTCCCGAGTTTTTCCGCCAGAACTTGGCAGAAGCTGTTGCTTTGCTACAGTGCCGCTGAGACAGTGAGAGCTTAGCTTCGGTGCAGCTGTCTTTAGTCTGCTCCAACTTAGTCTGGTGTCAGACTACAGACAGTCAGATCACCAGCTGAGCTGTCAGTGCGAACCCTGCTGACCCCTTTTGGTGAACATGCTGATTGTTTCCCGCGGACCAGCACAGTGCCAAGACGCTGTGACTTGCAAAGTTAACTGTTCGGAAATAAGCCGTTTTCTCGAAACAATCTACTGAAAGTAGGCTAAGTAGCGCCGTCGAATCGATTTCATCAAACGACTGCTCGCGTTAGGCACGGTTAGAAAGTGCATTGTCATTATCTTCCTCGAAAATGGACAAAACTACTCACAAAAAGTCTTGACCAGACTACCTGTGCTGTACTACGACCGCCAGTAGCCCAGTCGCAGAATGGGGAAATTAGCACCACTTTAATAGCATAATGGGGAAATTAGCAACTTTAATAGCATAATGGGGAAATTAGCAAACTTTAATAGCATAATGGGGAATGTGCCAAATCCAAAGACCCACACCTGATTCGGATCCAGATGTCAAATCTGGACTCATTTGGTATGTGGGTTTCTGTGTATAGCCCAAGGAATGCGTGTGGGTTTTTCCAAAGAAGGTGCCAAAGACCCCCAAAACCCAGAATCACTGTGAACTGTGCTTTGGGACATTTGAATCACGATACGAGCCATAGACTGTCCAAACCCAGAAACCCACACCTGATTCGGATCCAGATGTCACATCCGGACTTATTTGGTACGTGGGTCTCCGTGTCTAGCCCAAGGAAAACGTGTGGGTTTTTCCAAAGAAGGTGCCAAGGACCCCCAAGACCCAGAATCACTGTGAACTGTGCAGTGGGACATTTGAATCACTTTACGAGCCATAGACTGTCCAAAACCAGAAACCCACACCTGATTCGAATCCAAATGTCAGATATGGACTCATTGAGTATGTGGGTCTCTGTGTACGGACCGAGAAATGCGTTTGGGTTTTTCCAAAGAAGGTGCCAAGAACCCCCAAGACCCAGAATCACTGTGAACTGTGCTTTGGGACATTTGAATCACTTTACGAGCCATAGACTGTCCAAAACCAGAAACCCACACCTGATTCGAATCCAAATGTCAAATCTGGACTCATTGGGTATGTGGGTCTCTGTGTATGGACCGAGAAATGCGTGTGAATTTTTCCAAAGAAGGTGCCAAGAACCCCCAAGACCCAGAATCACTGTGAACTGTGCTGTGGGACATTTGAATCACTTTACGAGCCATAGACTGTCCAAAACCAGAAACCCACACCTGATTCGAATCCAAATGTCAAGTCTGGACTCATTGGGTATGTGGGTTTCTGTGTATGGACCGCTGAATCGGTGTGGGTTTTTCCAAAGAAGGTGCCAAGGACCCCCTAGACCCAGAATCACTGTGAACTGTGCTGTGGGACTTTTGAATCACTTTACGAGCCATAGACTGTCCAAAACCAGAAACCCACACCTGATTTGAATCCAAATGTCAAATCTGGACTCATTGGGTATGTGGGTTTCTGTGTATGGACCGCTGAATGGGTGTGGGTCTTTCCAAAGAAGGTGCCAAGGACCCCGAAGACACAGAATCACAGTGAACTGTGCTGTGGGACATTTGAATCACTATTTGGGTTGAATACCAACCTGAATCAAAAAACCCACACTTTGTGAATCGAATGATGAATGATTCTAATGAAAAATGGACCAAAAACGCGATTTTTCGACTTTGTTGAATCATTTCAGGGGTCGTTTATGGGGCAAAACCAAAAACCCACATATGGTTTGGAATCCGCTCGACTTACTTTGCAAAATGGCAGAGTAAAAAATACAGGCAGGGCGCCCTGTATGTTTTTACGCGCAATTCCGCAAAAGGTATAGAGTAACCCGCAAACCCGCAAACCCGCACTAGAAATGAGCACATGGTCGAAGCACGTTAGGAGAGTTGGGTTTGGTTTGGTTTCTCTTTATAAAGACATATTCTGAGCACGTGCCAAGGACCCCCAAGACCCAGAATCACTGTGAACTGTGCTGTGGGACATTTGAACGAAACGAGAGGCCCACACCTGATTCGCATCCAGATGTCAAATATGGACTCATTCGTTATGTGGGTGTCTGTGTATAGCCCGGGATATGCGTGTGGGTTTCTCCAAAGAAGGTGCCAAGGACCCCCAAGACCCAGAATCACTGTGAACTGGGCTGTGGGACATCTGAATCACTATATGAGTTGAATACCAATCAGAATCAAAAAACCCACACTTTGTGAATCGAATGATGAATGATTCTAATGAAAAATAGACCAAAAACGCGATTTTTCGACTTTGTTGAATCATTTCAGGGGTCGTTTATGGGGCAAAACCAAAAACCCACAAATGGTTTGGAATCCGATCGAAAATCTGAGTTCATTCGTGTAATAACTTTGCAGAAACGGCAAGGCAAAAAACAAAAAAGCTTCGCCCTGTATGTTTTACCCGCAATTCCGCAAAAGGTATAGAGTTAGAGTAACCCGCACTAGAAATGAGCACGTGACCGAAGCATGTTAGGAGAGTTGGGTTTGGTTTGGTTTCTTATTTACAGGCATATTCTGAGCACGTGCCAAGGACCACCAAGACCTGTACACTGTGATATGGGACATTTGAATCACCATACGAGCAATAGGCTGTCCATAACCAGAAACCCACACCTGATTCGGATCCAGATGTCAAATCCGGACTCATCTGGTATGTGGGTTTCTGTGTATAGCCCAGGGAACGCGTGTGGGTTCCTCAAAAGAAGGTTCAAGGACCCCAAAGACCATGAATCACTGTACCCTCTGCTGTGGGACGTTTGAATCATCGTACGAGTCGTAAACTGTCCGAATCCAGAAACCCACACCTGATTCGGATCCAGAAGTCAAATACGGCCTCATTTGGTATGTGGGTTTCTGTGTAAAGCCTAAGGAACGCGGGTGGGTTCCCCAAAAGAAGGTTCCAAGGATCCCCAAGGCCATGAATAACGTACCCTGTGCTGTGGGACGTCTGAATCGTTATACGAGCCTTAGACTGTCCAAATCCAGAGACCCACACCTGATTCGGATCCAGATGTCAAATCCGGACTCATTTGGTATGTGGGTTTCTGTGTATAGCTCAGGGAACGCGTGTGGGTTCCCCAAAAGAAGGTTCCAAGGATCCCCAAGGCCATGAATCACTGTACCCTGTGCTGGGGTCAAATCCCATTCACGAGCATTCTCAAAACTTTTTGCCCATTCACGAGCATGCTTCAAACTTTTTGCCCATTCACGAGCATGCTCAAAACTTTTTGCCCATTCACGAGCATGCTCAAAACTTTTTGCCCATTCACGAGCATGCTCAAAACTTTTTGCCCTTCACGAGTATTCTTATTTTTTTTGCCCAATCACGAGAATTCAAGCATAACTTGCCATAAGTAAAATTGGCTCAAGCTACCGAGTGCACATTACATGTTAAGCTTTCAACCTGAGACAAGCACTGGTAAAACCCTGCTTGAGAGGACGCAAGCTTTTATTTGTCGCCTCTCTGTTGAGCTATCAGTGACTGGACCTGGACGTTCTTCTGCTTTGCTGCCGTGAGGGGACACTGGACGCGGTAAAAGCCCGGGGCCCTTTTTTTTTCTTTGAAAAACAGAAGGAGACAAAAGATTCACCACAAAAACACATAAGCATGACCAATTTAATCTATTTTATCCGGGCTGGTTCAGTTTTGGTGGCGGACCACCCTTCATCCTGTTCATCCTTCTCACCGGGTCATCCAGCTTCCTTCCATCCATTCAGATTAGCCGCACATTCGACCTGAAATTCATACTTCTACTGCGGGGATGCTGTTCCGCATCGTAAGCTGATAACATCTTATCTTCCTCGTGGCATGCTCTCAAAAGCTGCTGTTTTAAGAGTGTCGAATCGCCAAGCGCAAGGAATTGCGCTGATTATTAGCGCTCTCTGTGTCACTGCTTCCCGCCGCCGTAGGATTTGCGCGAAACTCATTTTCATGTTGCGCCATCGAGAGGACAGTTCTTTTCTTGATACCCGAGAGCGTAAATATCTCCAGATCTTTTACACACTCATTCACCGGTGCACTGCTGCAGCCACTTCAAGAGGAGGATACACCAGTGGATCGCACCATGGTAGACAATTGTTTTATCTCACAAGTGAAAGTGCATGACAGGGGCGTCGTGTAAGGTACCCGGGGCTTGTTCAACCGAACCGTAAATGGGTCTCTGGAAAGTCGCCGTGATGCCTGCAACTGTCCCCCATTCATTCTCTTTTTTGAAGGGTCTCGGCAGACTAGGTACCAGGAAAGCCTGCTACACGGGAGCCAAGCTTCACGTGTTCGGCGGTAGTGCAAAGCCACGAGTCAAGTGGCTACCGATTTGGGTACCTGGTGATCGTCCAGTCTGGGCGAGTCCGGTTGAACCGGCAGACTGTGGCAGGGGTACGATCACGCCGCTCAACTCACTCGGGGAGACACCCTCCACAAGCGACCGGCTTGCGACCGGTCTGGGAGAGTGCCTCGGGTGAGGTTGCTGCTGCACCTGGGTGTTTTGGGCGCTCTTGCTCAGGCTGGGGTCCTGAGGGCGGGCTTTTTTGGGGCAGTATTTCTCACCCAGGAGTATGGAGCAGGGGGGGTCTTTTCGCTTCAGCCGGGGCGGTGGCTGATGGGCGGCGATTATTATTATTTCTGGGGGGGAGGGAGCCTTTTTCGGGGGGGGCGGTGGTGGCTGGGTCGGCGCGGTTTTTTCAAGAGTTGTGGGTTGCTCAGTCCCACCGGGGGGTCTTTTCTCTTGAGTGCCTGCGGGTTTGTTTCTGGTGCTGGTGCGTTTTTCGGGGGGAGTGGCTCTCGTTTTGGGGGAGGTGCCTGCGGGTTTGTTTCGGGTGCTGAGGCGTTTTTCGGGGGGGGGAGCTCTCGTTTTTGGGGGGGTGCCTGTGGGTTTGTTTCGGATGCTTGGGCGTTTTTCGGGGGGGGGAGCTCTCGTTTTTGGGGGGGTGCCTGCGGGTTTGTTTCAGATGCTGTGGCGTTTTGGGGGAGGTGCCTGCGGGTTTGTCTCGGGTGATGAGGCGTTTTTCGGGGGGAGTGGCGGGGGGGTTTTTTTTTTCCAAGCAAAAAAGGGGAGCTCTCGTTTTTGGGGGGGTGCCTGCGGGTTTGTTTCAGATGCTGTGGCGTTTTGGGGGAGGTGCCTGCGGGTTTGTCTCGGGTGATGAGGCGTTTTTCGGGGGGAGTGGCGGGGGGGTTTTTTTTTTTCAAGCAAAAAATTCACCTTTGTCAAAAGTTCTTTTTTTTTTTTGACCCAGACCAGGTTCCAGACCAACTCTGGTCTGGCGACCAGCAGACGGTCAGCCTATAGGGGCAGAGCGGACGGGGTTGTAGCACTGTACTGCCTCCGACTCAAGCTTTGCAAGCTGTGGTTGACCGTCACGTTCTTGGACCAGGAGCGGCCTTATTCTTTTTTTTCCCTTGCTTTCTTCTTCGAAGGGTCAAGAAATGTGTGCATGTGTTTCAGTCCACATGCTTGTCGGGTGAACAGGTAAGACCGAAAGTTCAACACACCGCGCTCGACGAACCGAAACTGATCATGACGCGGTCCCCATTAAATCGGTCGATTTTGCCTTTGTTACTCAGCCCTGCTGCTATCTGTGAGATGTACTTTCCCTGTTCTGCGACAACCTGGGCGCCATGCGCCCCGGCCATAACGCTCCGTGACCAGCCCCGCACGTTCGTGCACAACATCGTTACGGTCTTCAAAAAAAGCGCGCACGTCGTCATCTTCGCTACCTGAATAGGATTGGCGCGTATTTTCGACGCGACTGATTCGCCAGCGCGAGAACGAGCACCGTGAGAAGAATGTTTTTGAGAACCATCGCTGGGCTTGGCCTGCGACTGATTTGCGGAAGAACCTTCTTCTTCGTCGGTTTGATCGTTTTCGAACATAGACGCCGGTAAGAAAGACTTGTACTCCAGCAGCTGGGCCACCAAAACCTGGAGGGCATCTTCCATTAGTGCCAATTCGGCCACATGTGACTTGCTATACGAAGCATCGTCAAGATCGGCCATCATAGAAGCGGCGAGCAGCCTGTCGGCGAAAGCAGCGATTGGAGTTGCCAACTTGCTTGCAATGATGAACGACACCACAGTCATCACCACCAAAATGCTGCACGAGATGATTGCGATGTTCGTGTTCAGCTCCTGTGCTGGCTCGAGGATCTCCGATTTCGACACAGCGATGACCAGCAGCATAGCCAGATTACCCGCACTTGGATCTTCGAGCTCAGCAAATGCGACAATGTCGTCGTCAATATTTCGGAGACGAGCTACCTGCGACCAGTCGCACTCGATGGGAGTGCAGTACCTCCCGAACGTGTCACTCGCTATGCCCGCAATTCTGCTTCCAATCGCTGTCTCGTTGTCGGCTTGGTGCAAAGCGAGAAGGCCGTCGTCGCCATAGCGATCCACCGAAAGTGTAGGATCCGAGGTAGCCAACAACTCTCGACGGGCTGTGAACAATATCAGCAAGTCGTCGTAGTCACTAACTGCTGCCGCTGCGACTAAAACGTCTTGCGGAGTGTCCGTAACTTGGAAGGCAGCCGTGTTTCTATTCAGCTGCAGTGAAATGAAGCCGAATGCACCGTTTGGGGCATGATCAGGGCCAACCAAAGGGAACCGCAGACTTCGGAGAAGATAGTGCGGCAAGCCTTGCCCAGGATCAACAGAGAGGATTTCGGAGGCCCACTGCGGCGTCCGAATGCCTGTGTCCCTTTCGGAGAAGTTGCCGGGGATGGTTTCCCACAACGGCCCCGAATACCCAAGCACGAAGCATGGAAACTTGAGCCAGTTGGCAATCATCTGCCCTGGTCTTCCGAATCCTTCTCCTGCGTTTATATTCACCTGCATGGATCCTGGCGAACACGCATTGAGCACCGAAGTCGGATCGCATCCTGGTGGGTTACCCGTGGAGTTCGCATTGAACAAGGCCCCAATTTGATTCCCGAAGAAGTACCCATCCATATCACAAGTTTGATCTTCAGGCGCCGCATTCGCGAGCACGTTCGGGTCGCGTAAAGCAAACGCGGTGGCACTATACAACGACGGCGCCTCACGGAACATCAGATAAATTGGGCTCCCATAATCTTCGTACATCTGGACCTCTGGTGCATCCGGATTAATCATAGCGGATAGATTGTACATTCGTGCGACAGACGCTGCCGCCGTACTTGCCTGTCCGAAGAATCCAAAGAGCTCGACGCCAATTTGCACTGCCGCACTCGCCAGCTGGTCCTCACGTGCTTTTGTCAACGAGTCAACAGCCATGATCGCTGCGGACACCCAAAGTGCCGCAATAGCAAGAACCACTGCGAGCACGCACATGCATGTCACCAAGGCTCGAACGCCGAGAGCCATTTGTCTCTCGTTTTCTTTTCTTTTAGAATGTTTCGAGTTTTAAGGATCCGTGTTTTGCCTCTACGGCCGACAGTCAAGGCGAGTTGGTGTTCTTTCCTTGGATGTGGGTAGAGCTGGTACCTGTTAATTCGTCTGTTGGGTGGTCTTTGCAGCTGTGTTTTCTTTTCTCACTTGAATGCTATTTTTTTTTTTTTTTTTGTCTTTGCGCAAGCGTTCAACAAAAAAGACCCGCAAACTCGCAATTCGAAGGAAGCACAAGGCAGCCCTCGACTATTTAGCGTTGAACATTCTGTACGTGTTTGTTGCATCCACAAGACGTCCCGTCACAAACCTGGTGGGTTTAAGGCGAAACGGGTTTGTGACGAATGAACTTGATGTGAACCGGAACTGCTGCAACTGACCGGCCGCGGGCAGGTTCGGGAGAAAGAACGGAAGAGGAGACGTTGTTTCTGGTGGTGCTCTAGAAAACCGCGATTAGAAAGATAAAAGAACATCGTTCGCTGCGCAACGAAAATGAGGATTAACAAAAAGTGCAAAGAAGTTCTAACGGATGCTACCCAGGCAGATGTGTATGAAAGGTCTGGCTAGCGGGATCTACTTTGCATGCTTGATCACAGCAAGACATGGCGGGATCGCCATAACGACTAAGGAATACCGTGCTGGTGGTCCGCCCCAAATTTTGTAGCCAGCCGTCTCAGGTCGAATGCAAGAACCTGAGTGATGTTTTGTCCTTCTCCACTCAACATTCTTTCACGGACGCGGCACCTCCTTGCCTTGTGGCTGTCATCAATCTTCTGAGTCCTCACCTTTCTCACGTTGCGGAAACTCACTGCACGGTAACTCAGCTTTCTTTCCACAAATTTCAACACACAGCCCTAGTTCCCTTCTACTTCATTAACATTGTCTAACAGGAGAAAAGAAATATTGTCGAGCCTCTGCGACGTGCTTTAACAGCAGCTAGGATACCACAGGTTGCACAGCCCATACATCTGCTTGGCCATCAGTTAAGGTTCGTATGCTTTTCTTCTAGACGATTTCATTTTGCGTATAATATTCAATTCTGTTTGGCCGCCGCACGATTTCGCAGATGTATGGCTGGTACTATTTGTTAACAAACGGCTCATATATCATGGGTTGTCCTCTTCTCTATCGGTACTTCCTTTATTCGCTTCGTGTTCTTCTTTTCCCGATGACACAGCAGCTATGCCCCCGGTCAAGACTAGAGGCCATAGCGACTTCCTTTGAGATTGGTTGTGCAAGCTGTAGTCAAACTCGGTCGGTAGGTTGAGAAGCACCCCATCTGCTGTCGCATAACTAGCCGACCCTACCAACTTGGTAGGGTACTGCACGATCAGAGAGGTCACAACTTACGCTGACTTGCAATCTGAGTATTGAGACATCGTCAGTGTGCAGTAGTTAGGCACCTAGTTGTGGGTCGCAGGTCGTTGCTGCTCGCGGTGCTTCCGCTCCCAGAAGTGGCGTGCCGAATGGGTCGTCGCCAGCACCGATTCGAGGTACTCACGGGGAACCAGGATGTGCTCCTCCTTCCGGTTCGCATTGACTTTTGGCTTCGTCGCGGCCAGCGGCGTCCGAGACGCTCTCTTCGCTACTGAACTCTTCCGGGTTGCACTCGGCAAGCCGTGCACTTCACCGCTCGCCGCTTCCCTTTCTGATCCATCAGCGACCTGCGAGTTGTGGAAAGATGCAATGCTCTGTGAGGTGGCGTCAGACCGTTGGATCTTCGAGAGAAACCGTAAATACGGAGTATTCTGTCGCCAGACTGGAGGGGTTTTGACGCAGCGGCCAAGCACGCAGGTGATTTGTACCAAATACATCCAGTGCCGATCAATCGCTGGGCTGGTGAAAGACTAGACGGACCGGTCAATCTGCCAAACTGCCCGGTCATCAACCGTGAAGCCAACTGCAAACGAATCACACGAGAGCGGGTTGTAAGGTCTTTTGCAGGTCAAGTTCTGGCTGGTGGCGAGGACCCGCAGTCCGTCATCTCTAGACAAATAAGTACAATACAAGAAGTGACGAACCGATGGAGAAGATGCGGAACAGGGACTGGGTAGGACACTGGTAGGACACGCGTTTCATTGGTTTCTGCATTACCCAACAGTTGGATTGGTCTTTGAGGTGGCGCCCTTATTCAACGTTGAAAGAGATTGGCAGTGCTGCATACCGCACTAACGACGTTGAAGAGCCTTGGATACTCAGCCGTCGGGCTGTCATCGCGTCGGGACTTCCCGCGTTGTGCTAATGCCACTTCCCGGGCTTGGAGGTTGTTGACACGTTGTAGCAGAGCTGACTCGTGGAGGTCCAGCTCGTGAAGTCTCTGCTGCTTCGCGCCCTTAATCTCCTCAAGCGACGCCAGCTCTGCACTCAATCGATCACCGTCACTGCGACGTCCCTGTAGGTGTGTGTAAAACCCATGGCTTAAAGCGCTTAAATCTCTTTCGCAGCCACATTCTCCATCCGGCACTCACTCAAGGCTTCTCTTTTTACCTTCGGACTTTCAGCCCCGTCGCAACAGCACTGGTTTTGCACAGGCGGCACATCTAACCGAGGTCGTGGTGAGAGCTTGGCCTGACTAGTTAACACAGTTTTGAGTCCTGTATTCCGAGACTCGCTCGCACGGGGAAGTGACGCGAATCAAGGATTAGTGTCTGTGCATTGGAGACTGGTTCAAGTTGTAAGAATCGTCACTGTCGGTGTGCGTGCCGCTTTCGAGTTTTAACGACGTGCGAGTCTCCGATTGACAGTTAAGGTGAGGCTGGGTGCGCGCAAAGAATTCGATTATTTACCATAGACCTACCGGTTTGTGGTAGGCGCATGGTAGGCGCATGGTAGGCGCTTGGTAGGCGCATGTGGGCGCATGGTAGGCGCATGATCGGCGCATGGTAGGCGCATGGTAGGCGCATGGTAGGCGCTTGGTAGGCGCATGGTAGGCGCATGATAGGCGCATGATAGGCGCATGGTAGGCGCATGGTAGGCGCTTGGTAGGCGCATGGTAGGCGCATGGTAGGCGCTTGGTAGGCGCTTTCGACAGCGGGGTTTCAAATGAATCTTTTCTTCGGACGAGAGGAGGACAGTTCTTAAGCGATAACTTCTGCCCACGGTGCCATGGAACTGGCACCAGACCTGGTCCATGTTCCTTTGCCGCTGGAGAGTGTCTGAATGCTTGTCCGCGACAGGTTTCAGCGCGCTGTGCGCCTTGTCCGGTTCGGTCCCAGAGTCTTTTAACTGACTCGCAGGTGGTCGATCCAAAGGACAACCCTTCTCAGCAATGAACGTTTTCTGGGAGAAGGTGGTCAATGATCTCATTCCCTTCGAGTCGATCATCGCTCGTGTGGATGCGGCGCCCAGGCCTGACCTTGGGTGTCCTTCGAGTGCTGCTTTGGAAGGCGCCCCCCATACAGAACGACGAGGTCAAACTTAGCCGGCGCCGTTAAGTTGTGGCCGGTCCAACACGAAGTGAGAACAAATGCATTTGAGTTGTGGCCGACTAGCAGGCATCTGCATAAACAGGCATCAACTAGTTACTCTGCAGGCTGACTTTGTAGGCATTCTAGCAGGCATCTTTTCGGTCTCCTCACTTCCTCACGTACTGCTACGGTGCCGCAAATCGTTCCATCGTAGGCGTGTAGCGGCACGGTGGGTTCTCCAGTATGAGAAGAAATATAGAAAGTGGCTCACTGTTGCAACAATGCTTGAGCCTGATGGTTGAGCGTTTGTTCCACGACAGGTGCTTCGTGGGGTGGAAATGCTGTAGTTCAGGCGCCAGGCTCGTCGGTTTCTCATTCACTTGGAAATCCCAAATCCATTTCCCACAAGACGGGGAATATCCGGCTGGGGTGTTTTCAAGAACGTGATTGGAATGGATACGCATAAAAAAGGCGGGCCATCATCAGCGCGGAATCTGAGTGTCTGCAGACAGGACAGGTGTGCGTCTCGATTCGTACGTGCTTGGAATCGATAAATGCTCAACACCGCACTGGTCCCGTCCGCGCCGTGTTTCGGTCCTATAAGCCACGGATACATAAGGCGGCGGGGCATGCATGGCTTCTTTCGTACACACTTTATATGCTTGCTTTGGCAAGCCCGGTTGGTAACAATTTGTGGCTGACACCAAGATCTCCCCTTTTTTTCATCTTTTGTACGAAAGCCGAATGGGGTTGTCGCAGAGCCGAAGACGCGGAGCGGGCATACCGGGGAGTCGGCGTACGCCTCTTGCGCCCTTCGCGCCGAAGCATCTCTTTCGAGGGCCTGCTGCCGAAGGGCGGCGGTCAACTGATCGACTTCAGCGCGCAGCCCCTGCACCTCGTCGTAGCGGGATTGGTCTTGAGAACCAGCGATCCTGTCCGCTGCCTCAAGCTCGGCAACCCTGCGCAGGAGGTCGTCCTTGTCGGCCCGCAGAGTTCGCACGGCCGAATTCGCAGCCGCCAGGTCAGCCGCCTGTCGCTGCACCGTGTCGCGGCACCTTTGCGCCTCGCCGGCGTCGGGTTGGGGCGAGGCCGCTCCCCGGGCCTGCAGCTTCTTGATTTCGACACCGCGGTGCGTCGCTTGGTGCGTAGCCTCTTCCAGCTCGGCTTCGAGTCTGCTTAGCGTGAGCTCAAGCTCGCGCTCCCTTCGGCTGCTCTTGAGGAGGGCGGCCCGCAAAGAGGAGATTTCGTCGTCTTTGCGCGCGGAAGCCGTCCGCTCGGCGGAATTCTTGTCGGCGTCCGCTTCCAGCAACGCGATGCGGGCCGACTTCTGCGCATCCGACCTCCTCGCAGCGGCCAGGTCCTCGCTTTTCGTCGTCTCTGCCAGCTGCATCTCGGCAGAGAGGTCCCCGACTCGTATCGCCAACCCGTCGCATTCCTCTCCTTTCGCGCGCAGCTTCTGCGCCAGATCCAGCATATCCGCGCCCTTCCGCTGCAGCTCCTCGGTCAGCTGAGAGGTCTGCCTCGACATGGCGGCCAGCTCGTCGTTTTTGCGGGTCAACTCGCGCTTGAGCCGACCTTCGGCTTCCCGAAGGCTGCCGTTTTCGGTCATCGCCGCGCTCAGCTCTGCTCCCACGGTAACGCCGTTTACCTCTGCCTTCTGCGCCCGGGTTTCTGTTCTGGCCAGCTGTTCGGCAAAGCTTCCCAAGTCGGACTTCAGAAGGTTCACCCGCGATTGCGACGCGAGCAGCTCCGACTCTAGGCGGGCTGTCTCGTGGTGGAGGGATTCAAGCCGTTCTTTTGCTTCTCGGGATGCCTCTTCGGACGCGAACTCTTTGCTCTTCGCGTGTCTCAAACCGTCCGTTGCTTCGGACAGCTGCACGCGCACCGCAGCCAGTTCGGACTTCAACTCTCGCACGTCGTCGCTGCAACGGCGCTGCGTCAACTGCAGCTCGCGTTCACTCTCGGTAACGGCGCGCGTGAGGTCCGAAATTCGCTGTTCCTTGCTCTGGAGGGCCTGCTGGCACTCCTTCAGCCGCTCGGCGGTGTCCGAAGTGTCGCGGGCGAGCCCCAGGCAGCGGTCGGCCAGAGGCTTCATGTCGGCCTTCAGCTGCTCCACCTGCGCCTCGTACTTGGAGCCGAGGGCGGACAGCTGCTTCCGGAGTTCTTTCGCGCTTCGCTGCACCGCGTCGAGCTCGCGCTGGTGCACGTCGGTGGCGGCGCGCCGGTCGGCGGCCAGGCGCGCGTTTTCGTCGCGCAGCCTGCGGCCGGCGGCCTCGGCCGCGAGCGCACGTTGCGCTTCGGCCAGGACCCTGTCGTTCGCGGCGGCGACCCCGCTCTGCAGGTCCGCTGCTTCGGCGGCCGCCTGCCGCTGCTGGCGGGAGAGCTGCGAGGCGGCGTCGTCGGCGAGCGCCTGCTGCTGTCGCAGGGCCGCCTTCGCAGCGTCCGCTTCGGCGCCCGCTGCGGCGAGCTGCTTCTGCAGCCGCGCCGACACGTTCCGTTCCAGCTCCAGCTGCGTGGCGAGAGACGAGACGCTGGCTTCGTTCGCCGTCTCCTGCAGCCTAGCGAGCGACTTCGACACCAGCAGCCCGGCCGCTGACACCCCTGCAAATAGTTGGGACCGGTTTAGGCACAAACGAACGGGGGAATAATCTTAGTTCAGTGTTCAGGCAGAACACTGCCCTCAAGAAAAGTTGGCTCACATCAAGGCCTCGAAATGCAAATGCGGGGGGGCCATTTTTCGAGGTGTGCGCACGGTCGCACGGCGCGCGTGCATCACCGACCTAATGCCGACCAGTCTGAGAGAGCGGGGTCAAAAAGTACCAGTAGGCAGAACCTGCTCTGAAATCCCCCTTCTGCGTGAAGCACTGTGACATGCCGACTTAGAACGCGGATCATGAAGCGGCAGCCGGCGCGCTACACAATCTGGATCCTGTACCTGTAGCAGCCTGCTGTGAATCGACTGTGACTGTACTGTATATAACCGTAGTGAACAGGGGGGGTTGCACTTGAGTCCAGCCTCAGAAGCTGGAGTTAAAAAAGCGGGTGTCACACCCGCTTTTCGGGTGCGACTCGGGCATACCCTCTTTAACTCCAGCATCTGAGGCTGGACCTCACCGTGTGATCTCAAAGAAAACCTTTTCTGACCCCCAAAAACCCCCTGGGAAACCCCCGTGGGGGCGTCACCCCACCCCACGGTCCCCACCCCCCAAAAAGAAACACTGGGTCTACCTGCAATCTCATCCTGCGCGTACTGCGGCTGCGTGGGCGCGGTGCCATAACACGCCAAGACCTCCCTGGCATTCGCGAGGCCGCGTGCCTGCGACGCGTGCCGCGGCCCAGCGTCGGGCGCGAAGTCGACAGCTTCGCCGGAGACGACGTCGGCGTCGAACGCGTTCGCCTGGGCGTGCAGCAGCGTGCGCAGGGCCGGCACCGTCGTGTCGAGCCTCCGCCGCAGCTCTTCGTTTTCGGCGGCGAGCGACCCGTGCTTGTTGTGCCGGGCGGCGGCCCCATCAGCCTCGCCGCTTAGCCACGCGGCGGCCGGCTTCTGCGGGGGCGTTGCCGCAGCGGCGCCGTCGCTCGGCCGGCGCAGGCGGGAGGCCCCGCGGTTCTCGGTGTGGTCGTCGTGCGGCGGGCAGAGGCTGTCCGCGCTCGGCTGGCGGCTGTGCAGCAGGAGCCGGGCGTCGCTCGCCGTCGCCGCCTTCAACTCCGCGTGCAGCGCCTTCTGCCGCTCTCTGCTCTCCGCGAGCTCTGCTTCAGTTATCTGTACCTTCGCACGTGTCCCGTGTAGGTCCGCCTGCATCGGAACGTGTAGAGTGTATGAAAATCTTTGATTGCCGACTGCGCTCTCGCAATAACGCCTGGTGAAATCAGAGCGACTTGCGCCTACTAGGCATTCCTTATTCAAGGAGAAATCATTGCAATCGTCGATTCAAGATTGGTAGCCGGGAGGCTCTCGAATTCGTTTAATGCGTCAGTGTAGTGCGTGTGCACTCGTGTGCCGTGATTTCACGTTGTTAGCCAGGGTATCTACTCGAATCACAGAGGACTTCAGGCAAGTGGGTACTCTTGGTAACTGCCTGCAAACAACTACTGCCGTCACTGGGAAACGGAAAACAGGGACAGGAACTTCCATGCGGATAAACACTGCACATGAAACGGGGCACGCACTGCCTTGTATTGTCGTAGCTAACTAACCTGGGCCAAACAGCCACAGCACACTCAAAAACCCCGCAAGAAGTTTGAAAGAAACCCAGCGGAGGCAGAAGCACAAACCTCGAGACCCCGCTTGACAGCTGCGGCGTTGTCGAGCTCTGCCTGCAGCGCGACAATTCTGCGGTGCGCCGACGCCAGTTCGCGCTCGAGATGCGGCACTTTTTCGGCGTCGCGGGCAGCGTTCTTCTGCGCCTCGATATTCGCCGTCAGCAGCGATATAGTTGCGGATGCCGTTTCGAGGTTCGACTCGAGCTCTGCGATCTGCCGGCTGCGGCTGCTGCTGTGCTTTCCGTGCTTGCCGTGTCTGTTACCCGTGATTGCAGTGTACGAGTCTGATGACGTCGTACTCGAGAACTCTGCTGTGCTGCGCGTGTGTCGGGTTAGATGGGCGATGGTCGCTTCTGCTGCTGCCAGTTCGGATTGCAGGTGTTCGAGTTTCGAGTTGTGGTTCGTTAGTTTGGGTGACGAGCCGAGGGTGGCCGCAAGTTCGACGTCGGCGGTTGCCAGTCGCTTGTTGAGCGACGCCGTGCTGCGGTTGAGGACGGCCACGTCCGATTCGAGGAGGGCGATCTTCTGCTTGCTTCCCAGGTGAGCAGTTTCACGCTCGGCCTTCTCGAGCTCCAGCTCTGTCAGTGCGGTTTGGAGCTTGTAGCACTTCTGCTGCGCCTCCCGCTTCTGCTGCTGCTCTTTGCTGACGGCGTCCTGCGCTTCATGCAGCCGGCGTTCAGTGGCTGCCTTCGCCTTGCGGAGGGCCTCCAGCTCTTGCTCCACGTCGTCAGCTCGGTTGCTAGCACTTTCGAGGTCCGCTGCCTGATTCCGCGTGACGCGTTTCTCGCCAGCCAGACTTTCTTCCGCCCGTCGCAGCTGGGCTTCTGTATTTGAGGATATAATACAATTGAATAGTAATGTTTCTATACGGCTGACACTTTCGCTCTGCACTTGAGTGTGAGCCAGACAGTGAGGCGGTTTCAGGGCCGTTTTCGTTTCGGCTTTTTTTGGAAAAGTCATGTTAGACCTCCAAAGCGGAGAAGAAAGAGGTTTTGGTGTGCGATCCGAACCGGGTCTTCCTAAGGTTTTGAGCATGATCATGATGATGTCGCTGATGCCGTTGCTCGTGCACAAGTCTTGGAGCTGGCTGTGTGCGGGGATCATGAAGCACAAACATGGCAATGGGCCGGCAGTCGCAGTGTGGCGGTGGCTCCGGTGCTGCTGAGCCAGCTCCGGTGTTGAGCTTCGGAGCCAGCCGGAGACACTGCCAATCGTGACCGTGGCCCGGCACCCCCAGTAGATCCGGGGTGGCTCCCTGGGAGGGATAGGGCGGGGGTTGTCACGCCTTAGCAGTCCCAGGGCCTCTCCCCACCCACCTAATATGTGTTCTCGTCGTCACCGCCTACCGCGCTGACCTTACAAGAATTTCAAACATTTCTTGTTGCCGCTGATGAAAACCGACTTGCGTTGAAGGAATGGCAAAAGGTGAGGTTTTCCTGCTAGACGTCGGCGCTGAAATGCGGTGCCGCCGCGGGCTGCCGAGTCAGAAGAAGGATGATAAGAACAGGGCTACACTCTGCTCGCCCCCCAAGTGGGCTACTTCCTGTCAACACCGCGCATGGCGCGTTTACCGCCTGCAGGCCCGCCTTTCCTTTCTCATCGCAGCTGAGCTTTCGTGATAATAAGCAAGGCTTCTGTAGCCGGGCATCGGTCAATCCAAAAGTAATGCCCAGTGCACTTGTCGAAATGACGAAGTTCAAACCCGAATTCCACTTGTTTTCCGAGTACTCGATCTTGGCCACTCCGCTTACAAGCCGCGTGAAAAATGTACGTAGTAGCCCCAGTAGTCGTATTTCGGCAGGACGGCAAGCGGATTTGAAAGGGGGAAGGAACGAAGGGGAGCAGACCCGTGGTGCGCAAGCTGGCCCTGCAGTTGTACAGTTCTTCCGCCAGCTCAGCGTGGGTGTCCAAGGCAGGCGTGGAGCGCGATGGCCTCGGGTGGTCGTGGTGCAGGTTCGCCAACGCGCGTTCAACCTCCGCGAGCCGGTCGCTCTGCTGCTGGAACGCCTCGGAGGAGCTGGCCTCGCGAGCCATGCCCCGAACCACCAACTCGATGCGCGATATCTCCTCCCGGAAGTGGTCCCCCCGCAGCTGCAGCCGAACCGCGTCCAGTTCAGAGCGCAGCAGCGTAATGGCGGCGTCTTTCTCTCGCAGGAGCTCGGAGTCGGCGGCTTCCTGGTGGCTGGTGGTGTCGACGCCAAAGGAGGCGACGCTGGTGTCCCTTCCCGCGGTCTTCTGCTGGCTGCTGCGGCTGGTGTCGAGGTGTCTGCGCAGCTCTGCGACTTCGGCTTGCAATTCGGCGATGCGGCACTCTTTGCTGCCGGCGTCGGAGCCGCGGCGGACCGCCTGCTGCTGCTGCTGCTTCTTCAGATCCTCGATCTCGGCTTCCTTCTCGCGGAGCTCTTCGTTGAGGCTTCGCTCGGAGCTCTGCAGGGGGCGGATGCGCCTCCGCAGGCCGTCAATTTCGCGGTCCTTCTCCGCAAGCTCTTCCGTAGCCTGCACGAGCTTGTCTTCGGCTTCGCGTCGCTGTTTGTCGTGGTGTTGTAGAGTCTCGCTTTTTTGAGCTTGTTCTGCAAACTTGTCACCAACCCGGGTTGTGCAATACTGCCGGAAGTGCCTGATCGCTGCGGTTTGGCACACTCACGTTCACATTCACATTCACATTCGCATTCACATTCACATTCGCATTCACATTCACATTCACATTCACATTCACATTCACATTCACATTCACATTCACATTCACATTCACATTCACATTCACATTCACATTCACATTCACATTCACATTCACATTCACATTCACATTCACATTCACATTCACATTCACATTCACATTCACATTCACATTCACATTCACATTCACATTCACATTCACATTCACATTCACATTCACATTCACATTCACATTCACATTCACATTCACATTCACATTCACATTCACATTCACATTCACATTCACATTCACATTCACATTCACATTCACATTCACATTCACATTCACATTCACATTCACATTCACATTCACATTCACATTCACATCCACATTCACATTCACATTCCTTTCACTGGTCTGTGCACCTTGCCGATGCTGCGTCTGAAAGAAATAGGCACCTTGCGTTCAGCCTGGCTGACGCCCCTGGCCTTGGCATCCGCGCCCGCGAGGTCGTCTTGCAGCGACGTGTTGGCGGCATCGAGCGCCTGCACGCGGCGCGCGTTGCCGGCGGCCAGCCTGTCGGCCTCGGCCACCTTCCCCCGCAGCTCGCCGATTTGGTCGCGCGCTTCTGCCAGGGCCGCGGACTTCTGCCGCAGCACCTCGGCCGCGTCTAGCAGCGCCGCTCGGGCGTCGCCGACGCATGGCAGAACGGCCTCCCGGAGCCCGGCGGCCCACGCGTCTTTCGCGGCCGGCAGCGGCGCCGCGCCGGCGGACGCTTCATCCGTCGTGCCGCCGCCCGCCCCGTCTTCGCCGCGGACGGCGGCCCTGCAGGCGGAGGCCGGAGCTTTCATGGACGCGGCGGCGCACGCGACTTCTTGCAAGGTGCCGAACAGCGCGGCTTCCCGAGCCTCGGACACGTGCGATTCGCGCTCGAGGGCAGCGATCTTGGCGTCTTTGATGGAGGCCATAGCGGCTTGCGTGCGCAGGTCCGAGAGCTCTTCTTCGGCTGCCAGGTTGGCTCGGTCCGGCTGGGTCTTTTCCTTCAGCTGCTCGATGACTGCGGTCAAGCGGGCAGACTCCTGCTGGGATGCTTTGAGGAGCTCGGTTTCATGCGCCATCGCTTCTTGGTTGCTGTTGATGCTGTCGTTCATCAGCTCTTGGTTCAGCTGCCGCGTGGCGGCAAGTTCGTGCTCCAGCTGCTGCCGCGCCGCGACGTGCCTGGATTCCTCCTCTTTCCGAGCCGCCAGCTGCTGCCGCAGGGACGCCGTCTCGCGCTCGGTCGCCGCCAATTTCTCACGCGAGCCGCCCGAGCTCTCCAGCCGGGCAACTGCGCTCGCGTAGTGCTCTCGCAGCTCTCCGGCTTCAGACTCGGCCCGCAGGAGGCGTGCGTGCAGTGCGCCAGCCTTCTGTCGCTCTAACTCCAGCTCGTCTTCGACGTCTTCTAGCTTCGCGAGCTGTTGGACAGACAGTTTTGTTTTGTGTTAACAATGCACTGTTGGTACTAAAAACTAGTAGTTGGCAGCATACTACATGAAACTTAACAAAGCAGGTGAGTTCCGCTAGTGCGCACAAACAAACGACAAACTGGTCGCCGCGTGCATGCGCATCCTGCGAAAAACATGCAGCAGTGCTAAAAGGGGAAGCATAAACTTAACACTCAACCGTCGAACTCAAACTGCCCACTGGTTGTTGTGTGTTCTGTCAGTCTGTCTGCACGCAAGTGCTGGTCTGACTGGTGGTAGCGGTGCGGGTAACTGCTAGTTCGTTTTCTTGAGCTGCATGTGACCCGGCTTGTTGGTGGTGTTGTTGTGATGCATAAAACCGCCAGTCAGTAGTTGCCGGTTGCCCTCAGTGGTTAGCCGGTCGTCAAATGCATTTAAACACGGTTTCGGGATGGCATAAGCATACCGTGTTCTCCAACTGCGTCTCGACTTCCTGCAGGCGGTGCTGGTTGTTGTTGTACGCCGGCATGATGTTTCTCCGGGGTGTCGAGATAAACTCGCTGTCAGCTTGGGAGAGCAGCTGCTGCTTCAGCTCGTGGTTCTCGGCGCGCTGCTTGTCGAGCTCTTCGTTGCCTTCGATGACCTGCGCTCGCAGGGAAGCCACCTCTCTTTCGAGGGCAGCCACCTCGCCGTCAAGTTCAGCACCTGTCGCCGCCACTGCTGCGCTGCCCAGCGCCTTCTCTTGCTCCAGAATGGCCATTTCCTGCTCGAGGTTGTGCACGTCTTGCTGCAGCTTCCCGCACCTGCGAAGGGTTGGTCTTGAAAAGCATTCGGCGATGCTAAAAGGGGAATGGATGGGCGGGGTTGGGTAGGGTGTCGTCCTGCTTCGGCATGAAAAGCCAGGGAGAGTTTGCTCTGAACTAAACTCCACTTTCTTAGGGGCAATTCCTCATAGCCACCGAGAATCCTTTTTATGCCGGCATATCCACCAAAAAGACAGGCGGTGGTTGGTACTTGCTGGTATGGTAAGTACTACGCAGTGTGTGTACAGATACCATGCAGCAGGACGACCTCGGGATGAGATATCCACCCGCGGCGTGGTTCTACATCCACCTCTCAGCTGCTCCTGAGGACGGTATGCACGTAGTATTTCCGTATCCACACCATCTATGTACACCCTAAGTAAGTAAATCATGGAGCCCATACCTCCGGGTGCTTTCCTTAAGCTTCATCTCGAACTCCGCCGCTTTCAGGAGCGCCTGGTCGCGCTCGTCTTGGATGGCCTTCGTCTCCTCTTCTTTCTCGACGAGGGCCTCCGCAGCCCGCGTGTCAGCTTCCTGCGCGTCCTGCAGCTGCTCCTCCAACGCGACGATGTCTTGCCGGCTTCGGGTCAGCTCACGAACGTACTCGGCCTCCTCTTCTTCACCGGCTCGGGACGCCGCTTTTTCGCGCAGGTCCCCCACCTCCCGCTCAGCGAGCCGGAGCTTCTCTTGCAGGCCCTCGATGGTGTCACTGTGCGACCGAGATTCGCTCTCGGCGTCCTGCAGGCGCCTTTGCAGGGCTGACAGCTCCTCGCGCAGAACCGCTTCGGCCCCTTCGTGCTCCGCGGCCTTCGCTTTGAAGTCGACGATGGAGTTGTCGTTCTGCCGGTTGGCTTCGTCCAAGTCCCGCTGCAGCTCGGCGACCCGGCTCGCGCTCTCTCGCAGCTGCGCCTCGAGGTGACGCGTCGCCTCCGCAACTTCCTGGCTCGTGTCGTGCTTCCGGACGACCATCTTTTCAAGCTGCACGACTCTTTCGGTGACCTGCGCCGCCGTCGTGTTGCCGAAGGACCCGTGTGACGATACGGCTGACGCTTTGACGAAGACTTCGCGGATGGAGGCGGTGAGCATGTGGTCGATCTCAGTCGATTCGAGCTCGAGGAGGAGAATGCCGAGGGCGTCTTTCACCATGACCCAGTCCAGGAGGACTTCGTTGAGGTGGTTGGCGCGGGACTCGGCCAGCTTGTTGGCGTCGTCCCGCTGCTGCTCCGCCTTCGCCGTTTTCTTGTCTCTCGCCTTGACCTGCTCCTTCATGACTTCCAGCTCGTGGTCCCTCATCTTGACGACGGCTTCCCGGTTGTCGAGCTCTGCTTCTTGGTCTTTCACTTGCTTCTCCAGCTGCCTGATCGCATCGTCTCTGGCTGCCAGCTCCTCCCGCTGCCACCGTGCATTCGCCTCGTGGCGCTCCTCGTTGGCGACACTCTCTCCGTCGAGCTGCCCCACGGCCGGCGTGTTCCACACGAGGAACGATCGGTAGCTAGCGGCCTGGCTCACGGGGTTCCCCGAAACGTCCAGCGCCGTCAGGTTCTTGCACTGCCGCAGGGGTTGCAGTTTCGCAAGGAGCTGAATCTGGTTGCCTGTATGAGGGATTTCTTCTTTGCACTGGTGCTGGGTTACCTAAGGGTTCAGCGGCACGGATGAGATGGTTCTGCCATCTTGCATTGATCAAGGGAACCTCGACTGATGTGCCCTTCCTCAACGATGCGCAACACGGGTCCATTTTTCTCTTTGAGACTGAGTGTGATGAACACGCAGTCTTTTGGGTTTTATTCAGGGGTATTGGGTGAGGTTCGCCAAAACCCGGGTCACCTTCCTCGTTCAGACTCGTAGCGGTGTTAGCGTCCGTCATGGGGGGCGTTGTTATTTGATTGTCATTGACCGTACACGTTTTTGAGGTTCCAAAGTGATCCGTGATGGCTTTGAGCTTCTGGACCGCGAGCAGCCGATTCGATGCACTCGGTGACCTCACATCGAATGAAGCCGCTGTTACGCTTTCAGCTCTCCGAGCTAACCGTGAACTTTAGTTCGAGTCCGCATAAAATAAGGAAAAGCGCGCATGCCGCATTTGGTGGCTGGCAAAGACGAAGAATGGGCAGTGCACGGCACAGCGAACTTGGAATGATGATATCGATCAGATGGCAACCGACTTTCAAACGCGCTTTACGATGCCGTTGGCCTCGTCGGTTTTCAAGACAGAAAGAAGCGGGTGGGGCGGTGTACGACGTACCTAGGCACATCGACTCGCCGAGCCGGGATGATTTCGCTAGCAATTACACGGGAAAGACAAGCGCTACACCTTAAGACTGTCTCGACCTCTACTTCTCGAAGCCGACGCTGGCTTACTTGGCGTCAAACGCCAAAAGATGCGCTGTAGCCCGATAGGGCAGGAATGATTGCACTGCTACTCGCATCACATGTTCTTTTACATCTCAACAAATCAGCAAAACTCTCGAGGGCCGTCATCCTGACTGACTCGCAGTCGGATGTACGGGAGCTCTTGAAAGGCACACATGCGTTGTCGGACTGCATCGCGCGCAACACGAAGGCAGAGATTGACGTCCAGCACATCCCAGCCCATTGTGGTATAGACGGGAATGAGTACGCGGACTCCATCGCAAAGTATATAACCAAGGACTCCTCCACGGCAGCCACGCAGCCTGACCCGGAAACCCCTCTAAACTCTCAATCCTACCGGGCACGCATTATAGAGTTTGTAAAGCACAACTACACAACCAATAGAGACCACAACTTCTTTTTCATAGCCACAGCCGTATCACTCCTGAAGAAACTGCTGGGATCCTTGGCACGACGTGCAGAAGTAGACATCCTGCGACTGCGAACTGGCCACTCGCCACTCAGCAAACCGTACCTCTGTCCCGACGAACACAAGAAGAAACTCATGTTAAAGTCAGAGTGTTGGCACTGTGGCAAATCAATCAAAGATAGTTACCTGTACCACGTCCTCAGAGCTTGCCCTGCTACAGGTTCTACAAGTGAAAAGCACATCATCAACCCCATCCCCACAAGATTGAGTGATATATTCCTGCCAGGAAACTATGTGTAATAGGATAACGAGCACACACAAACCAACCTGACATAAAGTGCTCAACGCAAGAACGTGAAACATGCCCCCACCTGTGCAGTCCCACACCTGACCATCACTGATGGCATGATGAAAAAAGCCCCCCCACCTAAGAACTAGAACTGTCACGTCACCTCTAGCTGCAGTCATGCCCGTACTTGTGAAGCCCCAGCCAACTTAGAATAGATGTGCAGAAATCAACCCCGCCCACCCTTCACTCCCTCCCACAGTACACCAGTACTGCTAGAAGGAATTATACTTTAGTTAGGCTAGTCTCCAATTTTCTCGTTCATTCGCCTAGATTGGTTTCTCACCTGACCGCCGGCTTTCCAGCTGAGGCTCCGTAGTTCGTTGCTTCAGTACCAAGCTTGGTCCCGAATTTAAATAAAAAAGGATCTGCGAAGCTGAGGCGAACAATCGAAGCGAGCGCGTACCCCCATTTGTACACGGCAGAGGGCGTACTCTCTGCCCAGAGGTTCACCCGAACTCGCCAAACGAAGGCGGCCATGCAAGGCATGCGGCGCGAGCAAGGACCCACGAGGAAGATGGATCCCGTCGACCCGCACCTCCTTGTCCAGATCGTGACGGAATCCTCCCCCCAACCCGAAACCAGCTGCACGAATTCAACTTCGTCGCTGTCATCTCGTACGTCTACCTTCTGCGTACAAAAGACGAAGTTCTCCCTCTTTGCAGAGGTCTCAGAACTGACGTCCGCATACCGCCATCAAGGTCGTGAACGACAAGCAACATCACAGCTCCGTTTTCTTCATCCAGAGCGAGCTGTGCATTGCCCTCGATCGAAAAACGCGCCGCAGGGTGATGTCATGTCAAGGGGTGCACGTGTCACCAAATGCACGTGAAGACGGGCTGGCGCGCAATATGCACAGTCCACTGTTTGTGGCCCTACATTAGGGACAACGTGCGGCCAGGCCGCCCCCACGGGGTAGTTTGAAGTCGATATGCAGCAACAATCTGTGACGATAGACCGCACAAAGGTAGTACTATGTATCGTTTGCCGAAGCAGCCGGAGACAGCAGGCGCAGGGGGCAGGTCTTGCTTTACGCTTCTCTTCTTCATGGAGACCCGCCCCCAGGCAATCCGACTTTTCAATCACGGTCGCGAAAGGTTTGCGCCCTGTAGTGATGAGGTCCCCACAAGCAGGGGCTTATATATGAATACCGTCTCCCAAGTGTTTACTGTTACCCCGAGAAAAAACTCGGGCGGGTGGGGAAAAAAAATGATAATCTTCTGAACAGGCAGTTCATTTTTTGGGTGTTGGCCAGGGTCAGTCAGGGCACCATGCCACCGAAGAAGCGGGCGAGACTCGATCGATCCCAGGGCACACTCGCTGGATTCTAGCTCCAAATGCAGAACCTGCGGGGCATGCTCGAGTGCGCCAGGAAGGGGAAGTGCTAGCAGCTCAAGTCGAAAGCGGGCAACATCAGCAAGTATTCGGGTTATTGCACCCACGACTGCCACTCTAGCCGATTTCATGAGACAACAACTCGCTCTCCGAGGATTCGCATACCAATCGACGCATACAGGAGCTATGTGCGGGAATTTTGTAATCGCAGAGAAGTCTAGATTACATAGACCTCGACACCTTTTTGTCTTGTATTGACCGGAGCAGGTGCTGGCGCCAGGAAACTAGATCGGGGCTAACGTTCTCAGTTGGAACACAAACAGACCCTGTTGCCCCAACGCCTTTACCCGATCTTCTTGCCGCAGCGCGTTCTGACTGCCAAGTTGGCACCTGGCTGGGCAAGCATGACACAGCAGTGTCCAACGTGGGACGAGAAGCGTCGGAAACTTCTGCCAAAGGCAACATTCCCAAGTTTCACCCACTGCACTCCCAACTTTCCCGCCAAATCTCTCAAACCCATATAAGTCCCTGCCTACAAGAACCCAGTGATTTATAAGGGTGGGGGTAACCCCCACGCTCCCAGGGATTTTCCTACACAGGGGAAAAAAAAAAATTTCCCCAAAAAAAAAAAGAACAAAAAGTGGCCCGGGGAAAAATTTTTTTTCCCCGGCAAAAGTCGTTTTTTCCCTGTGGGTTGGCTAGTCCACTGCACGAACGACACAGGGACAAACGGCCGGGGAAGGGTGGTCGGCTCAAATTTTCTACACAAAACGACGATGTCTCTTGCCAAATTTGGTTTCTCTGCGACGCCGCGCAATACCCCTCGCGATGACCAGCTCCAGTTCGACTATGCGAACTGGCAGGGGCCCAAAGCTGAAAAGCAAGCGGCCTTGAGAGGTATCACTCAAGGTACCGGTGTCAACCGGCTGAAGAAAGGTGCGCTGCTGGATCTGATCAAGACTCATGACCGTGTCCAGAAACAGAAACAAGACGAACAAAAGGCGCGCGAAGCAGCCGAGGTCGTCCCGCCTGCAGTGGTCGACACGGTATCTGAACAACTGCAGGCAACCACGGAAGAGCCAGCGGAGTCGGCTCAACTTGACATCTTCGGACCAGGCTACACCGTCGTCGCAGAGAGAGAGTACGAATCGGACGACGAAGACAACCGCACTGGGTTTGCTTGCGTGGCCTCTGTTTTCTGCATCATCTCACTTCTTGTAGATACACAAAGCAGGACGCAAATCATGGACGCCGACGAGGAGTCGGATACGGAGCCATCCCCTGACCCTGAGGCAAGCGGGAAATGCAAAAAACAGAAGTTTGGCGTGGGTAGCATCCTCTGCAGCACAATCGAGAGGTGGGTCGCCGAATACACGTGGCTGGATGTAACGGGGGAACTCAGTGCAGCGTCTGCAGCCTGAAATACCCGAAGGTCACAGCTCCGTTTATCAACACCCGGTACGCTATCCCAAAACACGCGAGCGCGAAGATCCGAGCCCACCTCACTTCCACCGAGCACACGTCTTCAACCGACATCATGACGAACATACGCTCCGGTGTAAGCAAGATGAGAGCACAAGTTCGTAAGATAGTCCAGACAATCTATAAGATTGCTAAGCTGGAGATTCCCCACTCCGAGCACACCAAAGACCTCCTCTCCTTTTTTGCTCGTCTCCACGGGGACAAGGACTTCTGCAACTGGCTGAAACAGAACACGACGTACCTTTCCTCGAAGGTGATCACCGAGTTGTTGGGGTTGATCGGCGTGGTGCTGGAGAAGCGGCTCTATGGTGAACTCCGGGAATCGCGATTCTGGTCCGCCACAGCAGATGCAACGACCGATGTGACTCGCAAGCATCAACTGACCAAAGGTGATGAAAATGATACGGCAAAAGTTTCGTACAGATGTACTACTAAAAAAAATTTTGCAGCTGGTGTGGTCGGTATAGCCAGGGGGAACTACGGGGGAACTACGGGGAACTGACCTTGGGGTGTCTTTTTTTTTTTTGTAGTGGATTTTTTCAAACGCCACCAAACCGGGAGCTTTGGAGTGAGCAAAACGGTTCCTCTTGCTTGGGCTTTCCACAGAAGGGCCAAGCCTTTTGAAAAATGGAGCCTTCGGGGTGTCGGGGTTGGTGCTTTCGTGACGCCGTGGCATGAAGGATTCGCTGGAAAGTAGACTCGAACGCTATCGTAGGACTCGCAGATGTCGGTTGGCTCACGCTCGCAGGAACCTAAGTAAAGCTCGCTACCGGGCCCCCTTCAACGTTCCCCAAGAGGACTGAACGAAAAGCTCAGTTGCCACCATTGCGTGCTTGTACTGGCCCTTGAAAATAATCGCGTTATCGTGACGGATGGCAGAGGCCTGGCCGATCGAGATCTGCAGGATGTCTTGGACAGCCCACAGATAAAATTGGCAGCACGCAATCAAGAGTCCGGTGATAGAAGAAAATATGTGCTTGAGTCCAACTTGTGTCTGCATGGAAGGGAAGCTGATAAGAAGTTCTTGATAAACTGCATGCCCTCAGCATGCCATTCAAGGCTAATGTTGTTGTCGGCAAACTGCTCTACGATCTCTGGATGCAGAGCCCGAAGACCCGAAGGCTTTGCCGTGTCCGAAGTCTCCCTCTCGCCAGCGAAAGAAGCAAACAAGCCAGAGCCTCTCCTTGCGCGCCATTCCGACACTCCAACCCCTCTTGGGTTTGGCAAGAAGGTGATCTGCAATCACGTTCAGAAGCCCAGGTGGCGTTTGCATCAGCTCCTCTACTCTGGGAGAACCCGGAAGCTCTCCGGAGATGGTACCTGCATTCCAACTCGTCCTCTTGGGAAAGGCCAGTCGACGGCTGTACGCAAGTGGGCGGAGGTCCTGGGACTGCGAAGGCGTGACTACCCCACAAGAAGGACTCGCTGTCTCTCTGTTCTGCCCCTGCCGCCATAGCCATCTTATCCTCGGCCAAGCACCAGTTTCTCCTCCTGCAACGCAACCTTGCCTTCAGCATGGCCATTATTATTCTGACCTGTCATTCTGCTTATCAACCTTACTCCTCGCTCGGGTTGCCGTCTTCGACCGCGACCGCCTCTGATAGTGTGGAGAATGCAAATAATCTGTGGCGATTTACGGTGTCGCGGATATCTCTTCGTACGTGATGTGTCATTATTTCGCCTCTTTAGCTCAACTTGATCGTCGCGCTCAGGCGCGCGTTTGGTGCCTCGCTTCTTCTTCGATTGCTCGCCCAGGTTCACCGGTTGCTGCACCGGCGCTTTCACACGCCGCACATCACTTTCTGGTGCTCGTGGCACACCCGCTCACTCCACTTTTCGTGTTCCGTAGCGTTGAACACCGCCCATCTCGCCGCACGCTCTGCCCTTCCACCTCCGTACGTAGGGAAAAGATCCGGGCTCCCACCGTTCTCAGCGACCCTATCTTCTCCAGTTTCCTGTCTGGCAGAAGCGGTCCGTCGCCGTTTCGCTCCAGCGCATCCCCGACGGTTTTTAAAAGTTTTGCGAGTACCCTCGCACGCATGCTCAACGGTGTCCCGTCCGTCGTCGCTACGACACTGCCCGGAAGATCCAGTTTGGTGCACACTTCAAAGTCGACGGCGAGCTCCGCCATCGAGACGTCACCCGCCACCGACCAGCACATCCCATCCAGCCAATACTGCAGCGCCCGGAACCACCTCTCTCCTCCGACCGCCGCGAAGGTCTCCGGTCCCGCGATCGCTTCGAAACCCGGCGGGCGCGGGGCCTCTGGTAGAACATTTCCTGCTCTCCTTACCGCAGCTGATCCTGTCACTACCTGTCAAACCGTGACTCCCAGTCTGTCCTTCCTTCTCATCCTATTCCTTCCTCTTCGGGGCACGCATAGCACATGGCCGCTCTGCGCAAGTTGGGGCCGTAATACTGCACCTTTGTAGCTCTTCCGCCCCACCTTCGCCAGGGCCGACTGCACAAAGTGATCGCCACAAAGGAATTACCCCCCGAAATTCACCGATTTTGGCCTGGACCAGGTGGCTTGTCTCCTGGGGTCTTTGATCTTGATACGCTCGAATTACCCGAAATTGTCCTTATTTTGTGACGAAAACGTGCAAAGTAGCTCAGAAATGCTCTCCAGGACCCAAGGCCGCATCCCTGAAGCACTCAGCAAAAAAACATGAAACGAAAAAAAAAAAGACACCCCCCCCCATGTTGAACTACGGGGGAACTACGGGGAACTGGCCCACCGACCACACCAGCAGCATCATTTTACTTTTTCCCCGGCAAAAATCCATATTCTCGGGGGCCAGGAAAACCCCTGAGCGTCACGCTCCAAAAAAAAAAAAAAACTGTCGGGGGGCCGCCGTGAGTGGCCAACACTGGGGGACCAGCCACTGAAGGGGGCCGCGCCCGGGGAGCCAGCCTGGGGTGGGGTGGGGGGGGGGGTTGGGGGTGTGGGCGCAGCCGGGCGACTAATTACCAGTAGGTCCATTATCGCAGACTCTGCTGAGGGAAGGCAAGCGAACTATCTCCTGCTTCTACACTTGACACACCTTTTCCTTTATGATCGAGACACGAACGAGACACAATTCGGCTGTGCTGGGCTGCGCTATGCTGCGCTGGGCTACACTGGGCTGGAATGGAGGGGCGGTCCTTGGGTGCAGCTCCGCAACCACACTGAGAAAACACTTTCTTGGTAAAAAATTAGCCACCCCCACAGGCATGTGGAGGAATACAGAGGACCCAGCTTTCCATATAAACCCCTGCAAGAACCCAGGGCATTAGCTTCCCATTCCAAATTCCGTCAGCTGACGGAATTGGGAAATCCGGGCGGCTCAAAAAAAAAAATCAAAATCTCGCAGCCCCACTACGCGACCAGGGCCGCAGCGGAGCCAGGGGGCGCAGCAGCCGCGTATGCTGTTGCCGTCAAGGAGCGTGTCTACAACAGGATCATCGCAAATGAGCCGGACCCGCGGGAGTGGCGAGCGGTGCCGCTAGTTGTAGACACGTTCGGGGCCTGGTGCCCAGGAGCAATCACGGAGCTGCGGCACATCGCCCACGCGAACGCCCTCCGTGAAGACCGGACCGCTTCGGCCGCCTGCCAGGACCTCTTCCACCGCTTGAGCTTTTCTATAGCCCAAGGGGTGGCGAGGATCGTCATTGCATCTGGTGGGGCGCGACCGGACGAAGCGAATCCACCCTGATACAGGGGGAAGAGTCACTGCATCGCGGGTTTTTTTACCTGGTTGGACCTGCACTCAGATGCAGGCCAGCCCAGGTCGCAGTGAGGTGGCGTTCACTGTGTGCTGAAGAAGCATTTCTTTGGACTACCGCTCCGGAAGCAACCGGATACCGGCAGCCCCGCTGTACCAACAAGGCTTGTACAGTGTCCCGCGCTCCAAAAAAAATAAAAAAGTGCAAAAAACGACCTTCGATGAAAAAAGTCGTGGGTCCGGTGGAGGCGTGGGTTAGGCCAACTGGCAGAAGTTTGGGGCTGCCGCCGGTGCTGAGCCGAGTGAGAGAGTCGAGGCCCAGAAGCAGCCCAGAATTCTTGACAGATTCTCTCCGAGTTGACACAAGTGCCTTGTTCCGTGTGATCTCCGGTCTGCATCTACTCGTGCCAATGATTTACCAGCACACACTATCTGAGTGGTGGATGAATTTGAAATGGGCTGTTGGCTTCAGGAGTTCGCACCAGGGGGAGCGGGGCGAGGGTCACACAGATGGCAAACAGTGCCACCAGTACGTTGGTCGTATGTCTTACGCGACAAACGGACTGAGAAGTGCAAACTATTTCTCCACCTGAATGTACCGTACCGTTTGCCGGGGGGCCCCCCGGACCCCCCCCTTTTGGAAGGTTCGGGTGGCCTAAATAAACAAAGGCTTCGATTTCAGAGCGGGAAAAGCAATTGCCTATTGAGACGGAATTTGGAAAACTGAATAAAAATGAAGCAATATCCTGAAGAACCCCTCCCAAAAAAAAAAAACGTAACGAGCAGTGCCAAATACAACTGACCGAGTGTTCGGACCGCGCTGCCAGGACTACTCAAAATTTCTTGTCGGAATCAACACCTTACCCAAATTATTCTCGTCTCAAAAATGACCGATCTGCGCACTTGCAAGCAACTGTCGGGTACCCTGACTTTGCAGGCTTTGGCTGTCATCAAATTGACTCCGGCGAGCTTCGTTGGTCACCATCCGACTGGAATGTTGCCGATAGCAACTTAGACAGCATCTGGAAGCAAAAGAAGTTCGCGGACACTGGCAACTAGAATCGAGGCTGGTCCAGACGACGGAGGATGTGCCTTCTGGCGATCAAGAAGCGCAGTTTGAGGCCCGGCGTACCTTCTCCGTGACCCAAATCGCCCTGGTGCAATGCAGTTTCCGTCCGATAAGACGGTGTGCATGTACCTGACGGGGGGTCGTTACCACCATGTTTTCCACCGGGATCTCCGCTCGGAAGAGCTTTTGATCGACGATGGATGGTTATATCCCTGGTGGAAAAATTCTATGCTCCACATGACACTGCAGCATCGGATGCCCTAACAAGTGGGACGTTCCTGGGGTTGACGACGAGGTGGCCGCTTTCTGTTCCTATCACAAGATGCGCTACATCTCACGGGGTCAACATGAAACGCGTGTCCCCAGGATTCACGGTATCACCCCGAACGAAGTGTGCATCGCCGTTGCAGAAAGCTACGACGCGGTTGGACACTTCTTCGTGCTGCAGTTTTGGCCTAGAAAGGCAGCGTCCACTGCGTTGCCGGCACCCACCAACAAAGAGTTGCAACCGTTCTTTGCTCGCCTTTCTACTGCCCCTGTTAAAAGGCCACCAGTCGTGTCACAAAACACGTCATGGGCTGCGGCAGGCTACGTGGAGGTTGACCCTGGCCAGTTCGTTTGCAGGCTCTGCCGGCAGCGTGGTAAATTGGTGCCCCTGTGTTGGGAGAAAGGTGGTGCTCGAAAAGGGGCTGGCGTTTGGAGCGAACCTGCAAACGTGAAACGCAGCTTCGCGGCTTGGGCAAACCTGCGCTGTCACCGGCAACCTATATGAGCCTCCGGTGGCTGCCGAAGGTCAAACAGCTCTTAGACCGAGGTATTAAGATGTGGTCGACCTGGTTAGAGCACCTGCAGGATCACCCCAACCACTGGCGGAGCGCCGACTGGACGTAAACGAACAACACGACCCTTTGGCAGAAGCAAGAGCTGAGCTGCTGCCGGCATTGCAGTCGAAGGCCAACCGAAAGATGTTCGGCTGCTGCACCGGGATACTTTCAGGCAACAGCTCAGAGCAGCTCGAAGCACGACACAGGACGACGCTGCCGTGTTGGCCTGTGCGCTGAGAAATTGCGCGAGTGAGGAGATTCACATCCTCTTGGCTACTGTAATGGTACAGACGCGCCGTGATGGAACGCGTGTTCAGTCGCGTAAAGAAGCGAGTTGGGGACGACCGGGGAAACTTGTCCGTGTCCTCGCTTGAGGACGAAATGCTTCTCGACTGGAAGGGGGATTACGGTTACAACAGCTGAACTTGTGTTTGGGTCGAGTAAACGTTGTCCATCATGTGAAGTATCAGGTGAAACCACGGGTACGGGCTCACACTTTCCTCGTGTTCGCCAAGGTGGCTTGTTTACGTGTGGTTGCATGCTGCGACACGAAATGGCGACACGAGGCCCGCACCATGCCCGGGACTATGACCGAAGAGGTGCAGTGACGTGGCTGTAGCAACAAAGTAAAGGGGGGGGTCGAATAATAACACAATGTTATTATTCAATTTGTCGAATAATAAAAAAAAATTGAGGAGGCATGATGTGTCAAATAATAACAGGGTCAAATAATAAAAAAAAATTGGGATGGAGACCGTGGCTACAAGCGCATCTCAGTTCCGAGCAACATCCAGAGGACGCACAGGGAGCTCAAGTTGCGCTGTACAATCCGTCTTGTGGCTCGTTGGGTGTCGGGATCCTGCGGCAACGACGTCAGAAAGGCTAGGGCACCATATCGCCTTTGCAACACACCAGTACTGGCTTGCCCGCGAAAGAGGCCTTTGGTGTGATGACCGGGGGCACACGAACACAAATGCCGTAGCGAAATGCCTGCGCCCCATCGGTGTTGTGGCAGAAAGCTACCATGAGTATCCACTCGAGTCCGGTGCTGAAGCAGCGCTTTCCTTGTTTGAAGAGTGCCAGTCATTGACTGTTGTCAATGGTGGTTTCACGATCGCGCTGCAACGCGTGACAGAAGTGTACTTCGTGTTCGACAGCCACATTGCGTCGGTGGTTTTGACACGCGACCCCAACGTCCTGACGGCATACCTGAACGATCTTTTCAAAAGAAGGTGTGGGACATGCACGTGCAACGGCGGATCCGGGTGTGCTGGGTGTATCGTTGCGTACAACACAGTGACTTCTACCTTGACATCTCTGGATGGAATTTTCTGGGAGCCAGAACCATCGGCCGCTGTCGACGAAGACGTCCTCGAATTACTGCGGGCCTTGAACATAGCCGATAATGCTGAAGAGGCGGTCGACGTCAACGAAGGAACTGGAGATGTACCTGCAGATGCGGAGCCTGCGCGCAAGAAACCCAAATGTGAAGTGCCTGACGACAATCCGAAGAAGAGGCGGCGACGCGATCTCTCAGTGCTCGAGAAGATTGCCATTTGCAGGGCGAGTCGGAGCGGCGTCGAAAAGGTTTCCCTCATCTCGTTCTGGAACTTATCTGGTGGCGCTACACAGCTCTTGCAAATTCTGGCGAAGGCTGATGAATGCGAGCGCATCCTAGCCGATCCCACCGTGTCCGCCAGAACGAGGAAGCGGTGTGCCGGAGGTGGGAGGAAGCCGAAGTACCCAGAGGCGGAAAAACTGCTGAAAGAGTGGTTCGAGCAGAAAGTGAAGGAGAAGTTCTGGGAATTCTTGAGTACAACGAACCCGACGGAGCTCGAAACTGATGTGACGAGGGAATTGATGTCGGGTGTCAAGAAGCGCCTCGATGCGGTCAAGAAAAGGGTGAATCTCGCCACTAAACAAGCTCCCTCCGAGCGCGAGAAGAAGGTTCATCAGTTTCACTGGAAGCTGCACTCTGCAAATGCCTTGCACGGCTTTGACGTGATCATCAATGCCGACGAGTCGCCTCTCTGTCCTTCTGGGAGGTCCCTGTTGTACACAATAACCTACAAAGGGAAGTTGGTTGAAGTAGCAAACGAGCGACTGTCCCCGTGTGACGGAAAGCGCTTTGCAACACTGCTCTTTGGTGTGGCTGCCAAACCAGACGGCTCTTCCGTGAAACAACCGAACCCCTTCTTGATTTTCTCTGGTGCTGGCACCGTGAAAGATGCAGAGGCCAGTGCCTACAGCAAAGACGTGAACGTAGCATTCACGAAGTGCGGTGTCACCACGAGCAATTTTTTTACCTTGGAGTACGGCGAATACCTGGCCAAGGAATATAAGGGACAGCGAGTGTTACTGATAGTTGACTCTGCTACTTCTCACGTCACCGAAGCTGCTGCACAGTTTTATGCCGACCGTGGAATTTCCGTTATCATCATTCCATCTGGCTGCACTCAAGACGTCCAGTGTTGTGACCTGGACGTATTCTTCGTCCTCAAACACTACTACGATGTCTGTTCATCTAAGTACTTCTTGGACAAAGCAATGGCCAAGATGAACAGTGCCACTCGAAGAGTGAGAATGACGGAGTGGGTGGCCCAGGCAACTGCGAAAACCCTCGACAAGATTAATGTGCATGCTAGCTTCAAGAAACTGGGCTACTTCCTTGGGTGCCCGGGGAGTTCGGCGAATGATGTCAAACTCCGTACGTTGCCAGACTACGTGTGGACACCACAGACAGGCAAGCACTCAACTACGGGGATGAACGTGTGCTCTACCGCAGCTCCGAAACCCGTTTCTGAACTGAACTGCTGTCCAAGGTGCAACCTCTATGTCGTTACCTCCTTCCTTGACGAACACATCAGCCAATGCGACGGCTCTGGCTCGGCGCCGTGCCAAGCGCCACAGCCTTCACAAGATGCCCAGTCACAGGTTGACGTGAACGCAGGAGCTGGAGGCGAAGAGGATCCTGAGGAAGAGGTCGACGTGCCACAATCGCAGTTCCACAGCTCGAGCAGGAAGTACAGTTGTGTTGCGCCATGCAAGTTCACCGCTGGACAACAGAGAACCTGGATTCCTCACACCAAAGTGTGCCCACACTGGAAAGGTCACTGTACGAAGAACAACCTCATGCGCTTCTTCAAGAAGTGAGCTACTTCGCTGCACCTTCCATGTCTTGTCATCTGCCTTCTACGTTTTCTTCATCACGCGACACACCGCAACTTGAATCGACTCATCATTCCTTTCTATCCTGCGCGGTTGCTTCCCAGTTGAACGGATGAGGCGACAACCTTTGGCTCTGAACTGCATCCAGACTGCCGTGTGTCAAATAATAACAGGGTCAAATAATAACAAAAAAATGACCAGCCAGGCGTGTGTCGAATAAATGTTATTATTCGACCCCCCCCTTTAGTAGACGGCAAGCTCAAAAAAAAAGGGACAACAGAGTAGTCGCTGTGCTCAAATGGAGTAGAACCTACGACAGGCTTCCGGAATTGAAAGGGGGGTATCATAAAAAGAAGAAGAAGTGCATTGTGGTGTTAATCCTTACTCGTTTGTTGTAGACAAACGAGTCAGGGGTTCCTACAAGAAATCGAGTTTGAGAGCGCTTACCGGCGCGGTGAGCCGCGGCCCTGTCATAGAGGATGACTGGGTGCAGCCGGGGCGTTCTGACTGGCGGGCGACCGCCTGGCGGGTTTGCGCTGACATGATGAAGTGCCGCGGACAGAACGACTCGACAAGCAAAATTGATGGCCAACAGCAGCGAGAGCTGCTGCTGCCTACAGTTTTAGCGAAACGGCTTTTCATGCCTCTCCGATGAACCTGCGGCCAATAACTGTGACGACCTGCGTGTACAGAGTTGACAACCCTGATAGAGGAGTCCAAGTCGCTTTTCTTGGTCGCTCTAGACTTCGCAGAGTGCTTTGACCGTGTCCCGCAGGGATAGTCCTCGACTTGACTTCGTCACCCGAGACGTCGGACGGCCACGACCGTAAACGACGCATAGCGATGGCAACTCTCCGGCGCACCGCCGTCGAACGGAAGAGCCCACCACACCCGCGGCGCGTCCCCGCGGCGTGGGCGAGCACAGCGACGGCGGCGGACTACCGTAATCGATGGCGAGCCGGCACGACCAACCGACTCAGACGCCCCCCCCCCCCTCCCCGGCAATTTGATCGCGGCACCCAGCGGAAGCGCACACACGACGCTGCATCGAGTCCTGGAGGTACTGGTACCGGGTCTGAACGAGACGCGGCTCCTCGGCCTCTGCGACCGCCACGGGTCGCACACCCCTGCCGACACAGCTCGCCCTCAACAACTGCCGCATCTCGCCGTGCCGCTCGCCGGAAGCGAGAGAACGAGGTCTCCGGTTCCCGGATCTGACTACGAACTTGTCACAAGCTACCAGTAGGCAAATCACCTCCCAAACACGTCCATTTAACACTGCCTGTGCGACCACGCCAGTAATTCAAGTTCAGCACAATCAGTTGGTTAATCAAATGACGGATGATGAAGGTATGTTATCATCCACCCGTCTACTCGGACCCGTTCGGAAGATTTGACATCGGGTTTACGACCTCACATGCTTCATAGAAAGCAAGCAGAATAACTACGCATAGTCAAAAACATAACATAACCATTTGTCAAGAGCTGCCTGCGTTACAAGTAATTGTTACCGGTAGTACGGGAATAAGAACGGTGTTTCCCGCCCGCTCGGGGCATACCATGAAGGTTGACGTCCAGCAGCGAGGGGCAGAGCCGCGACAAGTTCTGCGGAAGACTGTCCAATCGGTTGCGGGACACATCGAGGTGCGTCAGATGCGACAGAACGGGGAGGCCGTCGAGCTTTTCGAGCTGGTTGGCCCGCAGGTTGAGGTGGGCTAGCTTCGAGAGGGGGGCCATGTTTTCGAGCTTTTTGAGGCGCTGGTGCGTGAACGTGAACGACGTCACGTTCGGGATCAGCTCCAACTTCTCGAACCGGCGGATCTTTTCCCCCGCCGGCAGCCGGAGTTCGAAGATGGTGGCGCTCGCGAGGTCGGAGCTGCCGGTGCACTTTTCAAGCAGCTCCTTCGTTATGTACCGCGTTGCGTACTTGTCGCCGGCTTGCGCTGTTATCAGCAGTGCCGACTTGCTGGGCACCAGAGCCAGAGCCTCATCGCTCTGCTTCAGCAGCGGCTCGACTTCTCTGACGGGGCTAGCCGGCGGTGTGTCGTTCAAATCAGCCGACATCACAACGCAGCTTTCGCCCGGATTCGCGCAACGAACCCCAACCCACCGCCCACCGCTACTTCAGCCCCTGTTATACGAGCTCAAATTCAACCCCAGGTGGAAAAGGTGCAGAACACTACAGCTACCATCCACAAAAGCAGCTTTTCACGGACAGAGGATAGATGATGGAAACAGCTGTCGGTATTCCCGGTTTCCCGTCAAAAAAGCTACCACGGACCTTTACAAGGAGCTTTACCTGAAACAAGTTCTTGCCTCGGAGCACATAATATCGTGCAGTTGGCAGCACAGCAGCAGCGGGGCCCAGCGGGGCCGAGGAGGAAAAAGCTCGCAAGCCTGTTGTTTCCCTGCCGAATCCTGCTGCAAGCTCGAAACAGCACAGCGGTGTCGAAAAGGCCAGCCCAGCGTGATGGGACATGACGAGATTCCGACTGTCCAATCTCAGCAGCCAAAGGTTTGACACCAACGTGATGAAGACGTTGACCAGGTCCCCAAACCGCCTTCTTCACATCGCGGCTACTATCGCAAGGCTCCAGACAACCTGATTCAGCTGCCGCCCGAAGCAACCTTCAACCCTGATTGTACGTGGGGAAACGACAGATACAAAGAAACTGGTTGCCGACAAGCAAAAGCGATCAGCCGGAAGGTGACGCTTAGACGAGCCGGTGGACAAAAACTTGCGGGCTAGAGGAAAGATACTATTGTGTGGGCACGTGACAAGTGACAACACCGTTGCGTGACAACACCGTTGCTGTTATGCCTGCCCACTCCGCAAAGGGGACTTTGGTAGAGAAGTCTCTGGTGACTTGCGGCGAATGGACTCCTCCCGATTGTAGGTGACGGTCTGTCTTCGTACTGGTTGGGTGCTGTGCCGTCCGGCGGCTGGAAATCTCCCTGAGGGTTGCCGTCATCTCGGTTCCTTCTGGGGTTGTCAGGTTGCTTTTGACATCCGCTGCGTCCTCATTGAGTGCAGCTTGCAATTCAGTCTTCGTTATTCTTGCTGCATCAGAGAGTAGTTACAACCACAAATGTGGTCGATCCACCAAACGTGCCTCACGTGTTGCAGCCGTCGAGCCATTTGGCACCCCTGCCAACGTCCAGACGGCACAAGCTATACAGGTGCCACATCCGACGCTACCATCCGTGCCTTTTCCAGGAGGCATGTCAAGAATGTGCGCAGGTCTTCGGCGAGACGTTCAGCCGTTTCCTGTTTCGGGTTGTTTTTGACTGCTGATAGTGCGTTGCTCAGGGTAGTCGAAGGCCTGACCATCACACTGATGCAACAAAATTACCGACTGCTGACTCTTCGGACCAATCTCCGTGTGCCCTGTCTCTTATAAATGCACAACTCAATCAGACCTTTCTACACGATGGTCTGTCTCCACCTATGGATTGTCTAAGTCGAAAAGAGCATAGCACAGCGTTTTTCCAATCCCTCTCAGTCAGCATTCTTTCGTTACCACGTGTCGGTTGATCGCCTTCCCCCTAAGGTTAACCCGGTCTTTGTAGCCCGGACGACGAATACTGATCGAAGGACAACCCGCGCAAAAGTGCGAGCAACACAGTTTCGCGGAGGAGTTATTGCCCAGCGAATGCCCATAAAAGAGACCTCCCGCAGCCTTTTGGGTGTGGTTTCGCTGTCTCGTCCAATTCGCACAGCAGAAGCTCCGAAGAAGAAGACAAAAACAGACACAGGCACTCGTGGCACACCAGTCGTTTGTCAGCCGTGGAGCTCGGCATCCACAGGTGCAAGAGGCAGAGGACGTCTCGGTACTCCTGCATGTCCAGCAATGACTCCTCGTCGCTGCCGCCCATCTTCGAAGCAGCGGAGGCCTGCGACACCGCAAAGGCAACAAAGACCGCTTCGAGGGACACGGCGCCCGGCAACACCTCCAGCCGCTCGAGCTGGGCGACCAACTGCGCGAAGGTGATTGCGCCCTGAGTTGTGAGGGTTGCATACTTGCCTGGGTGAAAGTCGGCTTGAAACGCCGGGTTGTAGGCAATCTTCGGCAGAATTCGATCACGTTCGTGGTGATTGACTGAAAGGTCCTTTTAACCTGACAAAGTGCACTGCTAACACGTGAGAGTGCAGGCTCCCCCGCAAACCCGCGAACCCCCCGGGTTACGGGTTTGCAGGCTAATCCATGTACTCAAAAGGTTTCAGTGCTAACAACTGAGAAACGTCCAAAAGACCTTCTTCAATGCTTTCCGTGTGCAAGTGTAGCTTCCCCAGCTGAAGCCTTGATAACTGTGTCAATGAAGGTCAACCACCGAGCTGGCGGAAAAACGGGCGAGAGGCCAACTTTAACTCCGAACTATCGGCAAGGTCGCCAGCATAGATCCTGTAGCCAGCCGTTGGAACTGGATCCTTGGGGAAGAGTGACTGGATCTCTGTCCAGGGAAGCTGAGCAATTCGCAACGGCCTTTTTCAAAGCTGTCAATGCAGGTCGCCACTAAACCCAGATCTACTTCAGTCTTCCGTGTGAGATGTTGCAACTACGGTCATGCGGGTAGACCTACTCCGCACGGTCAACACGTGTTCGGAAGTTGCAGCACTTGGATCCCTTCGTTGCTTTGGCTGTCAGCTTCGTCGAGCATTTTCTTTCACGCTGGCGCTCCTAGGTTTAAAGTTCGCTTGAGATTCGGGGGTCTAGGGCCTCCGTGTGACGTTGTGAAAATGGGTTCTCTTAGAGCAAGAAAGTGCGGGTTGTTTCGTCGGTTTACACTTTCATTATGGGTAATGGCTCCAGAACTGTTTGTGACCGACACCAAAGAACATCCTTCGATGGGTGTAGACCTGGGCCCCCCACGTTCTACATCTTGCTTTTAGGGTTAAAGTTCGCTTGAAATTCCGGGGCTTAAGGTCTCCGTGTGACCGTTGTTAAATGGGTTCTCTTAGAGCAAGAAAGGGCTACGGCTACGGGTTGTGTATCTGGTGTACACTCTCGTTGTGGGTTATGGCTAGCCATTTTCGTTGCTTTCGTTTTTCTCCTTCATGCGCAACCGTTGTTCCCGTCAGTACGGATGTCTTTTTTAAGAAATGGGTTCAGTACCTCGGCGTCGCCTGCTGTTTGGACGAACAGAGCCTCGACGCCAGGCTGGAAGCTTTCGAGCGCGGCGGCCACGGAGGCCGTCACCAGCTGCTGCCGGAAAAGGTCGATGCCGTCGATAGGGTATGTGATGCGGTGGCTCGGGTGGCTCAGGATAGCATTCCACACGAGTTGCCGAAGCGTCGCCAGCAGGTCTGCGTAGTTGGCGTCGCCGGGTTGCGGGGGTATGCCCAGGCGGGCGAGGAGAGACGGCAGGACTCTGCTCCGCGAATCGGCGGCGGTGGAGTCGGGGTTGTTGACCCAGACTTCGAAAAGGGAGACGAGGAACATTGCGGGGGCGTGTTCCGACGGGGGGTTGACCAGTGTGTCGACGGTGACCTTGCACGGGAAGGAGGAGGGGAGCGAGCGGATGACAGCGTTCGCACGTTCTGTTGGAGACCACTGCGGGACCTGCCTTCCGTCGACATCGAAAACGTCGAGCGCGACTGTTGCGATCGCTTCGCAGTCGGCGAGGTCGGAAAGGGAGAGCACGGGGGGAACGGACACTTTTGTGTGCTCCTCCGCCGCTGCCAGCAGCTCGTTGAGCCACTCGACGAAGAAATGGGCGGTCAACTTCGAGTAGCCCGCGCCGCCTTCGAACGTCAACACGTCGTCGTGGCTTTCCTGCGCTGCGTGAACAGGCGTTGCCGGGATCAAGAACTCGAGGCAGTCTGTCGGAAACCACGTCGACCCACTCGGGAACTCAACGAGCGCTGCGTCGTCGTTGATGCGGTCCAGCTCTCCGACCCTGCCCACGTACCCCATCTGCGCCACCGTGAGCATGTGGTTCTCGCTCTCCACAATCTTCACGCGCGACTTCCGATCCGAAGGGTACATCATCAACTTGTTCACGCGGGTCGTCGGAGACGGCAGCTCCGACATTGCTTCTGAGTCGGTGTCGCTCAAGTCGTACTTCACGCCTAGCCGCACCATCCTCTTCCGCTCGGTTAACCTGTTGATTTTAGACGGGGTCGAGCTTTAAGGATCCGTGTTGTTTTGTGTCTACGGACGACAGTCAAGACGGGTTGGGGCTATTTCCTTTATGGCTGGTGCCTGTTAGTTCGTCTGTTGGGTGGTCTTTGCAGCTGTGCTTTCTGGGTGTCTCTACAGCACTACCTGCTCGGTCGAGTCTACCGCACTGCAAAAATGAGCGAGAGCGTCATCAAAGGGCTCTAGTGGGTTTTGAGGGACTCGAGAAGCACTCTTCCACGCCCGGAAGTGTTATCTCCATGCTCAGCTATCACCGTGCACGCAATTGGCTCTCACACAACGGGGCTCTCACCCCGCTGTGGCACTTTGTTAACTTGTCAAGGTTTGCCGATATGCTTTTGCCCCGAAACGAACTTGCTCTTCTCTCTGGAACGGGATCTCAGATCAAATCCGATTCTATCGCCAAACAGGAGGGACAGGAGAAGACGCAAAAACCTTGCGCTGCTTCTTACTTTTTGTTTGTGCGCACTAGCGGAACTCACCTGCGTTGGTAAGCTTCATGTAGTACGCCTGCTCCCCTACTACATTACCAACAGTGCGTTGTGGACAAAAAAAAGGAGCAAACCGCTTCTTGACGGTAACCCCGTGTCGCCACCTCTTGAAGCAGCCGGCGACCAACTTCCTGCCGTTGGCCGCCTTCACGACCGCGACGATGCTGTTGCTGTCTTCGGCGGGTTTTTTGAACCCGGCTGCGTTTTTCCACGCCCGGAAGTGGCACCCGAGGAGCATCTTCTTGAGCTCCATGTTCTCCGCCGCCAGCTGCGCCACGGCTTGCGACGAGCAGGCCGGGCTGCCCCAATACGGCACGCCGTCGGCGGACGCGACGCTCGCGCTGCCGAGCCGCTTACAAGGCCGGGGTTCTTCGCCGCTCGACTCGTCCGGCGGCACACTCCGGCGGGCTCCCCCTCGTGCCCGGGTCTTCGCCGACGCGGCGGCGTACGTCGTCAGGTTGACGAAGCAAGGCGTCACCCCCGGCGGGTGCGCCTCTTCGCTCAGCGTGTCCAACACCCGCAGTCCAGCCCTCGGCGCAGGGCACGGGGAAGGCTCACGCCTTCGGTCGAGAGCGTCCTTCGGGCAACGCGCAGGCGGCGGCGAGACGGGAAATGGCGCTGCTGCCGTCGGCGGGCCGTCCTCCGCGAATCGCTGGTGACCCCGCGCTGCTTGCAGCACATGCGCCAGCGCGTTGCTGTGTTCAAAAGGGGGGCACAGTATTAGAGTGTAGATCCGGGATTTGATAGTCTCCGGGTGACCATTGTCGTAAAGGCTACAAAGGTAATCGTATCCTGGTGTCCGTATCGTATCTGCGGTAGTGGCAGAACGTGTGCTTGTGCGTGTGTCTTTGCCTATTGCCGACTGTTCGACGCTCTCCTTTCCTATGTGTCTTGTCATTTCCGGGGTTGTAGGCGCCGGGGAGCGGGGAGCCGCGGCCGGTTTTCTATGTGTCGACTTGGAACAAAGGCAGCCTGGTTGGATACGGTGCGTCACGTTCGGGTGATGCGGAAACGAGGAACCTTGGCTCTAAAATGGGTTTTCTAGGCGCACTGTTCTTTTCGTTATCCGGGGATATCTACCCGTTGGTTACTGTGTCTCTGAGCATCTAGTTTCTGATGGTCGGTGCGTCTTTGATTCATGTATTTCTGATCAGAGTCTCCGATCAGTGCATCTCTGATCACTGTGTCTCCTCTACTTTCAACTCGTGAAAGTCGAAACATTCTGGGCATAGGCAAGACTCACCATCCGCATGGAGGGCGAGTCCAAAACACGAAGGGAAAATCCATACATGCTCTTGTTGGGCGGGACTCTGGCCGGTCTGCGTTTATCGACCGGCGGCTCTGCAGGTGCAACGTCGGTCGCCGCGTCCGCCGGAGCGCGGAACCGCTCGGTGAGGTCAACCTTGTGGTTGGCGAAAAGGCCGTTGAAGATTTCGGTCACGACGATGTTCATCACGCGCCGCAGACTGCCGACGCCGGAGCACAGCTTCGTGAGAAGAAAGCAGCAAGTCGCCGTGCGCAGGTGGCACGGCGAGGGCACGTGCGCCGTTTCTGCGAAGACCTGCATCAGGATGACTTCGGCCCAGAGCCCTAGATTGCCCGAAGTCGCGGCGTCCCACGCGAACATCGCCTCCCACTGGGCGTACAGTGCCCTCTGGTAGGTGACACTTCCTAAGAAGTCGTGGGGCAGCCTAGGCGCAGGTGGCTCGTCCCCGTCGTCGGCTTCGATGCTGTGGGTGAAGTACGGTGTGCACGCTCGCTTCGCGGCGAGCTGCGCTGCCTTCCAGACCTGCGTCTGCTTCCGGATCTGAGGCAGTTTGTCGTTGGTGGATGGCCGCAGGGGCAGGGGGGTTGCGTTTCGGGCGAGCCAAGAGTCCGTCGGCGGTAATATGCGCGCCTTCGGGACTATCTCGCCCGCAGAGGGTACACCCGTCGCTTGGTGCTGTTCTTCGGATTCCCTGTACATGTCGAGGATGCCTCTGCGGGTCACCGCGACCTTCTTCCACCCGCGCAGGTTGCGAAAGTGGAAGGACCCGCCATGCGGATCTCTCCTCGCCGTCCCCATAAACTCTGCCCCGTCCCCTTTTCCAACTTTTCTTGACAAGAACGCCTGTCTTTATGTTGCACTTCTACCTTAAAGAAGACACATGCCCGCACGGCGGACGCCAAGCTGCGTTGACATGCTTTGCCTGCTAAAGGTTGACCACTGCCCCGGGAGCATCGTCTTCAGGTGACTGACGAAAAGAACCTTTACGAGGCCTGTCCGTATGTGCTACATTGGAGATAACACAAGCCCGCACGGCGGACGCCAAAGCTGAGTTGACACCAAGTCATGCTTTGCCTGCTAAGGTTGGCCAGCATCTTCTTCAGGTCTGCAGCCGCGGGCTACAACTGATGAGGAGAACCTTTTGACGGGACCGTATGTGCACCGCTACCTTCGAGGAAACACAACCCCGCATGGCGGAGTCCAAAGCTGCGCTGACACCAAGTCGGCTAAGGTTGGCCACTGCCCCGGGAGCATCGTCTTCAAGTCTGCAGCCGCGGCTACGACTGATGAGGAGAACCTTTCGACGAGACCGGCTATCATATGTGAGTGCTACATTGGAGGAAACACAAGACCGCACCAAAGCGTTGACACCAAGTCATGATTTGCGTGCTAAGGTTGACCGGCTACTACCAAGTCGGCTAAGGTTGACTGCCATCATCTTCTGCAGGTCCGCGACTACGGGTGGACGACTGAAGAGAAGGAGGAAATTGCAGTCGGCTCAACTAAGCTTGCCTGCTTCGCGAAAAATGGCCAACAGGCAGAGAGGCTAGAAGGCACTCAACTTAAAGAAATGCGGCGCGCTGTACAACTTATCTTATAAAATCTTTCGGGCGATTGACATCCGGCTGCTGCTGGGCGTAAGCTCAAGGGCCAACTATGCGCAGCTTCTGCACGATACTCGCCAGTCCCCACCGGTACGCTGGGGTCTACCTATCCCAGGAGCTGCAACAAATTACCTGCCGCTGTACCCAGCACCACGGTCTATCAGGGCCATCCCTATATCCTGGGGCTGTAGAATTGCCTGGAGCTGTCGTTGACGAAAAAAGACGATGCTTGCAAATGAGTGCCAGCGCCGGAAACACGACTCGGTACGCACGAAGAAGTAGTCACCTAAGTGGCTAAGCAGATCAGCACCAATGATTCTGCAGACCTTTTTAAGATGCATCCTAAGCTCACTACAAGCTCAGACTTTGACGGTACATTGGGAGGGATGGACCGGCTTAATATGCACAGGCTAGTTTGAATGACTCTGCTTGCTGATCAGACATTTCGCGTCAGGAAGAGATGCCACCACAAGCTGGGGCTGCGCTGCACTCCTCAGCTACTGTTCATCTTCTGCAGCGGCTCAAGACTAACATAGTTGCTGTGGGTGCATTCGGCCTTCTCTTCTGTGCGTAGTTGCATATCTCCGGGCGCAGCCTTTCGAACGTAGCATGGGCAGTACGATCACCTCGAACGCCATGCCATGCTCTTGGTGGTCAGCAAGCGGCTGGTTGTCGACAAGATCTGCCTTGCCGACTACGACACGCAGTAAAGCGCACCTCTGTGTTTCCATACAGCTCGTCCACGCACGTGCGAGGACCAGGTTCATGACAAGACGTCGTTCTGCGCTGAATGTTCGGCACCCTGATACCCGACGCGCACCCGAGGGGTGGGCATCGGAGTTCGAGTTCGCATGGCAGACAGACTCACCAGTTCCCTGCGGATCGAATTGCCGCCATTGGATGCAGAAAGTCTCCTTCTTCTTCGCCAGTAGTGACTGCGGGTGACGCTCCTGCCCGGGGTGTCCCAGATCCGGAGCGTCACCTTTGCGTCATCGACGTCGACGATCTTCAGCTTGTGCGGCCTGCAGATCGAATTGCGGGCACTAGATGCAGCAAGTCTTCTTCTTCTTCTCCGCTGGCAGCGCAAGCCTGACGGCCGGTGTCGGCGCCTTAGGCCCACCCTTTTCTCGGTATGCTTGCATGCACTGAGCGCACGTTTCCTCGAAAGCTGCGTCGACCTTGTCTCCGGTCAGTGCGCTCGTCTCGAAGAACGGCATGCCGTGCTCTTCGGCCAGCATGCGCCCGTCTTCCTGCGCGACGACCCGCTTGTCGACGAGGTCTGCCTTGTTGCCTACCAGCACGCGCACTGCGCGCTCTTCCGTGTTTTCGTCCAGCTCCCGGATCCACTTCGTCACGTGCGAAAATGAGTCTCGGTTCGTGACGTCGTACACAATCAGGATGCCGTCGCTGCCCCGGTAGTAACTGCGGGTGATGTTGCAGAAGCGCTCCTGCCCGGCGGTGTCCCAGATCTGGAGCTTCACCTTCGCGTCATCGACGTCGACGATCTTCAGCTTGAAGTCGACCCCGATCGTGGCGATGAAGTTCGGCTCGAAGTGGTCGTCCGCGTACCGCATGATCAAGCAACTCTTCCCCACCAGCGAGTCGCCGACGAGGAGGAGCTTGAAATTGTACGCCGCCGCAGGTGCCGAAACGACGGCCATTTGCCTCCCCCTCCCAACCGGTTGCAGCAAGTGCCAGTTCAGCCCAGTCAGTTCCTTCTGTGGGCGGGTACCGAAGAGCGTTGAAGTACGGTTAAAGGTTGAACAGTGCTGTCCCCTGAGGGGGGCGACCTGATTTCTTTCTACTTCACGACAGAAAGTACCAGTTCAGCCGAGTGGTGCATGGTGCATGCAGTTTCTGTACCGACGGGTGAGTTTTTCTTTTGAGTTCTGAGGTTCATTGGCGAGTGTAAGTTCAGGCACGGGTTCTTCTTAGCAGGTTCTGCATCAAGTGGAGTTGCCTCGACAGCAGAAAGTGCCGGTCTGACCCGGTTTAAGCAGACCACGATGTACCGTTAACGTTGGAGGTTAGCGTGCAAAGAGAAGTCTGTGGCTAGTCGTGATTGGCCTATGCACTGTGGCGGCTGCCGGTCTCGCCACTTTGCTGCGGCGTCCGGGTGGTGCTGGTCGGCCTAGATCCTTCAACTCGGGGTGTCGTGGCCGCATTCCTGCGACGTGTTGCTCGCGTCGTTGTGACGCCTGGTGGTGGCGGTGGAGGCCGTGTCGGCAACGCCTCTGCAGTCTTCACAGGCGACTATGCCGTGGGAGTTTCCTTCTGCGATATCGCGTCCTGTAGGCGTTGTCACTCATCGAAGGTACTCCACCTTCTAGCTCGCTCTACTCTCAGCTTTTCGTCATACAGGGCAGACCTCGGACCCCCACGCCCATGAAGCGCCTTCCGGCCTCTAACTCAGCTTCAAACACCGGCATGCGCATGGTCTTCTCTCCCACTCGGAACCGGCCGGGATTCGTCTCTTCATCACCCGTCAGCCGTGACAAGCGACTTGCACGTCAACACGGCAACAGAACTCAAGAGTTCTCGTACTCTTCGATTCTGGCACGAGTTCGTGGCTCCTTCTTCTTGGTCTCCTGATCAGCGCTTTCTTTTGTAACTCCAGCTGTCGTTCCCGTTCTTTGATTTTTCCCTTTCGCGTACTTTCAATTAAGTGCACCTGGGTAGAAAGCGGTTCCTTCAACAGTCGGCGGGCGCTGCTCCCACATGATGCCTTTCCAGCACAGCAATGTCACATGTTCTTCGCTCACGGGTTTCGCTGTTCATGAACCTGATCTAAAAGAGGCGAAAAACAAAAAGGCGAGGGTAAATAATTAAACGGAGTTGCTGACGGAAGCAAAACGGAAGTCTTGCTCCGGTCATCTACGGCAATCACTCAGGTCATTCGATACTGAGGAATCCAGGTGTGTGTAACTTGAAACAACTGAACAAAGGTTATTAGTGGGCAGCTCTTCTGAATGGTGATTATGCGCAAGCAACTGCTGGATTGTCTATCTTAGATGGGTTCGATAGATGCCCAACATCTGGCGGAGAAAACAAGGCAGCCGACAGCGTCACTGACAGAGATACACATACAGATACTCGAACCTGGGGTTTCGTCGAAAGCGCAGGACATCGGCGGCAGCGACAAATTGGGCGCGCTGCGTGCCGTAAAGACCACTGTTTGCTCTCCAGCCGACTTCTTGCACGTGTGTATTCTTTTAGATACCGGTACCGATCATTCGTTCGCAAGCTGGTCAACGTACAGGGACTCTTCATACTTGACCAGTCCTGTGTCCGGGTCTGCGGCGGCTTGAATCATGTCGAGGACTTCTTCCGGCTCAAAGTCCTCCCCAGCTCTCCCGTTTTTGACCATCAGGTTTCCGAATGCGTCTGCTTCTATCTCGCCTCGGTTGGTACTGTCGAACACACGGAAGGCATCAATAATCTGATCTTCGGTGTGTCTCACGAGCATCGTCGACTGCGGTTCTTCCACCTCTCCCTCCTGCAACGGTGCCTTGCTCTTCGGAATGTACTCCTTCGTCATGAGCACTTTGAGCAACAGGTCTTCAAGCCTGTCGTACTGTATGAAGGCGGAAGACTCAGTTCCTCGCATTTCGTCGAGCATGTTTTCGAGTTGCGCCTTCGTTGGATTCAGGTCGAGCGACCGGACGATCGTCTTCACCTCGCGAAAGTCACACACACGCTCTTGCGATCCGTTGTCGGATTGTCTTTCAAAGACCTTGAAGGCGTCGTTGATCTTGCGCCTGTACTTCACCTTCCTCTTCTCGTTGTAGCCGGGTCCCATGTAGTACATCTCGTCGAGGATTTGCTCGATGCTGTCCGGCGCCTCGGACTTCCCCTTTCCTTTGCCTTTTCCCTTCGAGGCCTTTCCTTTCTTTCCCTTTTTCGCCATCGCCTTCGCGTGTTCTTTTCTTTCAACTGTCGACGCCTCCCTTCTCTCCTATGCAAAGTTGTTGTGAATGCTTTCTTCCCGGGAAACCCCCACACAGACAACCCGGGTATTTCTTGGTCGTTGCAGGGCTTAGGTATTTCCGATCTTTACCCTCGTCTTCTGCTAGACTTCAGCAGTGCGAAATGAGTGTCTTCAGAGACGGCTGACGTACGAGTCTGGAGGTGGTCGGCGAGTTTTTTAGACCTGTCGGAAGACGGCCGGCTACATTTTATCCTCGAGTACATCCATGTTGAGATGTAATCAGTCAATCATAATACAAGTACGACCCCACCTGAAACTCATTCAATCAGGTGCCGGCAAATATGGCTGATAACGAGGCCCAAATCGAAAGGCTCGCTTTGCCGCGTCTTTTACCTCTGATGGCGGCAGGCAGGCATCAGAATCAGAGCTAGGCGCAGAATGAGCTTCCAGCCAAGCCAGCACGGCAAGCCATGTTTGAACGAGGACCTCTTCGACTTCAGCCGATTGCCGTTGAGCATATGGGCTGCTGGTGCCGAAAGGCAGTGTCAGGGTGCTACCCTGATCCTCCGCACGCAAGCTATTCTCGGATGAATTTCAGTGCACTCCAGAATGGTTTTGACCAGTTCCGCCAAGACCTGCCCGCCAGCCTGTCAGGCAACAGAATTGTCAACATGCCCGTGGCGATTTTATACCAGAAATGCAGAACAAAATCGTGCAACGGCGCCCTTTTTCTTTGTTCTTCTCCAGGAGAGCTAACGGTCTTTCGAGGACTCTTGCCCCCGGCACCTCCGGGGCAGGTGCGTTTTTTTGGAATACGTCGGCAACTTTCAGTCGCCAGAGGTTGAAGAGAAGTACTACGTGTTGTCGTCTCGCCGATAACAGAGACGAATTGAGGCGCGATGGCTCGGACTGCTCCGGCCGGAAGATATACATCTGCCCAAGTTTCTTTTGTGGGCAGGAGGTAGTCTAAAACTGCCGAAGCTTCGTCAGGAAACTCAGTCTCGAGGGCGGTCTTGGCCGTGTCAAACTGCTCCTGATTTTCTGCCCGCGCCATGGCGTTGAAGAAGCGCTAAATTTATTCGTGCGAAAGCGCGACCGCAAGTTGTCTTTTATGTGCACGTGACAGCGCACGTGTACGACTTCGGGCGCCTCTTCCCGAATTATAGCGTCCAGACCGGTGCGGCGGTCGGTGATGAGCGTTTTTCCGGTCAAGGGCCCAAAGGCAGCTTCGCTACGGACGGCTCTCACAAACTGCTTCCACGCAACTCCGCATTCGTTCTGAAACGGAAAGACCCCCAAAGCGAGAGGCAGAATCCGCGAATAGCCATCAATTGCGCAGAGAGCGAGAAGATGACCTTTGACGGCACCTTTCAAGAAGGCGCCATCAGCGGAGAGAAATTTGGGTTTGAGCAATGAATAAGCTTCTTCGCAACAATTTAACACCATGAAGGCGTGGTCGAAGTGCTGCTGCTCGTCGACAGTTTTCCGGTGTACGTACGCGTGTGTTCTGTTCAACAACATGGGCAAAAAAGTCACCCAATTTGGAGTAAGCTTCTTTTGCATTGCCGAAGAGCTCATCCTGAATCTTTTTAGAGTTAAAGTTCGCTTGAAATTCCGGGGTTTTAGGGTCTCCGTGTGACCGTTCATGAATGGGTTCTCTTAGAGCAAGAAAGGGCTATGTGGTTACGGGTTGTATATTTAGTGCACGCTTTCGTTATGAAGCGTCGCTTTTACTTGCTACTGTCTGCGCCCAAGGCTCGGAAGGAATGATAGCATCCTCCGGAAGCCTTTTCTTAACCTCCTCCTCAGAATGCTGGAGAGAGCTCCGGTGTTAACCGCGCGATTTCTCCGTGACGCCTGTCGTCTACAACCATGCCGCACTCTTCGAGAAACTGATGCATAACCTCCCAGTAATCGTCGTATTTTGACGATTACTCGAAGACGTGCGGTACACGATCTTGCTAAACTCCTCCGCCGTGAAGTCTGTTCCGGGAAGTTGCGCGAGCTGCTGCTCTGTTGATGTACGGGGCACATTTGCGTACCCCGGGTACATCAAGTACGCTTTGTCCCGGACACCCTCCAAAGTTGACGAGTTAATTTCTTTTTGCTCTTATGAAACTTCGTTCCGAGCCCGTTAAACGTGTTCTCGACTCAGATGGTCTCAAAGTAGTGTGTCCGCTGACAACCTTCGGCATTGTACTTGTACACCCAATCGAAATGCTGGTGAGCTGTTGCAGGAATCTGACCGGGCATGACGACAAACAGGCAGTCCCAGCACGGTGTCGAGAGCAAAGGGCTCGAGCTCAGATGTTGCCGTCAGCTTGGTTTCCGGCTCCTTCCAAGATGAACTTCCTTGCGTCGATGACATCTTGCTGCCAGTCACGTGTGGGGTCCCTAGCAGGGACGTGTTGCGTAGCGCAAAAGACTTCGATTCTGAAAACCAAAGCGTAGCAAACAGCTCGGCGAAACTTCGCTCTTGTTGCTGTCAGTTTTCAAGCGTGCAGCCTTGTTGACGCCCTTTGCGTTCCGTCAGCAACGTCGCCATAGGAAGTCCATCAAGGCTGAGCAAGATCGTTGTCAGCTTTTGGAATGGGGTGCGGCCCTTTTGGTACAAGCGCACGATACCGATCGGGTAGTAGGTGATCATACGATTGAACAGGATCACCCACGACTTGCGCTCCTCAGCCAGCTCTTGCTAGGGAGCAGGTCTAACGCGTGGCTGGCTCGGGCGCTTTTACGTTGCGAGCTAGGTCAAGACGTACGTGTATTAGCTGCAGTACGCAGTACTGTAGCTCGACTGCGCAAAACCCTGAATAACCACACCGTTTTGGGTGAAAACTTGGGCAACTTTACCGGTTTGGGCAAAATCCTGGATTTGTGGATATAATGTTATGAAAATGTGGTAGTATCGTGTTGCGCTGCACAGTGCCATGACAGGCCACGGAGCCAAACTATTTGTTTTTCCAACTATCTTTTTTTTCGGGATTTCTCAAAATTTTCCGCGCGCGCGAACGCGGAACAAATAAAGGGGGGGTAGACCTACTATCCAGGGGGACCTAGGATAATGAGTCGACTGGTTTTGGAGATAAATTTAACTTTTTAATTTTTCAGCGGCGAGTTAAATTTTTATGGAAGTGGACCTATCCACCCGCTGTGAGTGTAACAACAGCACACCAACTGAGAAGACGTGTGGAAACAGTCTAGCACGTAAAGTTGCCAACAAGCAAAAACGAGAGAGTGAAAACGAGAAAAAAGAGCTGTTAAAGCGGAAAAGAGGCTGATCAATGGTTTCTCAAAGGCCGCGGTTTGGTGGTGTTTTGTGAACCAGCACACTCTCTCTGCCACCCTGTGGTGCGGTTTGCTTTGCTGGCGCTATGGAGAGGACGGCTGAAGCGCCGCTCCTCGTGGCTGGTGTAGACTATTTTCTGTTGTCTCAGTGCACTCAGAATTGGTCGGACCCGGTGCAGGTGCTACTGGTGCAGATACGGCTGGTATGTCAACCTGTGGGTTGTTCTGTGGCACTTCTTCCTTGACTTCTACCGCACCCAGTGCAGGGGATGACAACGTCGGCCAGGTGGCGAAAAAGAACGGGAATCGTGGGAGTGCCTTGTGCATCGAAATCCCTCAGCTATGTTCAAGGGATGAAGCCGGAGGTGACAGAAAAATTGCCACAGGGAAGGGGACTCGTGGCAGCCAAGCGTTCATAGCAATGTTGCTTTTCGATCCTTCGATGTTGACTCCTCCTAACCAAGACAAGCAGAATTGTCTAAGGGTTGGCTTGTTCACCCACTAACAGGGAATGTGAGCTGGGTTTCGACCGGACAGGTTGGTTTTACCAAACAATAGTCAATATCGCGCCGAAGGCGCAAAGGAAAAAAAACACCACCCTGCAACAAAACCCTGGATAGCCCTTGGACAAAGCCTGGATAATAGCAATTTTTTTAACACCATTAGTTTTAATGTTCGCGGAAATTCCGGGAAAAATCGGGTGGATAATAGGTCTACCCCCCCTTTAAAAAAAATAGTCCACCCTTAGCATTGTTAAACCGGCACCGAGTCAGGTTGGTGCTCTGTCCAAGCTTTCTCTCTATGCTTGCTGGCGTAGCTGCTTCATTGCAAAGTGCCCATGGGAGGACAAGGAAACGAGTGCGAACTGACAAGGTGGTTTGGGTTAGAATGCAAAGAATCTGTGGCGATAATCTGTATCGCCGACGGCGCGGTTATCTCCTCGCACGTGATCGTCGCGCTCAGGCACGCGTTTGGCTAAGGTGGAGCCAAAGATCTTGCGGAACCACCTACAAATCTGATGCTTGCTTTCTATCTTCCAGAACTCTGCAGACTCTCCGGCAGAAACACGGTCTGCTCCAGCACCGTGTGCGGGAGTAAAACTGTGCGGTCCGGTTGGCGGGTGTGGCACCCGCATAATACTACACTGGATGTCATACTGTATTTGCGTGTATCACACCGGATGTCATACTGGATTTGCGTCTGTCACACCGGATTGCACACTGTATTTGCGGGTGTACTTGACCGCACAGTTAACTCCCCCACCTACTCTCTGTAGCTCACAGGGGTGGTAGGTACAACAGTTCTGCAGTCACTGACTGCGCCGCTGTTTTTCGCCACCGTCTGCAGCGCGTTTTTCGCGCCGAGGAGTGGAAAAGGGGCGGAATTGCATGGAAGACGAACATGGGATTGAAAGGGTTAGTTTCGCAGCTATACACGGTGACCTGAGCGCGCCTGAGCGTAGATATCAATCTGATGCGCTCCAGCTTTGAAACAGGGTTTTTGTGGTCCCCTTTCTTTGAGGTTCACCGGACACCTGCCGCATCGTTCTTCTTTCTTGTTACTGATGTGGCACTAAAGTTCGCGTACATCGGTGGTTGCCTAGATAGATAGTCGGACATCAATGCTTTACTGTTCAAAGTTTAGCATCGGTCTGCAGCTGTGTCATTGATATGGCAGGAATGTATGCCGTTCAGATCGGCCGATTCTGCTGTGCCAGCTGAATGGTTTTAGCGCCAAGATAGATAGCTTCCGGAACCCAAAATATTTGGCCAGGCAGAAAACTATCGGAAATAATCGAAGCTCGTTGAGTAACTCGAATCCGCGATAGTCAGAATGTGCGAAGCCAGCAGATCGCATCATGAAGCGTGTACGGCGGAACTGGTGGATACTTGCTTTTGCGATCGTCAGAGTCACACCGCTCGAGAGCAAGGAGCAAGGAGGGTTCGAGAGGAGGGAACTCCAAATGACTGAAGAAACGTCTACAAAAACGTATGATGCGAATTGCCAAACCGAAAACGTCTGTCTGACTTTTGGCTGGGGTTGATATGGAGAAGAGAAGAAGCGTGCGCATATACAACTACTACTCTTATTTCATAATAAGATCTTCTCACTCACTGCCTGAGGCCGTAGTCAGTTCGAAACCAACTGGGAGAGAGGGGCTCGGGAGCTTCAACAGCATCGGCCCAATGGCTGGCACTCCCCTTGCCAGACAATGGAGTCGCCAGCCTCAGAAGAGCAGAAGGGTAGTGTATAGCGTGACCGTCTCGCATCTGCCAGAAAACAGATAAAGCCAAAACCGTACACCGCGAGAGTAGGAGAATAGAGCTTTCGTTGACCGCACTATCCTGAGCCCAAATCCTGGGCGTGGTTTCAGGTGGCAACTTGGCAAAAGATGATGATCAAAAGGTCCGACTTGGGCGGTTCAGCTTCCTCGCACATGGTATAAACCAAATGCCGGCTTTTGACGAAGTCCTATCCGGTTTGGCTAACTGTCGACCCCTGAGTAAACACCTGAAAGAAATGCTTAGTCTTGTTTCGTTTTTTACCTGCGCTTACACTCTCAACGCTCTTCCGCGTCTTCTTTCTGGTGACGGTACCTTCGGTTTAATTCTCCTTCGGTGCGGTTGCCTTCGGAGCCGTAGGCGCCGCTCCTGTGTGCGAATTAAACTGATGTTTAATGCGCTGTTCTACCAAACGGACCTCGGCTACGTTGGCCGGACTGCTGACGCTACGGGATCCTCGGTTGTGCTCGGGTTGCTAGCTCGGAGCTGGCCGGCGTGTGGGCACGGCACGGGCGAATGTGGCCGCCACATGGCGGCTGCGGTTGCGGGCCGGGCCGGCGCGACAGCCGATAGCTGGCTTGCGCTGCCGTGGCCCCGAACGCGTCATTCACGCGGTACCATGGGATTGTCCCAATGGCTCACATCCCAATGGTCCTTTGCCAGCAAGAACTGTGGGGGGGATGCGGACTGGAATGGTCTCCACGGGCGCACAAGAAAACTACTGCGGCGGACCTCTGTCGGCGGTTCGCTAGAGGGTAGTCACCCGAGGCAGATCACAGTGAATGGGTGCAGGGAGTGTCAAGCAGTGTCAGAGGGCGCCGAAGCGGATCGCAGTCAAAGAGTAATTCGAGAGTGTCAAGCAGCGTACCTCTTCCAAAGCATGCAAATGCCGCCTGTGAGCACGCTTCGGCGTGACTGCGTTCATGGAGCACGCAGACTTGACAAACCCCGTGCGATCGTGCCTGCTGAAGCACCCACCTTCTGTCGTTCGAACGGGCGACGCAGTGCATCATCTACAAAACCGGATGACTTTCCCGTGCGCGGTGATGTTCGCATACAACGCGATCAACACCAGTCAGTGGGTATGTAGAGAGTGCCAAGCAGCGTACCTCTTTCACAGCAGTCACGCCGAAGCGTGCTCACAGTCAGTGGGTATGTAGAGAGTGCCAAGCAGCGTCCCTCTTAAACCTCCATTTCTTCAGTGGTTTTAGGTCTTACGTACGTTCTATAACTGAGGGTGCTGACATTATTTTTGCTCCTTTGCTTGTTTATGTCGTATTGTTGATTAGAAGTGTCATGTGAAAGAGAGAGAGAGAGAGCGAGAGAGGGATCGGGAACTTTGTAATATTTGAGTGGCCGAGCTTGTGCATGTAAACTCGGCTGACCGAGCTTGCACTTTAAACCAGAAGAAACTCGGTCAGGCAAAAGTAGTAGTAGTAGGATGTGTCGGCTTCCGAAACAGCCGGAGACAGCAGGCGCAGGGGCAGGTCTCGCTTTACTTTTCACTTTCTTCATGGAGACCCGCCCCCGGCATCCCGACTGTCCAATCACTGTCGAGAAAGTTTGCGCCTGTTGTGATGAGGTACGAAGCCTTAAACCCAACGCGGCTACAACGAGGATACAGCCCTGCTCAGGTGTAGGCCATTGGCTGCTAAGCACCCCCCGACCGTCGATTTGCCACTTTTGTGGCCCTCTATTCGCCGGGCGGTGCTGTCAGCACTTGTTCCGCGTCGCATCAAGTACATGATGCTGGCGGTTGGGGGATCGGCGACCGTGACTCAACTAAGGTGCGGTCGACGGTGTGACCATGTGAATGCCCCCCATGATACCTATTCTTTTTTTTCCCCCTGGTCAGGCAAAAAAAAACCAAGAAACTACCGGTAGGATTTTGAATTGAGAGGAATTCAGTTCCGTACACTCATAAAGCCGTAAATTCAGTTCTACCACTTTTTACCCAAAATTCAGTTCTGCCACTTCAGACGAAGTTGGCAGCAACAAATCGGAGGCATCCGTTGTGTTTTCCGACCACTCTCAGGCTGGCACTCGTCTGAGTCGTCTGGCCCAGAGTCAGAGGGCCGGGCGAGTGTCAGACTGACTCAGTCTAACGGTCAGAGACACTCGAACGATTCTACTGAGCCCCTGTGGTGAGCCTGTGGTGACTCTCGGGTTCCATCCGGGCAAACTCACCCTAATCTTGTCCAGGATTTGGCCCAGAATAGCTAGAAACCCGGCCAGAATCCGTTCTTCTGTCATGTACAATCGTTGCTCCGGAAATGTTCCCTTCGGCACAAATGTACTGTTTAAGAAACAGTAGTAGTAGTAGTTTGTTTAAGAAACAAAGAAAAGAAAAGAGAGCTGCACCCGCTGCTGAGGACGGGAGTTGTCGCACATGGTGGGCCACCAGGTCTCGGCAACGGGAATTTGTTGGAGTTAAGTTCGCTTTCTCCCTGAGGGAGAACCAGTCAGACCGGAAAAATTGGCAAATCGGACGGAATCGGACTGGTCTGATTTTTTCCCGATCCGACCAATCCGAGTTCCGACGGATCCGTTTCCCTGACCATCAATGTCCGTACTTTCACTTGTCTTGCACTTCATGACCAAAATGTTTGACCAGGCAAGGGAGACCAGGCATTGTCCAGGAGGGCAGCTTACCCGCCGGTGGATGAGGGCCCTGTATTCAGCACTACTGTCCAATTCAGTATCTGAACACGCAGACCTCGAAGGGTTTCTTCTGGGACGCGAGAGAAGAAGTGAGAACTGGCAAATGGTTCTAAAGTTTTCCCTACCATCGCAGACTGCTTTTGGTTGTGCCTCGTCCAACTTGGTCCACCGGACTCCATATCAGTTCATCTCTCGCTTCCTGGAAAGAACGAGTGGGAATGGGCTGGGATGGGGCAAAACTCTGAAACGTACTGCAGCGGACTTAGTCAATTTGGGGACCGAATTTGAGCTCCGTCCCCAGGCTGGGCCCAGTGGACCCCATTCTGTTGGATCGTTCGAGTGTCTCTGGCCGTCAGACTGACGCCGTGACGAATCAGTCTGACACTCGTCTGGCCCTCTGACGGCCCTCTGACTCTGGGTTAGATGACTCAGACGAGTGCCAGCCTGATAGCCAGGCCGGAAGACACAACAGTTGCCTCCATTTTGTCGCAGCCAGCTTCGTCTGAAGTGGTAGAACTGAATTTACGGCTTTAAAAGTGGTAGAACTGAACTTATAGCTTAAAAAGTGGTGGAACTGAATTTACGGCTTTATGGGTGTACTGAACTGAATTCCTTTTTTTTTTTTTTTGGGGAGTTCTTTTGAGGGGGAGGAAACTGGGTCCAGTAACCCCGGCCTGGGAGCTGGAGGGCGACCCTTTCAGCCCCCGTTGGGTCTGGCTGACAACTTTGGCTCCTTTTGCACATTTATTTGAAAAACTAAAACTGGTGTGGATGACAGGGGCCGAAGCAACTAGTGAAGATGCACACTCTTTGTTGATAGACGCAAAGCAGGGTCTCAACTACCAATAATCATCAGAGGAGAGAGGGAAACAGATCAGAAAACAACAAAATGCCGGGAAGGAAGAGACAGGCGCCAAGGCGCGGTTCACGACGAGATGCTACGGATTATGGAAAGTGCGGAAAGAGGAGATAAAAGAGTGACATACTGGTCGTCACCCTTCAACAGTGTGCTGTTCGATGAAGCACAAGACTAAAAACAGCAGATGTATGCATGTTACATCCGGTATACAGGTGGTGACGAGCCAAAAGAAGTATTTTGGGACAACTAACCTGAGCCAGTTTGTGCAGCAAGCGCAGCGCTTCCTCCAGCCGGTCACTTTGCCCGTCACGTTTTGTCCACGTACTCTTCGCGAGAGACCTTCTGGAAGAAGAAACGTGGCATTGCGTTGGCAACAGACGGCTGTAACCTCATGCGAGGGGAAAACGGGGGTGCAGCATTTCATTCAGGCTGGAAGTCGTGGCACACCTTCAGGCTTTTGTGTCAAGCACGTAGCTTGAATATCCAAGCTGCAGCAGCGACAGACCTACATCCTGCTGTGCAAACCACGTGCCAGGTAATTCAGGAAACGTACCGCCTGGTGTACAGCATATGACGAGGAGATAAAGAAGGCGTGCAACGAAGTCGACAAGTTTGGGTACTGGCGAGAGTTGAGTATTCCGGAAGTTGGAAGTACGAGATGGGTAACGCACCAGCGAGCCGCTGCTACACTCACACGTGTTCTGCCTGGTATTCGCAATGCGCTCGTTGGGCAAGACTTCTCTGCGAAAGCTCGTGAGCTTCGCGAAGAAATTTCTAAACTTACAACCCTGTACGGCCACCTGTCGTATCCTTGCTTTCAGTGCATCTCTGCAGAATCCACGCTTTTGTTTTTCTGAAATAGTGGGCTTCGGGACTATTACTTGCAGAAACTCTCCGGGTACTGAAAGCCAGCACAGCAGAGAACACCGCGGGATTCACAGCGTACTGGGGATCGTGGGAAATTGTAACTCGCGCGGCAGTTCTTGGGGCTTCCTTCACATTCCACACAACAACTGCTCAATCGTACTTGAACGATCTGCTTAAAACGGTGCAGGACAACATGCCCGCAGCCGGGGTGGTGCAGCACTTTGCTGCTCTCGATCCGCGTGGCAGCACATTCGAAACTTGTGTCGCAACTGATGCGAGCCTGACAGGGACAGGTGTCCAGGATTCCCTTTCCTCGATTGCTGACCATTACATGTCAGTCGGACCAGGCATCACAGACAAGTATACCTGTCCAGATTTTGAAGCGCCGGCGGTGCATCCGCCAAAGTGGATCCAAGCACACAAAACTGCTGTCATATCCGAGTGTGCAAGCGTTTGTGCCGAGATTCGTCAGTTGGGTCTCTCGGATCTCTACACCGTAATTCAGCACTTCACAACAGGGAACCTGTCCATGAAGTACCCGGCAACCTGCAAACTTCTCCAGCTTGCCTCCATCCTTCCTTTGGGATCCGCATCAGTGAGCGCTTATTTTCGGTTGGTGTCGACAGGGTTGCGCGAGCTGGCTGCTGACAATCTGACAACTGTTCTTGTCGTTGGCGTGGGGTGTAAAATAGGGGGGGGAAGAGACACCGGCAAAATACATTGCCGAAGTGCAAACCAAGGAGGCTGCACTGGAGGAATGCTTGCGCTGGAGGAGTGCTTGGCTTGTCGCAATGCTGTGCAGCACTGGAGATCGACACGCCCCTCAACAAGCCAGCAAGGCAACACAAGATTTGGTTCCCAATCTGGTTTTAGCAGATTTATGTCACATTTGGTGTGCGTCTTTTGCTTCCTCTTTGTGACCCAGTATCGGAAACAGTCAAAACTTGCTTGCAACTCTAAATTTCGCTTGCTTGCCAAAAGAATCTCGGCCCCTCCTTGTAAGGCCACTGACCGAGAATGTTTTCAACCTCTTTTTTCGGATCTGGCCAGCCTAGTTCTAAAGGGGGGGGTCGAATAATAACAGTTATTTGACACACGTCTGGTTGTCTAAAAACACTACCACTATTTGATCCTGCTACTGTTCGGTACCCGGAACTTTTTTTATTATTCGACAAATCGAATAATAACACAGGTGTTATTATTCGACCCCCCCCTTTACACCAGGCAGGCAAAACCGGCGCACCGAAGCCACACTTCTGCATGAAGCAGTGACAGGGCGCCTTGCGGTCTGAGACGGGTTGATGCACCGTGAACAGAGCAGCGTGTGCAGCTGGGGTCCCCAGGCTACTGCCAGCTGCTGTGGGAAGCGTTACTGGTAACGTTGCTTGCTAATTTTAGACTACCACTGCTGACCGACTTTGACCGAGTTTGGCCAAAAGCTCGCCAGGTCAAGCTCGGGCCCTTCGTAACTTTGTAACAAAATATAAAAAGAATGTTCTGGATAAACGTTGTTCCGGAAAGCGGACTGGCGTGCGGGGAGGTGTTGGTCGTGTATAAAACACACGAAGGCAAAGAAGCCCTCAGCGACTCCGAAAGGCTAGATCATGGATTAAGATCTCATGGAAATCACTACCAAAGATGCCTTGTCTTGTTGATGGGGGGAAGACTTCCTTCGTGATTGCAAACAGATAACAGCAGTTGAAGACAGCATGCACAGGGGCAGGGTCTTTTTTTCCTCCCGTGACCCGCCCCCAGCAAGGAAGGTCCTTGCCCTGAGGAATGAGGAGGTTGAGCACGAGAAAGCAGCTCTGCTTTCAGGTACCCAAATCACACTGCTTCACCAGAGCAGCAGAAGCATCTTTGTGTGGAAAAATGCGCACCGGACTTCTGCAGGCGCTCCATACAACAACTGTCATCATCAGACGCGGCTTGATCCGTGTGCTAGCCGGGGTGGTGGCGCCGCTCACTAGTGGTTGCACAACCGATCGTGCAGAAAAATGCAAGCCCTTCTCCTTTTCTTCGTCAGAGTTCATTTCCGCGTAAACTCCCGTGTCCCTCCGCATGAGTCGTTGGATGATGGGTGTCGAGAATCTAGCCAGCCACCCCAGTGACGCAGTTTTCGTCCGTTCTTGCAAACTGCGGCTTCTTTAATCGCGCCTGGATGGCACTGACGCTGCCGTCGGATGCAAACACCTGGTCATCAAAGTAATGCGACTTCAAAGACTGTATGCCGTTGGTCGCTTTACCATCAAATCAGATGATTTCTTCGGTTCCGAAGGGCGCCGCTTCTGTGAGGAAGAAGCCACCGGTCTGGATGATAATGAACTTGCTGCTCGGCGCTGGTCGTGTGAAGAAGGAAGGTTCGAGCTGGGCACTAACGAACGTGCTGCTGGGCACTGGTTATGTGAGAGAGAAGGGTTCGGGCTGGACAGTAACGAACGTGCTGCTGGGCGCAGGCTGTGTGAGAGAGAAGGGTTCGGGCTACCTGCGACAGAACCTGTCGATGCGGGCTGACTGAATGCCGACGAGGGGCGGTGGGTGGGGTCCTTTGGTGAAGCTTCCAACGGAGAATGGTTGACTAAGCTTCCGATAGGAAGCATATAGGTTGACATTGACTCCGGAGACGAAACAGCTTCAGATGCAGTCGTATAGTCACTGAACGAATACTTTTTTAATGCGGCACGCCTCCCAGTGCGCATGATCATGAACGCCGCCAGACACACACACACAAGCAGCAGCAGGGCACCAGCGACAATCAAGAACCACAGCCACCAGCTTGGACTCGTACTGTCACCATCATCATCGGCTGCAGCTCCTGTCTCTGATGCATCCGATGGTGACTCCGTGTTTCCCTTGGCATCTGGCACCCCTGTGGCTGGTGCCGCAGATGGCACGTTGGTGGCTGGTGCGGCAGATGGCACGTTGGTGGCTGGTGCCGCAGTTGGAGGGAATCCGCAGTGGTCGCGAGACGGAGTAAAGACATTCCTGTTCTGTACCCCCATCTTGTGTTTGAAGGAGCACGTGTCGCCAAATGGACACACATTGTCGCACTCTCCCTGACCCGGATCGTTGAAGTCCTCCCACTCGTCTGTCTTTTTGAAGCAGTAGTACTGTCCATCGTCCCGCGCCACACCTTGCGGAGGGCACACCGAATAGACACGGCACCACCCGTCGTACATCCCCCATGAGAACCCCGTCGACTCTGCAGCGTTGTTGCTGAGAGCAAGGCAGTCATCGTAGCTCACACCCTTGTTTCGTTCGTCGCCTAGCAACTTCTCGCAGCCTTGGTACCCTATGCACCTGCCGTGACGCATGAATCGATACCCTTTCGGTTCTTGCAGCTGGAACGACTTGTGGGAGTCCACGAAGGCCGGGAGGCCGTTGTACTTCGTGTGTTCGACGACTGCACACCTCACTTGGTACTTCAGTCCGTCGTACAGTTGCCCTCCCATCTCTTGGGTCAGCATCACCATTGCCACGTCGTTCACCACGATCGCTGTTTTTACGAATTCGCCATTTGTACCATTCAATGCCTTCAATTCCGCGGCTGTCTCTGGGAACTCTTCTCGGTCGTCCGACCGTCTTCGCGCCGCACAGACGACCTCTGCACCGTTCATCATTCCGTTGGTCTGCACACTGACAGGGATCCCGTCCTTGGTTCCCTGTCGTGGGAACTGATCCACAATCTGCATCTTTCGCTCTTGTATCTTCAAATAAGTCGACGCCCCAAACCCGTCGAAGCACGATTCATAAGTGCATCCCTCCACCTTCTCCACTAGCGTCTGGCTGCTGCAGCTGCGGAACAGTTCGCATTCGTTGTTTCCGTTCCAGAATGTGAACGCTCCGCATGTCGCATCCTCATCGCACGCAAACGCGCAGCAGTCCACATTCTCCATCGGTGTCCGACTGATCGATGCATCTTCACACTTGATGTACCCAAACTCAAGTCTTTGAAATGCATAGCCGTTCACAAGCGGTGCCTTCCCTTCCCGCGTGCAGAACCACGTATCGTACAAGTTGACCATGTTGAACACATCGACGCCGTCGTCCGGCAACAGATCGTGCCTCTCGCCCGAGTCCACGTGCAAAATCCGGCACATCTTCAAAAGCCGGTTGTCCCCGCGGTTCAGCTGCAGTGCCTTTTGATAGTAGAACCCAACGCACATCACGTCCATGTCGCATAGCGATTTGCACATTTCAGCGCTCTCGTAAGGCCCCAACGGGCGTTGTACATAGTTGATCCCCTCCGAGCGAACTTTCCACTGGTCGCCATCGGGAAAAGGAAGAGCGTTCTGAAACCTCTGCCACCGTGTACATTTCGGCCGCTCACGACCGGTCGGCGGCGACGACTCGTTTCTCGTTGGACACACAGCAGGACCTGTAATGCGCACTGTGTAGTGGGTCATCTGTAGTGACTGCGATTCCATCCAACACGAATTTGAATTGGGCCCCCCAGAAGGGTACGTCCACGTCCACATCCTGCAGCGGCCCTTCTCTCCATCATATTCACGGCACCTCTGAGCACATTCAGCGGGAGTTGGACAACTTCCCCGAGCTCCAAGTTCCGCATCATCTACCGCTATCAAATCAGCTCCACCAACTACCCCAGACTCCGCACATGTCATGTTCAGATCCTCTTCGTAGTCTGAGATCGCTAGCACTGGTCCAACTAGGTCGGATGGTGACTCGAAGGAAGGTCGCTCGCCGTTCTCATTGACCGACACAACCACGAGAAGATGCGGGTTACACTTGTCTGTCGCCCCTGTTTTCTGATCCCGCCTGTCGAGGCTGATGGGACATCTCTGGTAGTCAGTAGCCTTCGTGCCCATTGGAATCTCAAACGTAATGTCGCAGCCTGTCTTCGGAAACTCTGCATAAAGCTTGGACTTGTCCATCCATCTCGCAAGGTTCCATGAGACGGGATTTCTCAGCTCACAAGAAGGTGCCTTCCTTTTGGCCATCACGAACCCCCAGTACACCCGGTAATGCGTAATATCCGACTCGTCGATGGCACGAAGAATCGTTGCGTTCCCACCAAACACGAATCTGGCTGGATCCTTGTCTACGAACAACAATCCCATCGGGCGCTGTCGCGGCAGTTTCTTCACGGTTGGCAACTCACAACAATCTGCTTCAGTGCATCCGAAGTAGCAATCGATGTCGGCTGCATGCCCCTTGAGAGTCCAGCCAGTAGGACACGTGTAGCTCGAACATATCTGTTGTGTGCAGCACTCTTCGTCGATGCATTCACCTGCTTCGAAGTCGTTGTGTGGATTGCGGCAAACCATGCCCGAAGCGTCTGGCCTCAAAACCTTCCCAGCACCGCACTGATGATACGGCACATCTGCAGGCGGCATTGTCTCCCATATGAAGTCGAAACGTGTGTCCGGATCATTGGGCACCCTCTTGCAATACGGCCACTTCGGATACTCAGCATCGTTCAGCGGGTGTGGACACCACTGCTTTCTGCAGTCGCCGCCGAACACAACACCACCGTAACCTTGGCATGGTGCTGCATGCACGCTGCTGCTTCCGAGCAGCAGGCACAGCAGAACATATGAAACCCGTCCCATTGTGTGAGCTCTGGATAAAGCAGGTGCTTTACAGTGTACAACTAGAAGGAAAACCGGTCTTAAACCATGATGCGAGGTTTGCATCAATTTGCGGGAGATGCAAAGGAAGAAACGGCAAGTACCATGACTCTATTACCGAGGCTGTGTCGCGCGAGAACGTCGTCTGAATCTGAAACCGAAAGACAGACCCACCTGCATACTATGTCTCTTGTAAGAGAGCGGAAACCCGCCGCTCTGCCGCACAAGAATTCAAGTCATTCCACGGTGCGTTCCTCGGGATACCCTAATTATACGCTTCAGGCTTTGCCAACTGCAGCCGCGCAGGAAACCTTTTGTTCAGGATATCGTCGAAAGTCTTTGGTGCGGTACTTTCTGTCTCACAGCTTCCTTGCCCGTCTGGGTTGGGGTCTATAGGTGTACCTCCCCCCTGTCCGGTGGATACTTTGTCGGACAAGGTGTACGCAAGGAGCGAGCGAGACAAGCATGTTCGGGCAATTCCACACCCTGACCAGAAGTACGCCGAGCCAGCGTAAACCGCAGAGGTGCAGGATAACTTCTTCTGTTGCTCCTGGTTCTCAGCAATGTAGCCTCAAAATGAACGGAAGAGGAGCACATGGGCTGAGCTGACTTATTGTTTTGCCCTGAAAAGGAGCGTAGCCTGCCTGTCTGTTCCAAGCTTCTGTGTTAAACTGGATGCGGAAGAAGAGGTAGAAGCAGTCTCGGGAAGAAACAGCACACGGCATGAGAGAGAGAGAGTTTGGTTTGATTGAAGTCACCAACATGTCTTTCTGTTCCGTTCTCAACACGCATGTAACAAAATATTGTCGTCGGAATGGTTGTCAACCGTGATTGAGAGGCAAGTTCGCTGCAAGAAACGTCCAAGAATCTTTTCTCTGCAGAACTCGCTTCTTGAGGTACAAGACCGTATTGCTGGGGACTTGGATGCTGGGGAATCGGAAAAATCGTCGTGCTGGGACTTTTGATTGGGAATCGGAAGTTGCAAACTGGAAGTGATGCCGGATTTGCGGACTGGAAACTGCTTGAACTGCTTGAAACCAAAATCAGAGCCTTCCCCACTGTCCGCTGCCGCGTCCTCCAGTCCTTGGTACAGAGGTCAATCGCCTCCGTAAGGTAGCTGCCTGGAAGCTGTATCAGTGTCCTCCGTATGGTTCCTCGGTGACATTTCCATCGGAGACTCGCTAGCTATGCTCCCGACAGGAAGCATCGCGGTTGGAGATGACAGGGACCCCGGAGACGGCACAGAGTCCGACGTAGCCGCGGGCGAATACACTTTCGGAACCGCACGCCACTTAGTGAACATGTACGCCGCCAGAATCACAAGCAGTAGGGCACCAGCGACGATCAACACCCACAGCCACCAGCTTGGACTCGTTCCATCGCCATCATCATCGGCCGCAGCTCCTGTTCCTGATGCATCAGTCCCTCCAGATGGTAACTTCGTGTTTCCCTTGGTGCCAGGACCGCTGGTTGCAACATCTGGCACTCCCGTAGCTGGTGCCGCAGATGGCACGTTGGTGGCTGGTGCGGCAGTTGGCACGTTGGTGGCTGGTGCCGCAGTTGGAGGGAATCCGCAGTGGTCGCGAGACGGAGTAAAGACATTCCTGTTCTGTACCCCCATCTTGTGTTTGAAGGAGCACGTGTCGCCAAATGGACACACATTGTCGCACTCTCCCTGACCCGGATCGTTGAAGTCCTCCCACTCGTCTGTCTTTTTGAAGCAGTAGTACTGTCCATCGTCCCGCGCCACACCTTGCGGAGGGCACACCGAATAGACACGGCACCACCCGTCGTACATCCCCCATGAGAACCCCGTCGACTCTGCAGCGTTGTTGCTGAGAGCAAGGCAGTCATCGTAGCTCACACCCTTGTTTCGTTCGTCGCCTAGCAACTTCTCGCAGCCTTGGTACCCTATGCACCTGCCGTGACGCATGAATCGATACCCTTTCGGTTCTTGCAGCTGGAACGACTTGTGGGAGTCCACGAAGGCCGGGAGGCCGTTGTACTTCGTGTGTTCGACGACTGCACACCTCACTTGGTACTTCAGTCCGTCGTACAGTTGCCCTCCCATCTCTTGGGTCAGCATCACCATTGCCACGTCGTTCACCACGATCGCTGTTTTTACGAATTCGCCATTTGTACCATTCAATGCCTTCAATTCCGCGGCTGTCTCTGGGAACTCTTCTCGGTCGTCCGACCGTCTTCGCGCCGCACAGACGACCTCTGCACCGTTCATCATTCCGTTGGTCTGCACACTGACAGGGATCCCGTCCTTGGTTCCCTGTCGTGGGAACTGATCCACAATCTGCATCTTTCGCTCTTGTATCTTCAAATAAGTCGACGCCCCAAACCCGTCGAAGCACGATTCATAAGTGCATCCCTCCACCTTCTCCACTAGCGTCTGGCTGCTGCAGCTGCGGAACAGTTCGCATTCGTTGTTTCCGTTCCAGAATGTGAACGCTCCGCATGTCGCATCCTCATCGCACGCAAACGCGCAGCAGTCCACATTCTCCATCGGTGTCCGACTGATCGATGCATCTTCACACTTGATGTACCCAAACTCAAGTCTTTGAAATGCATAGCCGTTCACAAGCGGTGCCTTCCCTTCCCGCGTGCAGAACCACGTATCGTACAAGTTGACCATGTTGAACACATCGACGCCGTCGTCCGGCAACAGATCGTGCCTCTCGCCCGAGTCCACGTGCAAAATCCGGCACATCTTCAAAAGCCGGTTGTCCCCGCGGTTCAGCTGCAGTGCCTTTTGATAGTAGAACCCAACGCACATCACGTCCATGTCGCATAGCGATTTGCACATTTCAGCGCTCTCGTAAGGCCCCAACGGGCGTTGTACATAGTTGATCCCCTCCGAGCGAACTTTCCACTGGTCGCCATCGGGAAAAGGAAGAGCGTTCTGAAACCTCTGCCACCGTGTACATTTCGGCCGCTCACGACCGGTCGGCGGCGACGACTCGTTTCTCGTTGGACACACAGCAGGACCTGTAATGCGCACTGTGTAGTGGGTCATCTGTAGTGACTGCGATTCCATCCAACACGAATTTGAATTGGGCCCCCCAGAAGGGTACGTCCACGTCCACATCCTGCAGCGGCCCTTCTCTCCATCATATTCACGGCACCTCTGAGCACATTCAGCGGGAGTTGGACAACTTCCCCGAGCTCCAAGTTCCGCATCATCTACCGCTATCAAATCAGCTCCACCAACTACCCCAGACTCCGCACATGTCATGCCCAGATCCTCTTCGTAGTCTGAGATCGCTAGCACTGGTCCTACTAGGTCGGATGGTGACTCGAAGGAAGATCTCTCGCCGTTCTCATTGACCGACACAACCACGAGAAGATGCGGGTTACACTTGTCTGTCGCCCCTGTTTTCTGATCCCGCCTGTCGAGGCTGATGGGACATCTCTGGTAGTCAGTAGCCTTCGTGCCCATTGGAATCTCAAACGTAATGTCGCAGCCTGTCTTCGGAAACTCTGCATAAAGCTTGGACTTGTCCATCCATCTCGCAAGGTTCCATGAGACGGGATTTCTCAGCTCACAAGAAGGTGCCTTCCTTTTGGCCATCACGAACCCCCAGTACACCCGGTAATGCGTAATATCCGACTCGTCGATGGCACGAAGAATCGTTGCGTTCCCACCAAACACGAATCTGGCTGGATCCTTGTCTACGAACAACAATCCCATCGGGCGCTGTCGCGGCAGTTTCTTCACGGTTGGCAACTCACAACAATCTGCTTCAGTGCATCCGAAGTAGCAATCGATGTCGGCTGCATGCCCCTTGAGAGTCCAGCCAGTAGGACATGTGTAGCTCGAACATATCTGTTGTGTGCAGCACTCTTCGTCGATGCATTCACCTGCTTCGAAGTCGTTGTGTGGATTGCGGCAAACCATGCCCGAAGCGTCTGGCCTCAAAACCTTCCCAGCACCGCACTGATGATACGGCACATCTGCAGGCGGCATTGTCTCCCATATGAAGTCGAAACGTGTGTCCGGATCATTGGGCACCCTCTTGCAATACGGCCACTTCGGATACTCAGCATCGTTCAGCGGGTGTGGACACCACTGCTTTCTGCAGTCGCCGCCGAACACAACACCACCGTAACCTTGGCATGGTGCTGCATGCACGCTGCTGCTTCCGAGCAGCAGGCACAGCAAAACAACATGTGATACCCGACCCATGTGTGTGCCCTGAATTGGTTGATCGCGATGCTTAATTGTTAAGTGTTCCCGCTGAGGTCAGGGACTTATATCGGTCTGAGAGATTTGGCGGGAAAGTTGGGAGTGCAGTGGGTGAAAGTTGGGCAGTTGGAGTGTTGCCTTTTGGCAGAAGTTTCCGACGCTTCTCGTCCCACGTTGGACACTGCTGTGTCATGCTCGCCCTCGCCCAGCCAGGTGTCAACTTGGCAGTGCGGCAAGAAGAGGCGTTGGGACAACAAAGGTCTGTTTGTGTTCCAACTGAACGTGAGCCCGGATCTAGTTTCCTGGCACCAGCACCTGCTCCGGCCAAATTGAGACAAAAAGGTGTCGAGGTCTACGTAATCTAGACTTCTCTGCGATTTGAAAAATTCCCGCACATAGCTCCTGCATGCGTCGATTGCTATGTGAATCCTCGGAGAGCGAGTTGTTGTCTCATAAAGACGGCTAGAGTGGCAACCCGAATATTGGCTGAGGTTGCGCTTTCGACTTTTTTCTTTTTTTTTTTTTTGGTAACTGAGGGGAAAAATTCCTTACGCACTGACCACAAGCCGGACCAAACTTGCGAGTGTGGGACTGCCGCTTTTTCTGGCGGGATTTACCCACTAAAAAACCTTAACTCAGGATTAGTCGTTTAAGGAGCGGGAATCACCCGTGGACTCACATGGAGAGGCCAACCTCCATGCGGGACTTGGCCAGTCCTGACGCCCCCTCCCGTAGGGGTTCCAGTGGCGAGTTGGATTCCCCTACGCACTTCGGCAACGCGCGGCTCATCCTCCCTAAAGACGAGGATGGTAACGGACCAGTCTGGGGGGCCTGGCGGGGCAACCTGGCAGACTGTGGCAGAAATCCGTTTGCGGGGCTCATCTTGCTCGAGGGGGCGACACACTCCGGAAGTGACTGTTCTGCGAGCAGTCTTGGAGTGGGCCCCGGGCAAGGTTGGTGTTCCTGGGTGTTGTGGGCGCTCTTGTTCAGGTTAGGGTCCTGATGGCGGGCTTTTTTGGGGCGGTCTTTTTCACCCAGGAATGTGGAGCGGGGGGGGTCTTTTCGCTTCAACCGGGGCGGTGGCTGATGGGCGGCGATTATTATTATTTCTGGGGGGGCTGGTGCCTTTTTCGGGGGGGGCGGTGGTGGCTGGACGTCCCCCGGGGGGCGCGGTTTTTTCAAGAGTTGTGGGTTGCTCAGTCCCACCGGGGGGTCTTTCCTCTTGAGTGCCTGCGGGTTTGTTTTTGATGCAGGTGCGTTTTTCGGGGGGGGTGGCTCTTGTCTTTGGGGGGGTGCCTGCGGGGTTTTCGGGGGGGGGAGCTCTCGTTTTGGGGGGGGTGCCTGTGGGTTTGTTTCGGATACAGAGGCGCTTTTCGGGGGGGGGAGCTCCCGTCTTTGGGGGGGTGGTTGGCGATTTTCGGGGGGCTGGAGGGCTTTCGCGGCTGCCTGCAGCCTGAGCGCCTGTGTGTGTGGATTGGGGCCTTTTGGTAGCCCTTGCTTTTTCGGTGGGGGTCGACCTTTTCCGGGGGGATCTAGGGGCTTCGAAGTGGCCGGGGCGGTCTCCCCCTTGCGGAGCTGCGGCTTTGGGGTTGGGCCGGCCGGTGGCAGCGGCGGCACGATCGACGAGGATGGCCCATCCTCGACCCCCAACGGGTCCCGCCTGGTTCCCGTCGACTGCTGTCTCTGCCTGTACGGCTCGGACGGGGCTGCCCTCGGTGGTGCGCATCGCCAGCCGTCGCGCGATGATGCCGTGCCCGCCCTGCCTGCTTCGAGTGGCTTGAGGGTGGCCTTCCTCGCCGCCTCTGCCTCGACCTGCATGAGGGTGTCGTGTTGGGTGGGGGGGTGCTTTGGGGGGCTCCGGATCCCGCTCCCTGTTGCCCCTGTGCCTTCCACCCGCGCTCCCTCTGCCGTTTTGGCCGCGACGTGCTGGAGGGGCTGGGGTGCCACCGTTTCTTTTGGGGGTGCTGGCGGCACTGGGGGTGTTGCTGTTGGGGGGGGGACTCCGCCTTCCCGTCGCGTCGCCTTCGGTCGCTCGGCGCCCACCTGCGCGTCAACCCCCGGGCTCGCGTCTGAAGCCGGAATCTCCTCGTCTTCCGGGACGGCCACTCGCTTCTCCGGGGGCATCCGCCCCAGCGCACCCTCCGTGCCCCCAAGGAGGGAGCCACCCTCCCCAGGGACACAGAGAATGCGCTCCTCCGGCGCTGCTGCAGGCCCTGCCATCTGTCCGTCCGCCGCTGGTGAGCCCCCCCTAGGGCTATGTAGGATGGAAACGTTGGAAACGTTTCCGTTTCCGTTTCCGTTTCCTTCTTTTTGGCGGTGGATGGAAACGCCGTTTCTTTTCAAAAGAAACGGCTGGTATGCCACTAGTATACTGGCTGAAGGTCCGACCGGAAATGTGTTCCGAACGGCGGACCCCGCAATCCAGTGGGAAACCATGGACAAGGAGGCTCCGAAAAAGAGGGCGGAATGAAGCATAAGAGTTGCGACCGCGTGGAGCAGACGCAACCACACGCATCCGGTTGTGATGACTTTGAGGTCTGCAGCTTTTATACCAATGGCTGTTGTGGCGACGATGCTCTGTTATGCGAGGCCGTTGGCCAACGCGCTGAAGACGATCGAGAAAGCACATCCGCTTCCAATAATAGGCTATACAGATACGATCGTTCAGGACAGCGGGAGCACCGCCGCGCCACAGGCTACAAGACCGGGGTTTTTCGGCGGCGTAAGACAAAGAGGGAGTGCAATCAGCATCAGGAGGTGAGAGGTGAGAAGGGCACACGTATGCCGGGGCAATGTTAAACCCGCCAGAAAAGCGATGGCCACGCAGTAACGTGTGCGTCATCGCTTGCCACAGTGCACCTTGCATACGACGACGGGTGGCAACCGTCACGAAGGGGCACCATCGGGCGGTGTTGTCGGAGCATAGACAGCGACGGCAGGAAGAACCCCACCGACAATGCAGAAGAGGACGGCAGATTCAAAAAGCCCCACTCGGCACGGCCACCGATACAAGTAAACATGAGAACGCGGGTTGGAAGCAGCAGAGGACGAAGTGGTAGGCACTGAAGAGTGGAATCTGGTGTCAGAAAACCTCAGCATCCGCATGTGACGACATTCTGCATCATTAGCTTGTGGTTACCTATTTGCTCGTGTCAGATCGCCGACGAAAGAAAGCGGTGAGCATCAGCGACTGCTCTGCACAAACGAGACCGCGACGACACACAAGAAGGGGCCGAGACGGAGGAAGAAAAGTGCCTGCTGGTAGACCAAAAGAAGAAGGTGATCCCGCCCTCTGAAAGGAAAGCCAAAATTTGGCTGGAAACGGACACCCGACGGACACACAGAAGGACCCGCGAAGTGGTATCCTATAGGACCCCTCAGCATGAGGAGCCTTCCGGCGTTTCTTTTAAAAGAAACGGAAACGTTTCCGTTTCCGTTTCCGTTTCCGTTTCCATATTTCGAAAAAACTAAAAGAAACGGCGTTTCCATCCAACTTAGCCCTAGGGGGCACCGCTGGACTTCCCTCCCTGACCCCCGAAGGCCGGTGCAGGAAGTCGCTCTGCCTGGCAAAAGGGTGGTAAAGCCGAACCCCTCCGCCTCCCTGGGTGTGTGTGTTGGTGGTGGTGGTGTGCATGCCGGGTGCCCTTTGTCCGGCATGCGTGTGATCGGTCGTGACGGCTGGCCCGCTACAGCTCGCACGTGATCTGGGTGGTTGGCGCTGGGTGGTGTGGGGGGGGACTCGGGGGTTCGGCTCTACCCCCCCGGTGATCGGCATCACTTCCCCCTGCACCTGCCCCTGGGGAGCAGCTTGGGCGCCGGGTGCTCGTCCCACATCTCCCTGTTCGCCCACCCCCCCGTCCTGTGGTCGTTCGTTAAAGGGGGGCCCCGGTCCGGGCGCCGGTGGGCCGTGGCCCTCGTTTTGGGGGTCCTGTCCGGGGTCGTCGTGGCCTCCCCCGGCTTCGCCGTTGCCGCTGCCGCCCCCGCCTTGGCCGCCTCTGTTGCCGCCGCTGCTGCTGCTGCTGCTGCTGCTGCTACTGCTGCCGCTACTGCTACTGCTGTCGTCGAGAATCAGCGGGTCGCCTTGCCCCTCCTCCTCCGGCGCATCCAGATGAACGTCCGCGTTCACCAGGGCAACCCGGGCCATCGCCCTCGCCACCGCGAAGCTGAGGCGATGGAACGCCAGGTGAGAGACGGAGGCGTACGTCTCCCAGTCGTGGCGCCTGTGCACCGCCGACACCAGCGCGCGCAGCTCGGGCAAGGCAGACTCGCCCCAGGCGCCGAAGGTGTCCACCACCATCGGGATCAGCATCAGGTCCTGCTGTTCGGGGGCCTCCGCCGCGATGGCTGGCCCGTACGCGGCGCGCTTCACGGCCTCGTACTTGGTGGCGGCGCCGCCTTCAGTCTCTGCCGCCTTGGAGATCGAGGACGGTTGGAGCGGGAAGGTTATCGCCACGTCGATCAACCTCCGCTTTCCTTCGCGCTCGTAGAGCACGTCCACCCGCTTGTTCCTGTTTGGGTGTTTTGTAAACGGCCTGTCTTCCAGGACCGGGCCGAGGAGCGCTTCCCTGGCCAGGGCCGCCACCCCATCACGGAGTGCCGTGTGGGCGCGGGTGCGGAGCCCGGTGTTCAAACACGACAGGGAGTGATCCCCGAAGCGATCGGCCGTGGCTAGCCCGCAGAGGCGGCACACCCGATCCCGGGGTGCCAGCGGCATCCCCAGCCTCAGACGGACGGCTACCGTCAGCTCGGCTCGGGACATCCACAGGTCGTCCGGAGCGTTGTGCGCTCCGTAGAGCCACGTCGACGCGTGCTTGGCCGCGCAGCTGCGGACCCTTGCCTGGCCCCTGACTCCGGTGAGCGGGTTCCTCAGCAGGCTCTCCTGCCTGGCTGCCGAGATCTTCACCGCCCACTCCCTCTGCTTACGCGGAACGCTCGCGGCCCCTGCTTGCAGTGAGTCCCTGACCTCGGTCAGGACCTCCGGGAAGAGTGCAAGTCTGGGGCAGCTGAGCGATGCCGCGCATACGGAATCCTGTGTGGGTGTGATTGTGTGCGGCCCCCCCTCGGGGGACCTGGTCAGGAGGGGGAGGCCCTTCATGCCTTCTAGGGTCGCCGCCGCCCCTGCCACGGCCGCCGTGTCCGCGCAGGAGTGCATCCCCAGGCCGCCCAGCCTGAGGGGCAGCGACGTCTGCAACCATTCCAGGTCGCTCAGCTCGGCCCCGAGGGTCTTTCCCACAGCTCGCCGCATGAAGGTGTCGACCCTTCCATAGTCGGCCGTCGGTCCGGTCGCCCGCATGAGCGACACGACGCAGACGAACCCCGCGCACGAGTTCAGCAGGGCCATCGCCACGTGCGGGTCCGGGAGGCTCGCGATGGCCCTCGCCCTCCTCTCGGCCCGGTCCAGGATCTTCTCCACCGCCTCCTTGACCGCCGCCGCGGACCCGCACGGCGCCCCCAGGATGTCCCAGGAGTCCAGCGAGCGCCGGGTCATCGCCGCGAACGCATCCGGCACTTCCTCCCCCTCCAGGCAGATGACCTCGCTCTTGCCGTGGTTGAGGTGCATGCCCACGGCCCCGCCCTCCCTCTCGAAGGCAGCCAGCCATGCCACGAGGTACCGCCACAAGCCCGCTGCTGCGCCATCGTCCAGGTAGAAAGCCCGCGCTTCCAGCTGGGACGCTCGCAACGGGTCGAGCTGCGCCTGTGCTGGGGGGATTGGTGCCCCTTCCCCATCCACTACCATCCCCTGCTGCGGGGCTGGTTCCTCTTCCCCCCCCGCCTGCTGTGGTTGTGGTTGTGGGTCTGGCGCTCGGTCCAGTTGGGCTGGGATGGGGGCCCCGGGCGGGATGTCATCGGCCCCCAAGGGTGGCAGGTGACCGGCCAAGGACAAGTCCATCTCTCTTAGGACTTGCTCGAGCACCAAGCAAAAGAACAGTGGGCCCAGCGGGTCCCCTTGCTGCACTCCGCACTCGGACCAGACCACCTCGTGCCCGAAGGACAGCTGTGATCTGTGCCCGTACGCCGCTATTGCGTATGGCAGGAGGCCGGGTGTGCTTTCGGCCACCGCTTTCAGGATGGCTCCCCTGTTCACATTGTTAAATGCGTTGCGCAGGTCCACCTTCACAATTCCTCGCCCCTGGCCGCTGTGCCGGTAGCGTTCGCCCACGCACCTCATCGCACACGCCATGGCGTCGGCGCCGGACTTCATCCCGACCCCGGTCTGTCCGCACCTCGCGAGGATTGGCTTGATTGCCTGCACCACGGACTTGTCCCTGGCCAGGATCTTGGCTGCCACCCTCCTCAGGACCTCCCCGCAGGCAATGGGTCGGAGCCCCCCATCCTTTTTCTCGAGGGCTACCAGCCTCGCCCCGTATCCATGTGGTCTGGCTTCCTCCGGGATACTCCCCGTGGCGATCCGCCTAATCACCGCCACGAGGGGGGCCTTTATGGGGGAGGCGGGGCTCACCAGGTCCAGCAGGTGCTGCGCCGACAGCCCCGATGGCCCCGGGGCCGTCCCCCGGGGGAGTGCCCTCAACGTCTTGATGACGTTTCCCCAGGATACAGTGATCTCTGTATCCGCCTGTGGTGGTATTCGGGGGAGGGGGGGCTCTGGCGCCTGTGGGTGTTTTTCGCGCATCACCCTCAACGACTCGGCGTTGACTGGGGACACCTTCGCCGCCGCAAGGGTGGCCACCGCCTTCCCGAACCATCGGGCCTTCGTCTTGCGGATGACCTGCTGGACCGTCTTGGGGTCCAGCTGGCAGGCGTCGTCCACATCTGTGGCCAGGCCGACGAACCGCCCGATCTGCTCGTCCTCCTCATCCATGACAATGGACAGAAATGGGGAGGGCACATTCTTTTTTTTTTTTTTTTGGTAACTGAGGGGAGAAATGCGTGACGCACGACCACAAGCCGGACCAAACTTGTGAGTGTGGGACTGTCCGTTTTTCCGTCGGGACTTACCCACTAAAACTCAAAACTCATCCGGTGCTCGACATTCGTGGATTCGAGGCGCTCCAAGTACAGCCACGCCTGAATCTTGAACAGTGCGGAGAATGCTACCTTCGGCCGACCGTGTGCGGCTGCCAGCCAGTTCAGGGCCGCCCACCCCCCTTCGTCCGCCACTCTCCCCTGCCCTTCCGTCCTGTGCAGAGAGAGCGGGAACCTGGAGTCCAACCCTCTGGGTGCATCCATGCCTTCCCAAGGAAAGTCTGGTCCCCTGGTCTTCTTCGTGGCGCCTCCGCTTGGTCGCGCAGCTTCGGTCTCGCTCTCGAAGCTGATTCCCTCTTCGGAGTCTCGTTTTCTCCGTCTCGCTGCCGAGATGGTGTCTTCCTCTGCGCCCATGTCGAGTGCCTCCCCGGCTGGGAGCACTTCCACTCTCGCTCCGGCGGCTGCTGGTGTCGCCTTCGCTCTTGTGACTGTGTTTGACATGGTGTTTTGTTCTGACGCCTGGAGGGTAGCCATGGGAGGGGGCCCCTGCTCTCCTGAGTCAATTCCACCTCTTTCGCCTCTCGTTGCAGCTGCCTTTCTCGTGCTTGTCGACCGGCCGCAAGGCTCTGAGTCCGGCGGGAAATCAGGGTGAGAGTCGAGCCTGTCTTTCAGTGCCTGCGGGTGCAGTGTTCCTCCTCCACTATTTCCGGTGTGGCCGCACCCTTCCCCGGTTTCCGAACCTCGCTGAACTTGAGCTGCTCACACTTCTCCTTCCTGGCGCACTCGAGCATGCCGAGCAGGTTCTGCATTTGGAGCTAAAAAGCCAGCGAGTGTGCCCTGAGATCGATCGAATCTTGCCCGCTTCTTCGGTGGCATGGTGCCCTGACTGGCCCTGGCCAACACCCAAGAAGGAACTGCCTTTTCAGAAAATTAACATTTTTTTAGAGTGCAAGTTCGCTTAGGGATCCGGGGTTTTATAGTCTCCGGGTGACCGTAGTCATATAGGTTCCTTTAAGGTATAGTATGTTTGTGTGTATATCCTTGCTGCCTATTGCCGACTATTCGACTTACTTTGACGCGCGCTCTTTTTTCCTATGTGCTTTGCCAAGTCCATGGCTCTTGTGACCGACACCGAGTTCACGTTCGCGATGAAAGCGATCTCGGGCCCCCCACGTGCATACATGTTTAGCATTGAGTTCTTTTAAGTACATGAACCACACGGATTAACATGCACTGCCTTGAAAGTCAGGTTATCGGATGACGTCGTCACCTGCCATCGCGTCGTCAAGGTCGAGCATTTGTGGAGCTAGCGGGGTTTGGCTTTCTTGCGATTCCAGAGACTGAGTCGGCGAGTACGAGGGCGGGCACGTGTGCCCGTTTTTGACTTTCGAGGGCATTGGCGTGCCCGTGGTCCCCGGTCGTTTCTGAGAGCTGCTTGCCCTCGGAACCTTCTTCTTCCTTCGATGCACCCCTGACTCGGGGGTGGTCGCCTTCGTCTTCTTCCGCTTGCGGCCGGCGATCGGGCCTTCCTTCGGGGTGCCAAGCACCCTCTTCTTCAGCGCTGGTCGTTCGCTGGTTCCTGGCGTTGGTGGCGGCCTCTTGGTCGCCCGTCCGGTTGCCGCCGTCTCCTTTTTCGTTGCCGCGAGCTCGCGCCGCTCGCGCCGCTCGCTTTCCTAATGGCGTCTCCCGCTGTACACCCACCTGGGTGGGTGAGGAGGGCCTCTTCTTCTTGTTGCGTCCGGGGGTTGACTGGACGTTCGGCTTGTTGGACTGGTGGTGGCCGCGGCTGCAACATGCCGCCGGTCGCCTCTGCGTCAGCGTAGGGAGCCTTTTGCACTCTTGGCAGGTTCCTCTGCCATGCGTGCGGCAGGCATGATGCCCGCTGCGGCAACACGCCGCCGCCGTCTTGCACTCGCCGCACTTCGTCGTGCTGTGCTCTGTGCACACCGCGATCGGCTGCCCATCGTTCGCGTGGTGATGGTGCCGGCAGCACATCTCTACCGTGGGAACGTCCCTTCGGACGAGTGCTCTGCACGCCTCACACTTCCCTTTGTGATGGGTCGCGCACGTGACGAGTGCCTTCTCTATACCGACACCCGGCATATGCACGGGGTCTGGGTGCAGTTGTGGTGGGGCAGGCAGGGCCCACCTCGCCGCTCTCCCGATCGTCCAGTCAGGGTACGTCGGGCACTGCGTCCCTACATCGCTTCCTTTCACTTGTTCCTCAAGTATCGTCCCCGTGTGTGCCTCGCGAAAGCGTGGCCTGGGCCGTATACCCGATATCCCCGTGATGCCCATGAACGACAGCGACGTCGTCGGGCACACCCTCTCTCCTCTCATGCAGCTTCCCAGCCCTTGCTGTGCCGCCAGCTTGTCCAACGCGCTCATCATGCAGCGCAGGACGTTTCCCCGTTCTCTCACCCCCTTCGGCGCATTCCCGTGCAGCGGCATGCTGAGGCCCGAGAAGAGTTCAAAGTCGATCGCAAGCTCCAGCATTGACGCCTGCCCGTTCTCGGTCCATTGCATGTCCGACAGCCACGCTACCAACGCATAAAACGTCGGTAGTCCCCAGGTCTTGTTCCGTTCCCACGTCCATGCCGGGGCAATCCGCGCGAAGGGGTGGTCAAATTTCTCGGCAGGCATCGCATTCGCTCTCGACCAGGGGGTCGTGGGGTTCCTGGCCACCCAGCCACGTGCTTCGAGCCCAGCCCGTTCCGCAAGGATTTCAGCCATCATCTCCTGGAGCCGCCTCGAGAATTGGGCATTCTCGGGTACTACCACACCGTGTTCCAGCGTGCATCTGGGCCAGTCGGCCCGGTTGGCTGCCATCAGCTCGGCATGTGCCTCTCGTCGCCGTATGTGCGAGTACGCTCCGCAGTCCCAGAATACGTGTTTCTCGTCCTCGGTGTCGCCGCTTCCACAGTGCTTGCAGCTGGGCGCCTGCGGCTCAGCTCCGGCCTGCCTCATCCGCGACGTGTACTCAGCCGTGTTCACCCCCCCCGCCAACGCTACACGTATAAGCCTCGCGGTGTGCGCGGGACATTCACGCATCCTCCAGAAGGAGTTCGTCCGCTCCAGGTCGGCTCTCTGTATGCCCTCAAATCCCGGCCGCCTCGCCACCAGTCGGGACCACGTCTTCGCCCTCAAGTCCGCCCTAACTTCATGTCCCCTCTTCGAAGGTGCCGAGGTTAACGGGTCATATGTTGCACCATTCCTCAGCGTGCGAGACAGGGGCCCGGGTCCCCATACGTGTCCACACTCCTCCATGCTCCTCATCGCCAGTCCAACTGGCCCCAGGGGTAGGTCCCCCTCGGCGTATCTTCCCCGGATGCTCTCCATCAGAGGCAGCAGTCGTGGCAACCTCTCGCACGCCGCGTAAAACGCTGTCGTCACCCTATATGCTAGGCATGTACCGGGATCCGTCAGGTGGCCCTTCTCCTGAAAGTTTAGGACCATCTCCCTCGCGCGCTTCGGGTTGGATCCACCCCAGATCAGTCCCATCACCGACGTCGTCAGCCGTTTCATCGCCACCTTCGATACCGGCGCGAAAGAGCAGCCTGACAGCGCCGCCGGTAGCACATTCGACTGCACAATCCGGACCCGCTTTTCGTACCGGAACGGCGCATGGCGGAGGCCTTCCGCCAGGGCAGCCGCCTTCTCCACCCTCTCCGAGTCGGACCTTTCCGTCCTATTCTTCGCCGTCGAGACTAGGACCCCGAGGCACTTGACGGATTTGCTAAACCGCAGCAGCGCATCCACGCTGCGGAGTTTGAGAGTCGACTGATGCCTACGTCTCGTCGAGAACGCGACCGTCTTCTGGAGGTTTAGCTCCATCCCGGTGAGTGTGCAGAACTCGTCTACTACGTCCACTCCCTTTTGCAGGGCGGCCTCCGACAGCCTGGACAGCAGTGTGGCGTCGTCCGCGTATGACTTTGGACTCACACCCTCCGCTTCTTTCTTGACCGCTTTCATCACTACCGACAGCAGGGCATTGATGAGTATGACGGATACAGGGCACCCTTGAAGGATACCGTTGGTCACACTGAACTCCCTGCCCACCCCTAATGGTAGCTTGAAGCGTCTCGCGAGCAGTCTGTAGATAGCCCTCAGCGGCTTGAGAACCCGATTGTGCAATCCTAAGTCCTCGGCTAAGCGCAGTACTATCTCTCGCGGGACCATGTCGAAGCATTTCCGGAAGTCCAGCGCCACACCGTAGAGCGGCTCCCCGTCTAACAAGGCGTCCTCCATCTCGAGCCCAATTTCCATCAAGACGTCCTCGATCCGGTGACCCGGTCGAAAGCCTTTCTGTCCTTCTTCGATCCATTCCTCTTGCCACAGAACTATGTCCGCCAGCCTGCGGCAGGCCCATAAGCGGTACACGGCGGATGTGACGGTTATCGGTCTTGTGTGCAGCGGGTCTTGACTCTCATCCTTCGGCACCATCGACACCAGCGCAGTTGTCATGCTTGCCGGCCAGTCTCCAGTTGCTTCGACCAGGTTCATGACGTCTGCAAGTGCATTCAGCAGGGGGTGCGGCAACTCCCGCAGTTCAGCCATACGCCAGCCATCCACCCCTGACGCGCTTTTCTTCGGCTTCTTCCTCAGCAGAATTCGCAACTCCTCCCCCGTGATTGTTGTCTGTGGTGCTAGTGTTTGTGGTGCTGTCGTCTGCGGTGCTGATGTTGGAGGTGCTGTTGTCTGTGGTGCTAGTGTTTCTGGTGCTGTCGTTTGCGGTGCTAGTGTTGCAGGTGATGATGTCGGTGGTGCATGTGTTGGAGGTGCTGTTGTCTGTGGTGCTAGTGTTTCTGGTGCTATCGTCTGCGGTGCTGATGTTGGAGGTGCTGTTGTCTGTGGTGCAGCTGTTAGAGGTGCTATCGTCGATGGTGCTGATGTCGAAGGTACCGTTGTAGGAGGTGCCACAGTCGGGTCACGGCAACGGCCTGTTAAAGCATCGCATTCCCCAGCTGCGCAGTCACTTGTTCCCGTACACGGGAACTCGCACAAGTACGTAAACGCGTCCCCACTTTCAGCGGGTGACCAAACACCGGTGGTGTTCATGACAAGGTAAGCCGCCGTGGCGCCAAGGCTTGCATCGCTCGGAGCGTCACCCCCGATCCAATTGCAGTACTCCTGCAGACAACCGGAGCTCCCCGAAAAGTGTTCACCAGAGCTCCACGTCCACGGGGTGCCAGATCCCGATCGAACTCCATCCATCCAAACGGCTGTGTCGACTCCCCCTTTCAGAGCAACAAGCCGATACTCCTCATCGACGTTCACCACGCGTGCAAGACGGCCCGTCCTTCCTCCGTAAGTCAAATCCTGGCAGCCACTATCCGCTCCGTCACGGATGGCTGGATTCTGAGAGACAGCGAATGTGATGTTTGGTCCAGCATCGACAAAAAAGTATTCACAACGACCTTGAACAGAGCAGTACATTATTTCATTTGCGTTCGGGACTTCACACTCTGAATCCGCCGTGCAAGGCACCTCGCAGAAATACCAAAAGGTGCCATCGGGGACGTCATTCCACACGCCACTGAAATATGCCATGTAATGTTCACCGCTCACACCACTATGGTCAGAAATACGCGACAGATCCCAACCGCAATATGCTTGTTCACAGACGTTTCCGTCCCTTCTGAAGTACACGATGCCGTCATTCCACCTCCATACTCCTTCTTCGGCAGCATCAGAACTATCCAAGAGAATGTGCCGCGCATTGAATAAAGTCATCAAGCGGATATCCTCGACTTCGTGCAACACGCGTGCGAGCCTGCCGTTCGGTGCGATGTACCCACACCTTCGGGCGGCGCTGTCGACGTTTGTCGTGGGAGACCTAACAACGAAGAAGTCAAGGGCGCGAATGCCGTGGCTCCACCGGACGTCTGGCACTGTGCAGAACCCGCCGTCGCAGTCTCCTCCGCAGCATACTGTATCGTCTGTGCATGATTGGGTGCGGACGATAGGCGTCAGCAAGAGGAAGCAAACCGCTGCTGCATGTTTCATACCGAATACCTTCCCATCCCCCTCCCTGTGTCCAATGGGTGAACAAATTGCTGCAGGTCCGGGAATTGTCGTTTTGTCCTTTGCAAGGCAGGAATCGGAACGAAGGGGAGAGGAGCACATGACCAAAGCACAGTTTGCATGTGTCTGTTCCCGGTGCCACGCCTGTCTTGATTTGCACCGTCGTACGTTGGACACAGAAGAACAACTCGCAACGCACGTGTAAAAGACGTGTTTTCGTGAGCAGAACCGCTAAAGCAGCTGGGTGGTGTTACCACTCTTCGCGAGGGTATCACAACCGTTTCCTCAGGCGTGGTGCTACGGGATCCCGTTGTCGTCTGGTTGTGTCTCACTTCTTGCTGGGGACACTTTCGAATGGCTCAAGGCACTTGCACGTAGCGGGAGACACCCCTCAGTAGGTCATTTGCAGGTCGCATACTTTTTGGGTGCGTATTCCGCCGTGTCTCCAGTGGGCGGAGACACCTTCGAATGGCGGAAGAGACTTTTTGCAAGTGTCTCTTCTCCCGCTACTTGAAGGTGCGTTTTCCCTGACGAAGACTGCCAAGAAAGGGAGAAGTAAGAACAGGTTTAGCGGAAGGGAATGTATTGAGTGATTGCCTCATCTCGGGGAACCGAGCGTGGGCAAGGGAGGTGGGATTGCAAGAACGTGCTTGGAATGGGTATGTGCTCAACACCGCACTGGTCCCGTCTGCGCCGTGTTTCGGTCCTTTAAGCCACGGACACATAAGGCGGACCGTCATCAGCGCGGAACCTGAGTGTCTGCAGACAGGACTGCGGTGTGAGTCTGGTTGGTCAAGGGAGGTGGGAGAGCTGAACTTTTTTAGAGTTAAAGTTCGCTTGAAATTCCGGGGTTTTAGGGTCTCCGTGTGACCGTTCATGAATGGGTTCTCTTAGAGCAAGAAAGGGCTGTGGTTAAGGGTTGTATATTTAGTGCACGCTTTCGTTATGGGTTATGGCTAGCCATTTCCGGGACTGTTTGTGACCGACACCAAGTACATTCCTTCGTGGAGTGTAGTCTTGGGCCCACGTTCTACAAGTTGAGCAGGGGTTGCCTTGTAGCCCGTACCGGTCTGTTGTCCGCGTTTATATGTATTTTCTCGCAGTGTGGTGCTTGGATTTCGCGGCACTTGCGGTGCTTCACGTGGTGCGGGTTGTTTCCGTCCTAAAATAAGGTTTTTTTTGGACAAAGTTCCTTCTCCGGAGCCGAACCTTTGGAATAAACCTTTGTATGGGCTCCCTAGTTTCTGAAAGGGCCTTTTGTATGGACACCAGGTTTTGCAAAATGCCCTTGTATGGACAGAAGATTCTGAATAAGTACCCTTATATCATGGACACACACATTCTCAGAAGGGACCTTGTATGGACAGACATCTTTGGTACCTTATATGGACGGCGGAAGTTCAAAAATACCTTGTATGGAGAACCTACCCTTATATGGACGCCGTACTTTCAAAAAAGTCCCTTGTATGGACGACAAACCTTTGAAAAGTCCCTTGTGTGGACGACAACCTTTTGAAAAGTCCCTTGTATGGACGACAACCTTTTGAAAAGTCCCTTGTATGGACGACAAACTTTTGAAGAAAGTCCCTTGTATGGACGACAAACTTTTGAGAAGTCCAGTGCGCACAGTTCCAGTTGGGTGCGCGCTGCTCCTCTCATCCTTTTTCAACGGCGCGGCTGTATATCAGGGGAGATGATTCCCATCAAGGCTCCCAACAACCCTGCCCAACTCAGTCCGAGGGGTAGTGCACATCGACCAAACCTCCCCAGTTTTCAATCTCGCAATTTTTCACGCAAAACCCCCTATATATAATGCGCAAACAGCCCAAACAACTATGCGCAACTATGCGGAACAGCCCAAACAACTATGCGCAACTATGCAGAAAAGCCCAAACAACTATGCGCAACTTTTGTTGTCTGATTCCTTTGAATCCGGTGCCCAACACCTTCCTAGAGAGTGGTTCGTTACGCGCTTAGCATTCCCACGATGAATCGACAACAGCCCAAACAACTATGCGCAACTATGCGGAACGATATTAGTTGTAACATTTTTGTGAGACTGCCGGAGTACCGGAGTTTCAAGCGCACTGTCACTCACACCTTTTTTTTCCACGCGCAGCGGGGGAAAAATTCTTCTGGCCATGTTGACTTTTTAACCGGGATTTCCTGAACTTCGGGGATTAGAATAACCCTACCCGAAGGCAGTTGATTTCTTTAGGCAAGTTTTCTCTACCGACGGAAGTTGTTTGGGTTAGCGTTCCTTTCTTTCTTTTTGAGCATAAGCCAGCAGAAGAAGCAGAACACGCGGAAGGCTACCAACCGCAGCACGTGAAGTTCTGTCAATTCATCGACACGAGTTCCAGGCATCAACGAAGACCCCAAAAGGTATCTCGTCGATAGTAGAACCTTTCGAGGCTCTTGTTGGTTGTTTGGACCCAGCACAAACTCGCGTACAAAACAGTTTTCGGCTTGAGCACTTTCGTTTAGCAGCGGCTGCCAAATCATGCCGTGGCACCGTCGTTTGCCGTCTCTTTGTTTTCTCCCCACAAGACACTGGTGCCACCACAAGGTCAGAGCATGTTTGGCGCAAACCTCTCTTCCATGCAGAACTCGCTTCGCCGCGTGCGAGATCAAACTAGCCAGCAGGCAACACGAGCATGACGGAAACTACGAGTGGGTGCTTGAGGATCTGGTACTGGGTCTGTCACGCGGTGCCAATGACAGCTGATCCTGTCTTTCGGTACTCAGAGCCGGGGTCGCCGAGCTGCACGTGTTCGGGTGCCCTTCTTGCTGCTGGGGAACCAAGAAGTGTGAAGCGCTTGAAGTGCTTGGTGTACATTTGTTATTGCGCTTTTTCCGGTGCCGCTTCTGCCGTCCTGCAGTCTGGGGAGCTGACGGTAAGATGCTCGTCAACCTCTTGACTTGACAAAAAGAAGCCTGGAAGCTTGAAACGCTTGAGCCCAGATTACTCCCTGTGCTGGGCTCCTGGCCCAGTGCCCCAAGCTTGATAACGGAGGCTGTTGAGTCGCAAGTTTTCAGCAGAGAAGACGAAGACGAGACGTTGTCCGGAAACACGAGAAGAGAAGCCAAGTTCGGTTCTTTGCCTGAGGCATCTTCCTGCGCATCAAGTGAGGTTGAGATGGCCGACTCCAAGTTGCAGCTTCGTTTGAGAGAACAAGCTAATCTGGACCGCCGACCGGTGGAAACTACCACCGCAGCTCCAATCGCACACACGATGACCCTGAACAGGAGGGCGACCGCCGCAAACAACATGACGTTGTCGCTTGCGGTACTTCCCCAGTGAGTAGGCGGATCCTCAGCAAAACATGATCCTGCAGCCAGGCTGAGCCCTGTGCACACGAAAACTCCAACGATGAGCTCCATTGCCCCCACAAATCGCTGCCTGTAGGGCCTTTGCACCACCACTTGCGACAAGTGTAAAACCTGAGCCACCAAGAGTGCCAGCTTCTTGTATCCGCACTGGGTCCAAGTCTTGGTTTTTATACCGGTGATGACAGCCAAGCACAAACCCAGAAAGCATTCAAATATGAGTGAGAAAAACACCGCCTCAGGAACGAACGGTCGGAAGAGGCTGCCATGGTGTTCGACGCATCGCTCATTGACAGAGATCCATTCCCCCTTCCCAATTAGCCAGTCCAAACGGCTGACAACGGGATCGATGACGTAGATGGCCTTGCCTCGTGGAACGATGGACTGAATGATCCGTAACCCGATAATGGGCATTACCAACACACTCACAACCGAGACGGACCCCAGAAGGACATCTTCAATACCTTCCGCGAGCAACAACAACCTCACGCCACACACGCAGAAGCTTTGATACAATGTCAAGAAGATCACCAACGACCAAGCGGAAAGGCTGACTGCATTTCTTGCCAGGCTGTCAGCCCCATCCGATTTCGTGACGAACTTGATCAAAGACCGCATTGCTGCGCCGAGGCACAACTTTACAACTACCAGCCGTAGCACCATCGCCACAAGTAGAATACCGACGCTGCCCACAATACACCCGGATAGGCTGCCGTTGGAGCCAGAAAGCTTCAGCCTAGTCGGCGATACAACAAGCGTAAGATCACGCGCATCGTCAAAACACCTGCCCGAGACCAGAACAACACGCCCTGCTGACAAGGATGAGGAAGCCGCTCCCGACAACAAAGTCAAAGCCAGTACGGTCTGTCCCGCATTCGATGCAACAAGAGACCCTGAATGGTTTTTACCGATCGCCGCGCCAAGGGCCTGCGGTGAGAGCGTTAGACTTAGGAACGTTGATGGGAGAAGTGTGGGCACATGCGTTTGCGGAGTCCCGGTGATTGGTATTGACGGTGCAGATGTTGGAGGTGCTGTTGTCTGTGGTGCTAATGTTAGAGGTGCTATCGTCGATGGTGCTGATGTCGAAGGTACCGTTGTAGGAGGTGCCACAGTCGGGTCACGGCAACGACCTGTTAAAGCATCGCATTCCCCAGCTGCGCAGTCACTTGTTCCCGTACACGGGAACTCGCACAAGTACGTAAACGCGTCCCCACTTTCAGCGGGTGACCAAACACCGGTGGTGTTCATGACAAGGTAAGCCGCCGTGGCGCCAAGGCTTGCATCGCTCGGAGCGTCACCCCCGATCCAATTGCAGTACTCCTGCAGACAACCGGAGCTCCCCGAAAAGTGTTCACCAGAGCTCCACGTCCACGGGGTGCCAGATCCCGATCGAACTCCATCCATCCAAACGGCTGTGTCGACTCCCCCTTTCAGAGCAACAAGCCGATACTCCTCATCGACGTTCACCACGCGTGCAAGACGGCCCGTCCTTCCTCCGTAAGTCAAATCCTGGCAGCCACTATCCGCTCCGTCACGGATGGCTGGATTCTGAGAGACAGCGAATGTGATGTTTGGTCCAGCATCGACAAAAAAGTATTCACAACGACCTTGAACAGAGCAGTACATTATTTCATTTGCGTTCGGGACTTCACACTCTGAATCCGCCGTGCAAGGCACCTCGCAGAAATACCAAAAGGTGCCATCGGGGACGTCATTCCACACGCCACTGAAATATGCCATGTAATGTTCACCGCTCACACCACTATGGTCAGAAATACGCGACAGATCCCAACCGCAATATGCTTGTTCACAGACGTTTCCGTCCCTTCTGAAGTACACGATGCCGTCATTCCACCTCCATACTCCTTCTTCGGCAGCATCAGAACCATCCAAGAGAATGTGCCGCACATTGAATAAAGTCATCAAGCGGATGTCCTCGACTTCGTACAACACGCGTGCGAGCCTGCCGTTCGGTGCGATGTACCCACACCTTCGGGCGGCGCTGTCGACGTTTGTCGTGGGAGACTTAACAACGAAGAAGTCAAGGGCGCGAAAGCCGTGGCTCCACCGGACGTCTGGCACTGTGCAGAACCCGCCGTCGCAGTCTCCTCCGCTGCATACTGTATCATCTGTGCATGATTGGGCGCGGACGACAGGCGTCAGCAAGAGGAAGCAAACCGCTGCTGCATGTTTCATACCGAATACCTTCCCATCCCACTTGTAAAAGACGTGTTTTCGTGAGCAGAACCGCTAAAGCAGGTGGGTGGTGTTACCACCCTTCGCGAGGGTATCACAACCGTTTCCTCAGGCGTGATCCCGTTGTCGTCTGGATGTGTCTCTCACTTCTTGCTGGGGACACTTTCGAATGGCTCAAGACACTTGCACGTAGCGGGAGACACCCCTCAGTAGGTCATTTGCAGGTCGCATACTTTTTGGGTGCGTATTCCGCCGTGTCTCCAGTGGGCGGAGACACCTTCGAATGGCGGAAGAGACTTTTTGCAAGTGTCTCTTCTCCCGCTACTTGAAGGTGCGTTTTCCCTGACGAAGACTGCCAAGAAAGGGAGAAGTAAGAACAGGTTTAGCGGAAGGGAATGTATTGAATAATTGCCTCATCTCGGGGAACCGAGCGTGGGCAAGGGAGGTGGGATTGCAAGAACGTGCTTGGAATGGGTATGTGCTCAACACCGTGTTTCGGTCCTTTAAGCCACGGAAACATAAGGCGGACTGTCATCAGCGCGGAACCTCAGTGTCTGCAGACAGGACTGCGGTGTGAGTCTGGTTGGTCAAGGGAGGTGGGAGAGCTGAACTTTTTTTTTCCCCCGACGACAACTATTGTCAGACTAGCCTACCCGAAGGCAGTTGATTTCTTTAGGCAAGTTTTCTCTACCGACGGAAGTTGTTTGGGTTAGCGTTCCTTTCTTTCTTTTTGAGCATAAGCCAGCAGAAGAAGCAGAACACGCGGAAGGCTACCAACCGCAGCACGTGAAGTTCTGTCAATTCATCGACACGAGTTCCAGGCATCAACGAAGACCCCAAAAGGTATCTCGTCGATAGTAGAACCTTTCGAGGCTCTTGTTGGTTGTTTGGACCCAGCACAAACTCGCGTACAAAACAGTTTTCGGCTTGAGCACTTTCGTTTAGCAGCGGCTGCCAAATCATGCCGTGGCACCGTCGTTTGCCGTCTCTTTGTTTTCTCCCCACAAGACACTGGTGCCACCACAAGGTCAGAGCATGTTTGGCGCAAACCTCTCTTCCATGCAGAACTCGCTTCGCCGCGTGCGAGATCAAACTAGCCAGCAGGCAACACGAGCATGACGGAAACTACGAGTGGGTGCTTGAGGATCTGGTACTGGGTCTGTCACGCGGTGCCAATGACAGCTGATCCTGTCTTTCGGTACTCAGAGCCGGGGTCGCCGAGCTGCACGTGTTCGGGTGCCCTTCTTGCTGCTGGGGAACCAAGAAGTGTGAAGCGCTTGAAGTGCTTGGTGTACATTTGTTATTGCGCTTTGTCCGGTGCCGCTTCTGCCGTCCTGCAGTCTGGGGAGCTGACGGTAAGATGCTCGTCAACCTCTTGACTTGACAAGAAGCCTGGAAGCTTGAAACGCTTGAGCCCAGATTACTCCCTGTGCTGGGCTCCTGGCCCAGTGCCCCAAGCTTGATAACGGAGGCTGTTGAGTCGCAAGTTTTCATCAGAGAAGACGAAGACGAGACGTTGTCCGGAAACACGAGAAGCGAGGCCAAAATCTGGAAAATCGGCAAAAATGGCCAAAAATGGTCAAAATCTGGAAAATCTGGAAAAATCGGCAAAAATAGCCACAATGTGGAAGAATCGGCAGAATTGGGCAAAAATGGCCAAAATCTGGAAAATCGGCAAAAATGGCCAAAAATGGTCAAAATCGGGAAAATCTGGAAAAATCGGCAAGAATGGCCAAAATCTGCCAAAATCTGGAAAAATCGGCAAAATTGGTCAAAATCTGGAAAAATCGGCAAAAATGGCCGCAAATATGGCCAACATCTGCCAAAATCTGGAAAATCTGGAAAAATCGGCAAATATGGCCGAAAATGGCCAGAATCTGGCAAAATCGGCGAAAATAGGCCAAAATCCGAAAAATCCGGAAAATCTGAAAATTTCCGAAAATTTGCTAAAAATTTGCTAAGTACACTTCCCTGGCAAAAAGTCCAATGAAATTGTTTGCCCTTAGGGGACTAGTCCCCTAAGGGCACATTTTCATTGGGAAGTACTGGGAAATGCACTTAGCAACTTTTTTGCAAATTCTTACCAGGAATTGTAATGCAAGATAGGGACTAGTCCCCTGAGGCACTTTTCCCTTAAAACTAATACGTACGGGGTGGCTTCTTTCGTGTCCACTTTACTTGCTTGCTTTGGCAAGCATGGTTTTTAGAGAGGTTGTTTCTGACAGTGGACAGTCAGTCCGTTGACTTTCGACTTCGTGTTTGCGTTTGGAGTTAAAGTTCGTTTAAATTGCCTCCTTGGAGAGAGTCACTCGGAGCCGTTGTTCCTTCTCCATCCGCCAATTTAACATCCGTTTAATTCATGTCATACCTACCAAAGGATCATTCACGGTTAGCTCTCCTTAGCTGGCTTGCTGGTACCTTGGGAACGAGCTGACCGGCGAAGTTGGCTGCCCGGCGGCTGCCTCAGTTGGGGAGATCGGTCCTCCTGGCTACCGCATCAGTCACAGCTCAACTGGCGAAGGCCTGAGTTGGCTTTAATCTATCACAACTGGCTGCGGCGGGCCGGCTCACGATGCCTGGCTGCTCGCATTCGCCTCGCGGGACTCTGGGATTATCCCTCCGCCGGTCAAGCTCAGCAAGCCAGGGAGACTAACCTTGATCCACTGCGGGGAAGTGGGGAGAGAAGAACGGGTGGGGCGCGGGGAGCTTCATATGAATCCCGAGGAGGACCGACCTACGAGGGTGCGGCGTAGCAATGAGCTAGTCGCACCGGGTTGTAAAACCGGACCGTCTCTACGCACTACGGATCGCGCGTGTGCTTCTCCCCGTACAACCTCACCACGTCCTCCGACGCCCAGTCCCCCAGCTCGCAAACCTGCATCACCCCTCCCCGCCTTCAGCAGTGTGCAGCAACCACCGACCCTGGCGCTGCGTCGTGTGTGTGTACGCGGGTCTCCTTCCTGGACTCCCCCGCCGACATCCCGTTAATAACGGCGAAGAGTCCCCGCTGTGTCCTTGTATCGCAGAGTGCCTCCCTGAATGAGCGGTACCCGCAGTTGGGGCACAGGAGCTGACTTGACCCGGCCAAGCGCTTCAGGAGGGTGAACACCTCGACGGGCAGAAGCGGATGGAGGACGGTGCTGGGCCGGAAAGCGTGAGCGAAGGCACCAAATTGATGGCCTTGAACGTCAAGTACCGCATGCGTTCCTCTTGCCCTTCGCCATGCGCCACTCGACCCTGAGCCGTCCTCCATTTAGAGTGCCGTCCTCTGCGCGGATCGCCCAGAATCCGGGCAGCGCCGTAGTCGCCCGTAGTCCGGATGGCATCAAAAGTCGTCCTGAACTCCTTCACGCCCAGCGGCTCCGCCTGCTGTGGGTCCGGCGACTCCTTCCCGAGGACGGCCATCATTCTACCCACGATATTCAGCGGGTCATCGAGAACACAACCCCGCGGCTTTGTTCTCTGCAATGTGAGCTGCCCCGTCGTCGCCCATCAGCAGCAGGTGACCGCCGAACTCCTCCAACCTCTCCACCGTGGTTGGGAGAGGCTCAGCCCATGCTACTACCACCACGACACGTACCCGGCCGTGTTCGAGTCGTATGTGGCCTTCGAGCCCACCGTCGTGTAACGGGCCCGCATGGCCCTGCGGGCCACCTCGGCTGAGTTCCGACTGAGGGACCTCTTAAGCGCTGCCCTCTGCAGAGTCCGTCTCCTTGCTCGCTGACCGGGCGGAGACCGGGGCGGTGTGTCCTTGGCACCGTCCCTGCTCGGGGCGGGACCCCGTTCGCGGGGCCCCGCTCCTAGCTCTGCCGCCACGCTGCGAAAACGCTTGTAGTCTTCCTCGGCCGGCCGCGGCTTCCTGATGAGAGAGATTCAGGAAGCACCCTGCACGGCATTACACGGAAGGAGGTCAGGGGCACGACCTCGGGCAACCCCGCGAGTGAGCGAACCAGAGCTTTCCACTCGACCCCCCTCTCATGCCGTCTAACCGTGCAACGTCTCATGTCATTATTTTCTTCGGGTGGGCGGGCGGGAGAAACAAATGACTGATCCGGTTTGGTGGAGATCCGCGCTCCTGCCGGGGCTTTGCTCGGGATTAGCTGAATTAAACACCTATTAAATTGCCTCCTTGGAGAGAGTCACTCGGAGCCGTTGTTCCTTCTCCATCCGCCAATTTAACATCCGTTTAATTCATGTCATACCTACCAAAGGATCATTCACGGTTAGCTCTCCTTAGCTGGCTTGCTGGTACCTTGGGAACGAGCTGACCGGCGAAGTTGGCTGCCCGGCGGCTGCCTCAGTTGGGGAGATCGGTCCTCCTGGCTACCGCATCAGTCACAGCTCAACTGGCGAAGGCCTGAGTTGGCTTCAATCTAACACAACTGGCTGCGGCGGGCCGGCTCACGATGCCTGGCTGCTCGCATTCGCCTCGCGGGACTCTGGGATTATCCCAATGGCTCTATCCCAATGGACCGACGCAAAAGAGAAGAGAAGCCAAAGATCAATGCGCAAGAACCAGCAGCCTACGGCACAAGCTGGAGGTGCCCGGGACCAAGAGGTCTGCCGTCGCCCCATCGTTCGTGTGGAAGCCCGGCATCCGCCTAACCGGGCACCGCCGAGGAACGGACACGGCATAGGAGTGGACAGGGCGACTCGGAAGGTCCGCTACGTTCATCTCGCCTTCGCCCTGACGATGCCTTTCTACAGCCCGTGAACCGGGGCAAGCAGCATTCTAGCTAGACTGGCCCTGGACAAGGCTCGCCAGAACGACGTTGTCCCAACGAAACTTGCACGCCCGTCATCTCCGTATGCCACAGACCGGCCACCGACACGGACGCGAGCTTCAGTGCGTGAATCAGCGGCCCGGACGCCCGGACAGGAAGCGCAGTAGTAGACGACACCACGCCGTCTGTAAGAACGACAGGGTTGCACCCAACCCCTTCGAGCAGGCATCCGTAAACAGCTTCCCATGTCCGGACTAAGCGAGTTGAGGGGAACCGACTTCTCAAAGACCCTAGACAACCCACCACTGGAGCGATACACGAGGCTCGCGACCCAGCTTGAATTTTCTGCGCTTCGGCGCGCCTGGATAAAAGCTGGAGAGGCACCCTACCACCTTGCCAAACAGGGAGGACGAGGCGACCCCCAACTTCCCTGCTAGCGACGCGGCCTCGCCCGGTGCCAGAGTCGTGAGGGAGAACGCCCTCCAGAACGAACACCAACGTACCCTTCCGCGCCCGGCGGTCAAGACAATCAAGTCCAGGTGCCGAAAGCTGGTGTCCCGTGGGGTCGTCCCGTCGCCGCCCAGAGCTCCTGCAGATGACATCGTCCTGCGCCTTCATCCGTCTGCAGCAAATCTTTCAGAGGCCATCATTGGCCAGCTGCCGCACCACCTCCACGAAGACGTCGACGATGCCCAGCTTGACCCTCGCCGCCATGTCGACCGCCATATTGACTGCACGAACGCATGGAGGCTCGTCCGCCATATCTCCTGGTCCGGCGTCAGCCGGGCGACCGGCGACCATAAAGCGCCGCAGAAAAACTCGCTCATAGGCAGCCCCACTTCGACCACGAAGCCTCTGTCCACCTCTTTCTGCACCGACGCCCAGATGGCCTCCTTGTTGGCGACCGGTTCGCCCCTGACGGCCCTCTTGGCCCTCGCGAGCACGTCGGGCTGGCCCCGAATCAGCTCCTCGACTGACACGTCCGGGTCCCGGCGTCGGGCAACCCTTTCAGAGATTCGCCAAGAGGTTGTCAGGCCTCGGCGATGCCCAGCTCCCAGGAATTTCGCCGGCCACATGGCAGGCATCCAGCGGTCCAGACGGACCTCAACCAGGCGAGCTTGCACTGTGTGCGTGGCACGGGTCTACACGTCAACGACCATGCGCTCGACAGGCGCCTGACGGATCTCGGCAAAGCAAGCACAGACCGCAGCAGCAGTGAGTCTACGCGTCAGTGCTCAGGCCAGACGGATTTCAGCCAGGCGAGCTTCGCCGTGCACGCGGCACGGCGGATCTCAGCCAAAAGCGCGCCTACACGTCAGCTGTCAGGCCAGACTGATCGCAGCCAGGAGAGCTTCGTGCCGTGCACGCGGCACGGCGGATCTCGGCCGAAGCGACATCCACAGAGGATTAGAGTCCCGTATTTCCTCGGCGAGCCATGTAACTCCTTGCTAGCACGAGTCGCTCAGTTTGGGAATGCTGAGCCAATCTGCACGTCAGTTACCAGGCCAGATGGACTCATCCAGGCGAGCTTCACGCCATGCACGCGGCATGGCGGATCTTCAACCGCAGCGAGCCTACACGTCAACGACCATGCGCTCGACAGGCGCCCGACGGACCCCCGGTACGGCGAGCATGCACGCTGCGCGCGTGGCACGGCAGACCGCAGCAGAAGCGAGCCTACACGTCAGCCGTCAGGCCAACTCATCTCAGCCAGGAGAGCTTCATGCCGTGCACGCGACACGGCGGATCTCAGCCAAGGAGCCTGCACGTCAGTGACCAGACCAGATGGATCTCAACCAGGCAAACTTCACGCCGTGCACGAGGCACAGCGAGCCTACACGTCAACGACCATGCGCTCGACAGGCACATGACGGATCCCAGCCAAGCGAGCATGCACGCTGTTGACCGCAGCAGAAGCGAGCCTACACGTCAGTGCTCAGGCCAGGCAGATTTCAGCAAGGCGAGCTTCGCCGTGCACGCGGCACGGCGGATCTCAGCAGAAACGTGTCTAGACGTCAGGGATCAGGCTAGACGGATCTTAACCAGGCGCTTCACGCCGTGCACGGGCATCGCGGATCTCAGCCAAAGCGAGCCTGCACGTCAGTGACCAGGCCAGATGGATCTCAACCAGGCGAGTTTCACGCCGTGCACAGGGCACGGCGGATCTTAGCCGCGAGCCTACACGTCAGTGACCAGGCCAGATGGATCTCAACCAGGCGAGTTTCACGCCGTGCACGGGGCACGGCGGATCTTAGCCGCAGCGACCCTACACGTCAACGACCATGCGCTCGACAGGCGCCTGACGGATCCCAGCAAAGCGAGCATGCACGCTGTGCGCGTGGCACGGCAGACCGCGGCAGAAGCGAGCATACACGCCAGTGCTCAGGCCAGACAGATTTCAGCAAGGCGAGCTTCGCCGCGCACGCGGCACGGTGGCTCTCAGCAGAAGCGTGTCTAGACGTCGGTGATCAGGCTAGACGGATCTCAGCCAGGCGCTTCACGCCGTCTACGGGCATCGCGGATCTCAACCACAGGTAGCCTACACGTCGGTGATCAGGGTAGACGAGGCGAGCTTCACGCCGTGCACGCGGCACGGCGGATCTCAACCACAGGGAGCCTGCACGTCAGTGACCAGGAACGGATCTCAACCAGGCGAGCTTCACGCCGTGCACGCTGCACGGCGGATCTCAACCAAAGCGAGCCTACACGTCGGTGATCAGGGTAGACGGATCTCAACCAGGCGAGCTTCACGCCGTGCACGCGGCACGGCGGATCTCAACCACAGGGAGCCTGCACGTCAGTGACCAGGAACGGATCTCAACCAGGCGAGCTTCACGCCGTGCACGCTGCACGGCGGATCTCAACCAAAGCGAGCCTACACGTCGGTGATCAGGGTAGACGGATCTCAACCAGGCGAGCTTCACGCCGTGCACGCGGCACGGCGGATCTCAACCACAGGGAGCCTGCACGTCAGTGACCAGGAACGGATCTCAACCAGGCGAGCTTCACGCCGTGCACGCTGCACGGCGGATCTCAACCAAAGCGAGCCTACACGTCGGTGATCAGGGTAGACGGATCTCAACCAGGCGAGCTTCACGCCATGCACGCGGCACGGCGGATCTCAACCGAAGCGAGCCTGGCCGTCTTCGGCCTGGCGCTCGTCAGGCGCCAGACAGATCTCCGCATGGCACTTCGAGTACTAGGCGGGATGAATCTCAGCTGGATCCAGCCGATCGACCGTCTCTCGGCGCGCGACGGCCCCCCTCAGGTGGACCGCGGCTCGTACCTCAAGCATCAGCCTGGCATGCCCCCACGCATGCTCTGCTACTCGGTATTCAGTCCCGGCGAGCAGTGGCAGGGCGCTCTCCAGCCAAACAGTAGACCAGAAACAAATGACTGATCCGGTTTGGTGGAGATCCGCGCTCCTGCCGGGGCTTTGCTCGGGATTAGCTGAATTAAACACCTATTTTTTCGATAAAAACACCTGTAATGGCCGGCCGCGAGCTTCAGGCAATCCTCAGACTCGTCAGAATTGTTGGGCGCGAGCTCCCTAGCCTCAAGGGGGGTGCTACGATATAAGCAACTCCAAGCGAAGTGATGACGACAAGGAGGTTTGCCCTATATTTCGCGCCATTAAACAGCGGAGCCGCGATCCGCTCCAACCCGACGACTCGCTGATGGACTTCAGCCTGGCCTCGGAAGCTGCGCGGTGAGCCTGCATGGCGATATCTGCAGTTCTGATGCCTGGCGACTTGTTTTGTTGCTTGCTTATACAAGCAGCAGCTGGATCTGGCCTCCCCATAATGCGAGCACGAGTGTACCGGGGAAATGTTTGATTTTTCTTCTGCAGACCTCATATTAGCGAGCACCCGAAATAAGAAGTCTTGCAAGACTCCACCAACGTTGGGTGCCAACGTTGAGTCAGCCATAGTACTTAGTACGTATGAGTGATGTGGTTATTGCAACAGGTATGTGTTGCAATAACCACATCACTCACACGTACTGTTTTGTACAGGCAGGAAACATGGTACCAAACGGTACTTGGCACCATCCACTATCACTAGTACCTGGGTCGCCATGTCGCTATGTTGCCATAACCACGTCACTCACACGTAAAGTCACACAGTCACGCACTATGCACAGACGGGAAACGTAGTACCAAATGGTACTACGCAGTACCGAAGGTACTTGGCGTCGCTGGAACCCACACCGCAGCAGAAGCAAGATTTCTGCAACCTCGTTCCTCTGCAGAACTCGCCTTCCATAGTGCACGACAACGACGGTACGATCGAAGAGGTGGTCGGTGGTCACCTATTGGGTAGTGCAGGTCATCTACAGTTATTCTGCTTCACAACTCCAAACCATAGAGCCAGTATATACTCGAACTTAACTGCCAACGCCAGCACCTGAACGGAATGTGTCTGTCTTCCGGAACCGAAACTACAAGCTTGTGCTTGAGGCCACGGGCAGGGTGATGCGTCTCATCGAGCCGTATAGGTCCAGGTGCTCCGCGGCAACCACCGAGTGCGAACGGCTTGAAATGCTTGGTGTACGTCTGTCATGCAATGTCTCGTGCAGCGTCGGCGGTCTTTCAGTGGGGGTGGCTGGGGATATCAAGCTCGACAGAGGCTTGGCTCCCTGATGAATCCGGGTCGAACAGTTTGAACCCAGCGTACTCCCAATCCAGGACGGCTGGTTGCCATTGACGGAGGAGTCCCAAGCGTTCATCACAGAATACGACGCGACACCACTGCTCGTGTCCGACATGAGAAACAAAGTTGCATTGTTCGCGACATCTTCCTGCACATCAAGCACGTCTGCCACCGTCGAGTTGCTTCGCTTGAGAGAACAAGCTAATCTGGACCGCCGACCGGTGGAAACTACCACCGCAGCTCCAATCGCACACACGATGACCCTGAACAGGAGGGCGACCGCCGCAAACAACATGACGTTGTCGCTTGCGGTACTTCCCCAGTGAGTAAGCGGATCCTCAGCAAAACATGATCCTGCAGCCAGGCTGAGCCCTGTGCACACGAAAACTCCAACGATGAGCTCCATTGCCTCCACAAATCGCTGCCTGTAGGGCCTTTGCAACACCAGCTGCAGCAAGTGTACAACCTGAGCCACCAAGAGTGCCAGCTTCTTGTATCCGCACTGGGTCCAAGTCTTGGTTTTTATACTGGTGATGACAGCCAAGCACAAACCCAGAAAGCATTCAAATATGAGTGAGAAAAACACCGCCTCTGGAACGAGCGGTCGGAAGAGGCTGCCATGGCGTTCGACGCATCGCTCATTGACAGAGATCCATTCCCCCTTCCCAACTAGCCAGTCCAAACGGCTGACAACGGGATCGATGACGTAGATGGCCTTGCCTCGTGGAACGATGGACTGAATGATCCGTAACCCGATAATGGGCATTACCAACACACTCACAACCGAGACGGACCCCAGAAGGACATCTTCAATACCTTCCGCGAGCAACAACAACCTCACGCCACACACGCAGAAGCTTTGATACAATGTCAAGAAGATCACCAACGACCAAGCGGAAAGGCTGACTGCATTTCTTGCCAGGCTGTCAGCCCCATCCGATTTCGTGACGAACTTGATCAAAGACCGCATTGCTGCGCCGAGGCACAACTTTACAACTATCAGCCGTAGCACCATCGCCACAAGTAAAATACCGACGCTGCCCACAATACACCCGGATAGGCTGCCGTTGGAGCCAGAAAGCTTCAGCCTAGTCGGCGATACAACAAGCGTAAGATCACGCGCATCGTCAAAACACCTGCCCGAGACCAGAATAACACGCCCTGCTGACAAGGATGAGGAAGCCGCTCCCGACAACAAAGTCAAAGCCAGTACGGTCTGTCCCGCATTCGATGCAACAGGAGACCCTGAATGGTTTTTACCGATCGCCGCGCCAAGGGCCTCCGGTGAGAGCGTTAGACTTAGGAACGTTGATGGGAGAAGTGTGGGCACATGCGTTTGCGGCGTCCCGGTGATTGGTATTGACGGTGCAGATGTTGGTGGTGGTACTGTCTGCGGTGCTAATGTTCGAGGTGCTGTTGTCTTCGGTGCTAGTGTTTGAGGTGCTGTCGTCAGCGGTGCTGATGTTGGAGGTGCTGTTGTCTGTGGTGCTAGTGTTAGGGGTGCTGTCGTTTGCGGTGCTAGTGTTGGAGGTGATGATGTCGGTAGTGCTGCTGTTGGAGGTGCTGTTGTCTGTGGTGCTAGTGTTGGAGGTGATGATGTCGGTGGTGCTAATGCTGGAGGTGCTCTTGTCTGTGGTGCTAGTGTTTGTGGTGCTGTCGTCAGCGGTGCTGATGTTGGAGGTGCTGTTGTCTGTGGTGCTAGTGTTAGGGGTGCTGTCGTTTGCGGTGCTAGTGTTGGAGGTGATGATGTCGGTGGTGCTGTTGTCTGCGGTGCTGTCGTCTGCGGTGCTGATGTCGGAGGTGCTGTTGTCTGTGGTGCTAGTGTTTCTGGTGCTATCGTCTGCGGTGCTGATGTTGGAGGTGCTGTTGTCTGTGGTGCAGCTGTTAGAGGTGCTATCGTCGATGGTGCTGATGTCGAAGGTACCGTTGTAGGAGGTGCCACAGTCGGGTCACGGCAACGGCCTGTTAAAGCATCGCATTCCCCAGCTGCGCAGTCACTTGTTCCCGTACACGGGAACTCGCACAAGTACGTAAACGCGTCCCCACTTTCAGCGGGTGACCAAACACCGGTGGTGTTCATGACAAGGTAAACCGCCGTGGCGCCAAGGCTTGCATCGCTCGGAGCGTCACCCCCGATCCAATTGCAGTACTCCTGCAGACAACCGGAGCTCCCCGAAAAGTGTTCACCAGAGCTCCACGTCCACGGGGTGCCAGATCCCGATCGAACTCCATCCATCCAAACGGCTGTGTCGACTCCCCCTTTCAGAGCAACAAGCCGATACTCCTCATCGACGTTCACCACGCGTGCAAGACGGCCCGTCCTTCCTCCGTAAGTCAAATCCTGGCAGCCACTATCCGCTCCGTCACGGATGGCTGGATTCTGAGAGACAGCGAATGTGATGTTTGGTCCGGCATCGACAAAAAAGTATTCACAACGACCTTGAACAGAGCAGTACATTATTTCATTTGCGTTCGGGTCTTCACACTCTGAATCCGCCGTGCAAGGCACCTCGCAGAAATACCAAAAGGTGCCATCGGGGACGTCATTCCACACGCCACTGAAATATGACATGTAATGTTCACCGCTCACACCACTATGGTCAGTAATACGCGACAGATCCCAACCGCAATATGCTTGTTCACAGACGTTTCCGTCCCTTCTGAAGTACACGATGCCGTCATTCCACCTCCATACTCCTTCTTCGGCAGCATCAGAACCATCCAAGAGAATGTGCCGCGCATTGAATAAAGTCATCAAGCGGATATCCTCGACTTCGTACAACACGCGTGCGAGCCTGCCGTTCGGTGCGATGTCCCCACACCTTCGGGCGGCGCTGTCGACGTTTGTCGTGGGAGACCTAACAACGAAGAAGTCAAGGGCGCGAATGCCGTGGCTCCACCGGACGTCTGGCACTGTGCAGAACCCGCCGTCGCAGTCTCCTCCGCTGCATACTGTATCGTCTGTGCATGATTGGGCGCGGACGACAGGCGTCAGCAAGAGGAAGCAAACCGCTGCTGCATGTTTCATACCGAATACCTTCCCATCCCCCTCCCTGTGTCCAATGGGTGAACAAATTGCTGCAGGTCCGGGAATTGTCGTTTTGTCCTTTGCAAGGCAGGAATCGGAACGAAGGGGAGAGGAGCACATGACCAAAGCACAGTTTGCATGTGTCTGTTCCCGGTGCCACGCCTGTCTTGATTTGCACCGTCGTACGTTGGACACAGAAGAACAACTCGCAACGCACGTGTAAAAGACGTGTTTTCGTGAGCAGAACCGCTAAAGCAGCTGGGTGGTGTTACCACTCTTCGCGAGTGTATCACAACCGTTTCCTCAGGCGTGGTGCTACGGGATCCCGTTGTCGTCTGGTTGTGTCTCACTTCTTGCTGGGGACACTTTCGAATGGCTCAAGGCACTTGCACGTAGCGGGAGACACCCCTCAGTAGGTCATTTGCAGGTCGCATACTTTTTGGGTGCGTATTCCGCCGTGTCTCCAGTGGGCGGAGCACCTTCGGATGGCGGAAGAGACTTTTTGCAAGTGTCTCTTCTCCCGCTACTTGAAGGTGCGTTTTCCCTGACGAAGACTGCCAAGAAAGGGAGAAGTAAGAACACGTCTAGCGGAAGGGAATGTATTGAGTGATTGCCTCATCTCGGGGAACCGAGCGTGGGCAAGGGAGGTGGGATTGCAAGAACGTGCTTGGAATGGGTATGTGCTCAACACCGCACTGGTCCCGTCTGCGCCGTGTTTCGGTCCTTTAAGCCACGGACACATAAGGCGGACCGTCATCAGCGCGGAACCTGAGTGTCTGCAGACAGGACTGCGGTGTGAGTCTGGTTGGTCAAGGGAGGTGGGAGAGCTGAACTTTTTTAGAGTTAAAGTTCGCTTGAAATTCCGAGGTTTTAGGGTCTCCGTGTGACCGTTCATGAATGGGTTCTCTTAGAGCAAGAAAGGGCTGTGGTTAAGGGTTGTATATTTAGTGCACGCTTTCGTTATGGGTTATGGCTAGCCATTTCCGGGACTGTTTGTGACCGACACCAAGTACATTCCTTCGTGGAGTGTAGTCTTGGGCTCACGTTCTACAAGTTGAGCAGGGGTTGCCTTGTAGCCCGTACAGGTCTGTTGTCCGCGTTTATATGTATTTTCTCGCAGTGTGGTGCTTGGATTTCGCGGCACTTGCGGTGCTTAACGTGGTGCGGGTTGTTTCCGTCCTAAAATAAGGTTTTTTTTTGGACAAAGTTCCTTCTCCGGAGCCGAACCTTTGGAATAAACCTTTGTATGGGCTCCCTAGTTTCTGAAAGGGCCTTTTGTATGGACACCAGGTTTTGCAAAATGCCCTTGTATGGACAGAAGACTCTGAATAAGTACCCTTATATTATGGACACACACATTCTCAGAAGGGACCTTGTATGGACAGACATCTTTGGTACCTTATATGGACGGCGGAAGTTCAAAAATACCTTGTATGGAGAACCTACCCTTATATGGACGCCGTACTTTCAAAAAGTCCCTTGTATGGACGACAAACCTTTGAAAAGTCCCTTGTATGGACGACAACCTTTTGAAAAGTCCCTTGTATGGACGACAAACCTTTGAAAAGTCCCTTGTATGGACGACAACCTTTTGAAAAGTCCCTTGTATGGACGACAAACTTTTGAGAAGTCCCTTTTGAAGCGGGACAACCTGCATACGTCTGTTTTGCAGTGGGGACCTCCAAACCTTGGCCTTGGACGTGCTGTAACAACGTCCCAACATTGCTCAACGTGGGAAAAACAAGGATTCAGAGGTTGTCCCATCTCGACAACAAGGATTCAGAGGTTGTCCCACCACGAAAACAAACCTTTAGAGGTTGTCCCACCTCGAAAGCAAACCTTTAGAGGTTGTCCCACCTCGAAAACAAATCTTTAGAGTTGTCCTACCTCGAAAACAAACCTTTAGAGGTTGTCCCACCTCGAAAACAAACTTTTAGAGGTTGTCCCACTTCGAAAACAAGCTTTTAGAGGTTGTCCCATTGGACGACAAACTTTTGAAAAGGCCCTTGTATGGACGGTGTACTTTCGTAAAGACCAGACAATCCCTTTGGGATAGGAAGGAAAACCTTTTGGCCAAGGGTTCACATTTTCCAAAAAAACCAGAATTCTTGCCGACTCTTCAGATTTTTGCCATTTTTCTGACAAATGCAATTTGTCACTTGGACCCAAATTTTGGAGCAGGTTTCACCACACCTGACAAGGGACTTTTCCAAAATCAGGTGTCCATACAAGGGACCCGGGAAGTTTGTCCATACAAGGGGCTATAAAAAAATATGTCGTCCATACAAGGGACTTTTCCAAAATCAGGTGTCCATACAAGGGACCTTTTCAAAACCAGGTGTCCATACAAGGGAATTTTGAAAGTTTGCTGTCCATACAAGGGACTTTTTCAAAGTTAGGTGTCACAAGGGACTTTACCCTTTTTTTCCCCCCCGACGACCAGGAGGCTACAGAACTCCCGCAGACCTACACGACTGCAAGCTCACAACTGTTCTACTAACTTGAAGAAAAAGCGATAGGGATGACGTTTTTGGAATACCGACGGACAATGTCCCACCCTGGGGCCGTGGCCGGGGTGCACGGTGCAGTAGTAAAGGCTTTCACTAGTAAATTTACTAGTGGTTTTACAAGTGAAAATGGTTTACAAGTGCCACTAGTAAATTTTACAAGTGCACTTGTAAAATTTAAAATTTACAAGTGCACTAGTAAAATTTACAGGTGATTTCAGGTGTTTTGGCACGTGCTTTGGGGTGAAACAAGAAGAAACTGTGGCAAGTGAAGCACACATTCAGAAGAACCGGCTTCTTTTTCACCTAACTCGTCAAAATGGGGCTGGGAGAGCAGAGCAAAGTGTCAACCCAGTGCTTGAGAGCCCCGCGCTTAGGCAGACCGCGTCAATCCAGGTTTCCCCCACACTCGAGCACGACCCCCCTGTGGCTCGATGCGGTGGGAACACGGGACAATAACATCGGAAGAGACGGAGCGCGAGGGAGGAGGCGTCCTTGCGTCCTTGTCCTCTCAGAGCAGAGTCGTGCACAGGTACGTCCTGGTACCAGAAATAGATGGGCGCCATTGCACGGCAATGGCGCCCATCTCTGGTATCTTGCGTTTGGCCCAGGAGGTTACGAATATCTCTGCCTGCGTGCGTCTTATGCCGGACAGGCTTGGCATCCATTTTTTGGACTGAGTCGTGGGCAACAGTGCGGTCAACTCTGAAAGGCAAATACCGTAAACGGAAATAAGTTGGACCGGACAAAAAGGTCCAACTCACCTATTTTGGGCTCTGGTGGTCCAACTTTTGTCCGGCCAACTTTTTTCGGGGGTTCTGTGTACTTCGTGCAGTTTTGCGGCTGGCACTCGCTCCACTCCGTAGTCGCGCATGGGTCCGCCGCCAGGAGTTCCCGAACACTGCGCGGCGCTGCGTAACCCGCTGAGTTCCCTCCAGCAACTTGCGAAGCACCCTGGCCATGGTCCAGCCATTGGTCGCCGTGGCCCTGTGGTGGAATCACATTCCTTGCATGGAAGGATGTTTGATCGCGACCGGTTGCGGTTGGTCAGTGCCCGAGGGTGGACCAAGATGCGTCCACCGTCTGTCCCATTGCTTTGGTGGAGTGCAAACGCAAAAATGCAGAGTGCAAACGAGGTGGCTCGAGGTTGGCTGACCGTGAAGGAAAAAGTATGAGCCGCCAATAAACGACGATCTTGGTACGCTCAAGAAGAAACCCAACGCATCTCTCGCGCCTGACTACCCATTTGTCAAGTGACATTTTTTTACCTCATGCCCATCGACCCAACCCCGCCTAAGTGGATACGTGCCTACGGGCGGAAATATGTTGGACCGGACAAAATGGTCCAATTGTTTTGGTCGTCCGCGGTCCAACTTTTGTCCGGTCCAAATATTTTCGGTCCGACTTTCTTCTGCTTATGGTATGGAAGATCCACGGGGGGTTTCGAGGACTAGGATTCTTGTCACACGAGGGTGCTAGGGGAAGTTGTTTGGGCTGTTGCCGTGAGATTAGTACTTCTTGGGGTTTGGCGGTTGCTTGATCGGGTCGGGGTGTTGGGAACGAACGCGGTGTGCCTACTGCGTCACTCTATTGTCGTTGATTCTTGGGGTGTTGCTGCCGCTGCCGTGCTTGCGTTCTCACCTTCTTCCTATGCTTGTAGGGCCCATGTTGCCCATTCAGTGCACTTCTCTCCCGGGCAGCTGGCACGCGTAGAGCGCACTGCTCCGCTGGACCTCCGGAGTTGGTGCAGCGTCTTGCCGTTGATGCTGCTCTGTGGCGCGTTTAGTCGCTCTCGGAGTCTGCGGTTCCTCTGATGCTCAAGGGTCCCTCGTGCAAACCTGCCGATCTCTTCCATCTGCACTAGGCCGGCGGCATCTTGGGCGCATACATATTGGAGGCCTGCATCATGGTAGACCGATCCACATCAAAGACGCTTCGTCCGTTCAGCACTCATCCTGCTGCCTCGTCCGCTTTTTCATGTTTACGAAACCTCACAAAATTCTGACTATTATGGTCGAGCCCGAGTGCTTGATGGGCTGTGTGGAACTCCTTACTGCGGCAACAACAATGTCAAGATCCCTGCTTGGGCAAAGCCTCCGTGCCGAAGCGTGTCGGGAAGTGGCAGGCATGCTCGGACCGACTGGAAGTATTCTCGCAACAGTCAGGTGGCCGCTTCTGCCCAGGGTTCCCCGCTCCCCGCTCACGTCGCCATTGTAGAGTGTGTTTCACTGTTGTGAATTTGGCACGACACCACTCACAGTGCGTCTCTTGCCTCCGTTTCTTCTCATTTTTTGCAGACGCTTTCCCTCGGCAGCTGTCAACTAGCTCAACAAAAGTCTCAGGGTAAAGGGGCTGGACAGTGCGCACAGTTCCAGTTGGGTGCGCGCTGCTCCTCTCATCCTTTTTCAACGGCGCGGCTGTATATCAGGGGAGATGATTCCCATCAAGGCTCCCAACAACCCTGCCCAACTCAGTCCGAGGGGTAGTGCACATCGACCAAACCTCCCCAGTTTTCAATCTCGCAATTTTTCACGCAAACCCCCCTATATATAATGCGCAAACAGCCCAAACAACTATGCGCAACTATGCGGAACAGCCCAAACAACTATGCGCAACTATGCGCAACTATGCAGAAAAGCCCAAACAACTATGCGCAACTTTTGTTGTCTGATTCCTTTGAATCCGGTGCCCAACACCTTCCTAGAGAGTGGTTCGTTACGCGCTTAGCATTCCCACGATGAATCGACAACAGCCCAAACAACTATGCGCAACTATGCGGAACGATATTAGTTGTAACATTTTTGTGAGACTGCCGGAGTACCGGAGTTTCAAGCGCACTGTCACTCACACCTTTTTTTTCCACGCGCAGCGGGGGAAAAATTCTTCTGGCCATGTTGACTTTTTAACCGGGATTTCCTGAACTTCGGGGATTAGAATAACCCTACCCGAAGGCAGTTGATTTCTTTAGGCAAGTTTTCTCTACCGACGGAAGTTGTTTGGGTTAGCGTTCCTTTCTTTCTTTTTGAGCATAAGCCAGCAGAAGAAGCAGAACACGCGGAAGGCTACCAACCGCAGCACGTGAAGTTCTGTCAATTCATCGACACGAGTTCCAGGCATCAACGAAGACCCCAAAAGGTATCTCGTCGATAGTAGAACCTTTCGAGGCTCTTGTTGGTTGTTTGGACCCAGCACAAACTCGCGTACAAAACAGTTTTCGGCTTGAGCACTTTCGTTTAGCAGCGGCTGCCAAATCATGCCGTGGCACCGTCGTTTGCCGTCTCTTTGTTTTCTCCCCACAAGACACTGGTGCCACCACAAGGTCAGAGCATGTTTGGCGCAAACCTCTCTTCCATGCAGAACTCGCTTCGCCGCGTGCGAGATCAAACTAGCCAGCAGGCAACACGAGCATGACGGAAACTACGAGTGGGTGCTTGAGGATCTGGTACTGGGTCTGTCACGCGGTGCCAATGACAGCTGATCCTGTCTTTCGGTACTCAGAGCCGCGGTCGCCGAGCTGCACGTGTTCGGGTGCCCTTCTTGCTGCTGGGGAACCAAGAAGTGTGAAGCGCTTGAAGTGCTTGGTGTACATTTGTTATTGCGCTTTGTCCGGTGCCGCTTCTGCCGTCCTGCAGTCTGGGGAGCTGACGGTAAGATGCTCGTCAACCTCTTGACTTGACAAGAAGCCTGGAAGCTTGAAACGCTTGAGCCCAGATTACTCCCTGTGCTGGGCTCCTGGCCCAGTGCCCCAAGCTTGATAACGGAGGCTGTTGAGTCGCAAGTTTTCATCAGAGAAGACGAAGACGAGACGTTGTCCGGAAACACGAGAAGAGAAGCCAAGTTCGGTTCTTTGCCTGAGGCATCTTCCTGCGCATCAAGTGAGGTTGAGATGGCCGACTCCAAGTTGCAGCTTCGTTTGAGAGAACAAGCTAATCTGGACCGCCGACCGGTGAAAACTACGAACGCAGTTCCAATTCCACTGACAATGACTCTGAACAGGAGGGCGACTGCTGCAAACAACATGATGTAATTGCTTGCGGCACTTCCCCAGTGAGTAAGCGGATCCTCAGCAAAACATGATCCTGCAGCCAGGCTGAGCCCGATGCACACGAAGACTGCGACAATGAGCTCCACTACCTCCACAAATGGCTGCCTATGCGGCTTTCGCACCACCACTTGCGACAAGTGCAAAAGCTGGGCCGTCAAGAGTGCCATTTTCTTGTATCCGCACTGGACCCAAGTAACGGCTTCTACACTGGTGATGACAGCGAAGCATACAACCAGGAAGCATTCAAATATGAACAAGAAGAACACCGCCTCTGGAACGAACGCTCGGAAGAGGCTGCTATGGCGTTCGACGCATCTCTGTTCATTGGTAAAGATCCACTCTCCCTTCCCAAGCATCCAGTCCCAACGGCTGGCTACAGGGTCAATGACGTAGATGGCCTTGCCTTGTGGAACGATGGACTGAATAATTCGTAACCCGATAATGGGTACTACCAACACACTCAAGACCGAGACGAACCCCAGAAGAGCTTCTTCTATACCATCCGCGAGCAACAACAACTTCATTCCACACATGCTGAAGCTTTGATAAAGCTTTATGAAGACCAGAATCGACCAAGCGGAAAGGCTAATGGCCTCTCTTGCCAGGCTGTCAGCCATGCTTGTATTTATGACGACCTTGAGCAAAGGCCGCATTGCTGTTCTGACACACTTCTGCGTAACTACTACATGGAGTAAGATGGCTACAAGTAAAACACCGACGCTGCCCACAATACACCCGGAAAGTCTGCCATTGGAGCCAGGAAGCATCAGCCCAGTCGGTGATAGAATGGGCATAAGATCATTCACATCGTAAAAACACCTGCCTGAGAGGACAACAAAGCGTCCTGCTGCCATGGAGGCACCTCCGGCTGACATCAAAGTCACACCCAGTGCGCTCTTTCCCGCTCCGGATGCAAGAAGAGGTGATTTGTCTACGTGGCTTGCCGCGTCAAGTACCAGCGGTGAGAGCGTTTCATTTTCTGTCGGCAGGAATGTTGATGGAAAGGGTGTGTGCACATGCGTTTGCGTTGACAAGGGCGACGGGGTGGAAGTTTGTGGTTGGAATGATTGAAATGGTTGATACGCTTTTGTTCGATCCGGTGGACCAGCCGATGGTGCGATCGCGGGCGGTGCCCAGGTTAATTCTGGCGGCGGTGCAAATGTTGGGATTACAGGTGCTTCAGACGTTGCAGGTATTGCTGGTGGTACAAATGTAAACGGTATTACCGGTGCTACGGTGGGCGGTACTGTTGTGGGTGGTGCTGTTGTTGGAGGTGGTGTTGCTGGTGGTGCTGACGTAGGAGGTGATGCTGTCTGTGGTGCTGATGTTGGAGGCGCGATTGTAGGCGGTGCTGATGTAGAAGGTGATGTTGTCTGTGGTGCTGATGTTTGGGGCACCACTGTTGGTAGTACTGATGTCGGAGGTGATATTGTTGGTGTTGTTGACGATGCCGGTACTGGTGGTGCGAATGTTGGGATTACAGGTGCTTCAGACGTTGCAGGTAATGCTGGTGGTACAAATGTAAACGGTATTATTGCCGGTGCTACGGTGGGCGGTACTGTTGTGGGTGGTGCTGTTGTTGGAGGTGGTATTGCTGGTGGTGCTGACGTAGGAGGTGATGCTGTCTGTGGTGCTGATGTAGGAGGCGCGATTGTAGGCGGTGCTGATGTAGAAGGTGATGTTGTCTGTGGTGCTGATGTTGGGGGCGCTACTGTAGGTAGTGCTGATGTAGGAGGTGATGATGTTGGTGTTGTTGACGATGCCGGTACTGGTGGTGTGAGTGTTGGGATTACAGGTGCTCCAGACGTTGCAGGTAATGCTGATGGTGCAAATGTAAACGGTTTTATTGCCGGTGCTACGGTCGGCGGTACTGTTGTGGGTGGTGCTGATGTCGGAGGTGGTATTGTTGGTGGTGCTGACGTAGGAGGTGATGTTGTCTGTGGTGCTGATGTTGGAGGCGCTACTGTTGGTGTTGATGTAGGAGGTGATATTATTGGTGTTGTTGACGGTGCCGGTACGGCTGGTGCAAAGGTTGACGGTAGTACTGCCGGCGCTACTGTTGGAGGTGTTGTTGTGGGTGCTGATGTAGAAGGTGATGTTGTCTGTGGTGCTGATGTTGGAGGCGCTATCGTCGGTGCTGTTGACGTTGCAGGTACTGCTGGTGGTGCTGTTGTGGGTGGTGCTGATGTCGGAGGTGGCATCGTGGGTAGTGCTGATGTAGGTGTTATTGTCTGTGGTGCTGACGTTGGAGGTGCTATTGTCCGTGGTGCTGTTGTTGGAGGTGCTATTGCTGGAGCTGCTGATGTTGGAGGTACAGCTGATGGTGCAAACGTTGAAGGTATGCTTGCCGGTGCTATTGTTGGAGGTGATGTTGTGGATGGTGCTGATGTCGGAGGTGCTATCGTCGGTGGTGCTGATGTTGGTGATGATGATATCTGCGGTCCTAACGTTGGAGGTGCTCCTGTCGTTGGTACAGATGTTAGAGGCACTCTTGCTGGTGGTGCTGATGTTGAAGGTGATGCTGTCTGCGCTAATGTTGAAGGTGGTATCGTCGGTGGTGCTCTTGTCCGAGGCGACATTGTCATCGGTGATGCTGTCTGTGGTGCTGATGTTGGAGATGACGTAATTTGCGGTGCTAGTGTTAGAGGTGCTATTGTTGGAGGTGACGTAGTATGTGGTGCTAGTGTTGGAGGTGCTATCGTCAATGGTGCTGTTGTCTGTGGTGCAGGTGTTAGAGGTGCTATTGTCGGTGGTGCTGTTGTTGGAGGCGACGTAGTTTTTGGTGCTGGAGTTGGAGGCGCTATCGTCAAAGGTGCTGTCGTCTGTGGTGCCGGTGTTAGAGGTGCCATTGTCTGTGGTGCTGTTGTTGGAGGTGACGTAGTATGTGGTGCTAGTGTTGGAGGTGTTATCGTCAATGGTGCTGTTGTCTGTGGTGCTGGTGTTCGAGGTGCTATTGTGGGTGGTGCTGTTGTTGGAGGTGATGTAGTTTGTGGTGCCGGAGTTGGAGGTGCTATCGTCAAAGGTGCTGTTGTTGGAGGTGACGTAGTATGTGGTGCTAGTGTTGGAGGTGTTATCGTCAATGGTGCTGTTGTCTGTGGTGCTGGTGTTAGAGGTGCTATTGTGGGTGGTGCTGTTGTTGGAGGTGATGTAGTTTGTGGTGCTGTTGTTGGAGGTGATGTAGTTTGTGGTGCTGGAGTTGGAGGTGCTATCGTCAACGGTGCTGTTGTTGGAGGTGACGTAGTATGTGGTGCTCGTGTTGGAGGTGCTACCGTCAATGGTGCTGATGTCTGTGGTGCTGGTGTTAGAGGTGCTATCGTGGGTGGTGCTGTTGTTGAAGGTGACGTAGTTTGTGGTGCTAGTGTTGGAGGTGCTATCGTCAACGGTGCTGTTGTTGGAGGTGACATAGTATGTGGTGCTAGGGTTGATGGTGCTGTTGTGAGAGGTGCTTTTGTCCGAGGTACCGTTGTAGGAGGTGCCACAGTGGGTGCTAGTGTAGAAGGCGCAAGCGAGGGAACACTTGTTGGCGGCGCATTTGTCGAATACGAACATCGCCCAGTGGCGACAAAGCAGACGCCCGACGCACAATCAGAGTCTTTCATGCACGGAAACTCGCAGAAAAATCCTGCCTCGGTAGTGACACTGTACTCCCTCCACATTCCATCCGTAAGTTTCAGAACGAGGACCCCGCTGTTACCAACGCTGTTCCTGAAATTGCAGTACGACACTTGGCAGCCAGCCTTGTGAATAACAGTACCGTCACGGTATTGCACGCTGTCTCCTGCACCCACGCCGTCTATCAGTGTATATGCATGGATTGCCGATCCTTGCAAACGATCGTTTTCATCGGCGCTCATGGGCCGAGCGAGACGACCAGCTCTGCCGTTGTACATCAGATCAGAGCAAAGGCGCGCGCTAATGGCCGGGAGTTCATCGCCGACTACCGAAACAGCGAAGGTGATGTCTTCACCGACATCCATTTTGAAATACTCGCAGCGGCCGTAGTTCGAGCAGCTAACAATCTCGTCAACGCCTGGGTTCTCGCAATCGGATGCTGCTATGCAGGGCACCTCACAATAGTACCTTCCTGGCCCTTGTGTTGCTGCTTTGATACCCCACCACACACCGTAGTAGTAGGATAAGTGGTCGGTGTCATCCGCGGGAGCGAAGTTTCCGCAGTACGCCTGCAAGCACCCATGGTTCCAGATAACCGTATTGTCAGACCAGGTCCAGATACCTGGTGAAGCCGAGACGCCGTCCAAATATATATACGGACCTTTCTGCAACACAAAAATCCGCTCGCTCTCACTGCGGCGTACAACGCGAGCAAGCCTCCCACGAGGCATCAGAAACCCGCACATATCATAGGCATCATGCCAGGTGGCAGTCGGCGACTCAACGTAGAAATAATCAATGCTCCGGTCGTAGCTCCAGAAGATCGACGTTGTGCAACGCCCAGTAGCCAAATCGCACGTGGTGCCGGCACAGTCCGTGTTCGCTGTGCATGGAAACTCGCACAGGAAGGTGTGGGGTGAGTCGCCAGCAACATCTACCCAAGCTCCTGTGGAGGTCAATCCGACGAAAGTGTTCGAACTTGGGGCGCCAGCGTCCCAATCACAGTACGCCTGCTGGCAGGCACCCACGTCCCAGAACGGAGTACCGCCGGACCAAGACCAAGTGCCACCCGAGACGCTTCCATCCATTATCGATGTAGAATTGAGGCTTCTCATAGCTACTAGGCGAGCTGCCTCTTCTGCGCTCACGACGCGGGCCAGCCGGCCTGCTCGGCCGTTCAAGGTTAAGGACTCGCACTTTGACTTGGCTTCTGCAGGAAACGCCGGATAGTCTGACACAGCAAAATAAATATCACTTGCGGGACTGAAGTTGTAGTAATGGCAACGTCCTTGATCGGAGCACTGCACTATTTCATTTGCGCCAGCCGTCTGACAATCTGCAGCTGATGTGCAAGGCACTTCACAATAATACGGCTGTGCACCTTGTAGCGCAGGATTGAAGCTGTTCCACACGGCGAAGCTATAAGACAAAAAGTGCTCGCCGTTCGTGCTGTCCGGAATCTGTTGCCAGCCGCAGAATGTCTGCAAGCATCCAACACCATCCTGATAAAACACAGTTCCATCCGACCACACCCACTCACCTGCCGTAGCTTCGTCGGTGCCATCACACTGAATTATCTTGCTTTCATTCAAAGCCAACAGGCGCGTGTTTTCCGATTCGTATACAATGCGCGCCAGCCGGGCGTGCGGCGCGACATGCGCACACCACTGGTGCCCTTCAGCCCGAGCGACGGTTGGCGACGAAACGAAAAAGAAGTCAATCGAGCGCGCGCGGTCCCACGTAATATTGGCCTCAGTGCAGCGGCCAGTTGATACGGTGCAGAGCCCGCCGCCACAATCATGATCGCCCGCACAGGGAAACTCACACAGGTATCTTTGAGCAACGAGGTTGTCCACACCTACCCACTCGCCGGCACCGTTCAAGCCGGCGTGGCTACTGCTGTCCGGCTGACCAGAGGCCCAGTTGCAGAACAGTTGCTGGCAGCTGCCGTCCCAATAGACGCTCCCATCCGACCATGTCCACGTTCCCGCCAATCCTGTGCCATCCGTCCACGTCGCAGTTCCACCAGTCAAAGATGCAACACGAACTGCCTCGGCACTGCTCGTCACACGAGCTAGACGCCCACTGCGACCGTCGTACACCACCTCAGAACAGGCGCTTGAGGCACCGGCTTGAATGGCTGGGTTTTCTGAGAAAGCGTAAACAATCGAAGCGTCGATGCCGACTGCGTAATACTCGCAGCGTCCCTGACTCGAACAGTGAACAATCTCTTCTGCTCCTGGCGCCTCGCAAGCCGACTCCCCCGTGCACGGTACTTCACAGTAGTACTCCAGCGCGATTCCGCGCGATTCGTCTATGTCGTTCCACGATGTGAAATACATCGACAGGTGGTGCTCAACACCGCCCGTATTGCTTGGGGAAGGGTCCCAGGCGCAGAAAGCTTGCAAACAACCCACGCCGACCTTGTAAAATATAGTCCCATCTGACCAAGTCCAAACGCCTTCTTCGGTCTCGTCCGTGCCGTCAAGCTGAATGTGCTTGTCTGTCTCCAGAGCCAAAAGCCGATTATGCTCGGACTCATACAGAACGCGTGCCAACCTCCCGTTTTCTGCAACGTGCCCGCATCTTAAATTCGCTTCGTCGTATCGAACAGGAGGTGAACCCACGAAGCTAAAGTTGATCGAGCGATGGTAGCTCCACCTGATTTCTGGGTCACGGCAACGACCTGTTAAAGCATCGCATTCCCCAGCTGCGCAGTCACTTGTTCCCGTACACGGGAACTCGCACAAGTACGTAAACGCGCCCCCACTTTCAGCGGGTGACCAAACACCGGTGGTGTTCATGACAAGGTAAGCCGCCGTGGCGCCAAGGCTTGCATCGCTCGGAGCGTCACCCCCGATCCAATTGCAGTACTCCTGCAGACAACCGGAGCTCCCCGAAAAGTGTTCACCAGAGCTCCACGTCCACGGGGTGCCAGATCCCGATCGAACTCCATCCATCCAAACGGCTGTGTCGACTCCCCCTTTCAGAGCAACAAGCCGATACTCCTCATCGACGTTCACCACGCGTGCAAGACGGCCCGTCCTTCCTCCGTAAGTCAAATCCTGGCAGCCACTATCCGCTCCGTCACGGATGGCTGGATTCTGAGAGACAGCGAATGTGATGTTTGGTCCAGCATCGACAAAAAAGTATTCACAACGACCTTGAACAGAGCAGTACATTATTTCATTTGCGTTCGGGTCTTCACACTCTGAATCCGCCGTGCAAGGCACCTCGCAGAAATACCGAAACGTGCCATCGGTGACGTCATTCCACACGCCACTGAAATATGCCATGTAATGTTCACCGCTCACACCACTATGGTCAGAAATACGCGACAGATCCCAACCGCAATATGTTTGTTCACAGACGTTTCCGTCCCTTCTGAAGTACACGATGCCGTCATTCCACCTCCATACTCCTTCTTCGGCAGCATCAGAACCATCCAAGAGAATGTGCCGCGCATTGAATAAAGTCATCAAGCGGATGTCCTCGACTTCGTACAACACGCGTGCGAGCCTGCCGTTCGGTGCGATGTACCCACACCTTCGGGCGGCGCTGTCGACGTTTGTCGTGGGAGACCTAACAACGAAGAAGTCAAGGGCGCGAAAGCCGTGGCTCCACCGGACGTCTGGCACTGTGCAGAACCCGCCGTCGCAGTCTCCTCCGCTGCATACTGTATCATCTGTGCATGATTGGGCGCGGACGACAGGCGTCAGCAAGAGGAAGCAAACCGCTGCTGCATGTTTCATACCGAATACCTTCCCCATCCCACTTGTAAAAGACGTGTTTTCGTGAGCAGAACCGCTAAAGCAGGTGGGTGGTGTCACCACCCTTCGCGAGTGTATCA